>JAEAOA010002171.1:1283193-1658193 GCA_016746295.1 Potamilus streckersoni
ACGCAAGTAATTCATTCTTCTACCACGTGCTTTAGATGCATATTTTTAACCAGATACCGCCAAGATAAAGTTCTTGGAGAATATTTTATAATTTACCGGTTTCTATATTAAATAATTAAGGAATACATGTATCTAGCTATAAATTAAACGACGTGGTCGAGGACGTGGGTTGCGGCGGCGATTATTATTATTATTGTTATTTATTATTATTATTATTATTATTATTATTATTATTATTATTATTATTATTATTATTATTATTATTATTATTATTATTATTATTATTGTTGTTGTTTTTGCTGTTTGTGCTGGTTGCTCTGGTTGTGGTCTTTTCACACTGACCAGGGATTCATAATTGTATATCTTATAAATATTAGCGCTATAATTGATAATCTGAAGAGAATAACAAAAGAAATTTGCTTTTCATACACCATGGGTGGTGTTATTACGACGTAATATTTTTTCTTACTACTACTACTACTACTACTACTACTACTACTACTACTACTACTACTAATAATAATAATAATAATAATAATAATAATAATAATAATAATAATAATAATAATAATAAAGGGTATAAGATTTGTCATTTTTGTTTTTAAATCACCATCTCTTTACTGGCCAAAAGAGACTCTTTATTTCACAAAAAGATGGCAATAAATACACATTTATTTTGCTTTATTCCCCCATGAAAAGTGACAACTGATTATATGCGGAATACATCAGTGGAAATTAACAGTGGTCATTGTATAACAAGATACTAAAACCTAGATGCAATTTGTATCACGTAGATTTCTGGGTTAAATAACTGATTATAAAAATGTCAGGCATCAACAATAAAACTATAAATTATCACTGCAGTTCAATGTTTTGAAATCTCAGAGAGCACAGTTACAGGAACATTTACTGCCTGCAAGTGCGCCCATGAGCTTCCTACCAGCCATAAAACAATGCATGTGGGGAATCCCCTATACCAAATCCAGACCGTTTTTTTAATAATTGTGTATGTACTTTGCATTCAGTTTATATTACTAAATCTTCCGAGACATTTTTACAAGCCGTTACTCCTTTTAATACAAACAAGCTATATCAACATTCTACACCTAATGTTTGCTCACGTATTGAAGTTTTCCATAAAATCACCTTTGACTTGTTTTCGTGTAAATTTGTTTAAGGAATTTGATTTTATGTGACTTAATAATCAGAGTATCCAGGATTTTGTTCCTTTATATTAAAACAAGATTTACACCTTTACATATTTAATTACATATTGTCATTTTTGTATAAAGAGATTACGCTCTTTGATTTGTCGTGGTCAGCTGTGGAAAAAAATACCTGGTTTTCAGCTGTGAAAAAAAATACCTGGTTTTATATTATTATGCTTAAGCCTGCTTAACCAATCAGAGCGAGCGCAATTACGTTTGTCCATCTGCTGGAACCTAGCATGACGTTTCACGCTGGTTTGAAGGAGCCAATGAAAGTTTATTTTTCGTGTACTGTCATGAATAAAACGGGAGCATTCATTGATGTGCTTGAGATTGTTATATCACTTTGTAATGATAAATTTTTGTTGTTGTCGTTGTTCTGGGGCTTAACGCCATTTTTCAGCAAACGATAGGCTATACATGGCGGCCATTATTAATGGTGGAGGAAGAAACCGGGAATTCCACGGAAAGAACCACCAACCCACAAGAAGCTATTGACCAGCTTTCTCACATATTCACATTCGCCGAATCTGATATTCTAATCCACGCAGACAGAGGTGAGATAGCAGTGATCTGTAATGGAGAGCGCATTAAACCACTCGGCCACTCGTGGCCCCCATATTTTTGTTTATGCGCGTCTATGAAGAACAAGGAAATATCAGCTTAAATAGCCGCTCGTAATAAAGGTATGGCCTACATCTATAAAATAAAATCGACAGTTGAGTACGAAGAGGAGTGAACCACGCGGAGATACAATTTCTGGGCTACTTCCTTTCTCCTGCTCGACAACAAAAAATAAACTGAAAAATATACGATCCTTAAAATATTCAATAAACACTTGAATCTGTTTCCAGCTGACAATGAGTACAACGAATAAATCATTAAAAGCCGTGTGTTTAACATAAAAAGACCAATATAATATTGCAATGAAGCAATGAGAAATATGTGACTCAAGAGTCATCAGCGTCACTTATTTAATTTACTATGTTTGGTAAACATCTGTAAAAAGTAAACAAGTCCGATTGTTCTTTTGATATTTTAATAATAATTTTGCTAGGATATATTTATATTGCATTCCTAACAAATAAACATATGTTTATTAAAGTGCAGTCAGACACGATAAAATGACTGGAAATTATCAACATTATACGTAGGTTTTTTCTAGCTGAAGCAGTTGCTTTAATTTTTAACAATGAGTAAAAATCACTATGTTAAAAAGCTAGTTCAATCTCTGTTCTGGTTAGATAGCAAACATAAATGTTGGCAGCACGTAGTACAGCAATGTAATAGAAATATAATATAAAATTCAAATCAAACCATGATTTCAGTAAAGTACAGGAAAAAAATCAATACAAAAGTAATGCTTTGAATACACTACGAAACTCAAATTATACAAAAGCAAATTCAACCCATGATCTAAGAATAAAATATATTAAAATATATATTTAGTATTCTAAATAGTTTCTAAGTTGTAACAAAAAGGTTCAAGCTTTTAAATTGTGATACAAATAAAATTAGTGTCAAACAATATGCAAAATAGTATTTTTAACATTTGTTTTCTTTCATATGCAATTAATAGTAAAATAGATATTAAACTATTACTTGTTAAATGCATTAGTGATCAATAATCTCTTGTCTACTTTACCGATTCAAAAGCAAATTGAAAAAAGACATGAACGCCCATCGATAATCTCATAATAGTAATAAAACTAAGATTAATTATAAGCAAACTGTAACAAAAATCTTAAATAATGCATAGAGACTCTTTAGAACAAAGAAAAATGAAGGTGAATTCAGCTATGCAAGTTACAATGATTTGTTTGAATTTAGAATGGTACCAATGATATGTATGAATTTAGAATGGATCCATATGGTCTGTAAAGGTACAGTTAAGAATTACTTTCAGACTTATGACGGGAATAACAACGGGGGCAGATAAAATTAAGTACAAGGAATTGTATCACAGACTATAGATTTATGAACATAATCAAACAATTCAGAACAAAATCATGAATAGCCTATCGTGTGCTGAAAATGGCGTTAAGCCCAACAACAACAACAACAACAACAACAACAACAACAACAACAACAGAACGAATCGTGACATGACTCAAGTGAAAATGGAAGTTTAAAGGTCAGTAGAACATAAAATGGTATCGGTGCTTGTCAGATCTCCGTTGTGTTAGATATTAATCCGATTGTCCCCAGCACCCATTACATACTTTGAATGTTTTGAGAATTGAAAGTGTCTGTCATATGCTGCCTATTGTACTTGCTTATCTTATCTTTTAACAATGTGCTCATCATAAATCTTACTGTGTAAGTATTATTCAGATCGGAGGAAATTTGCCTCAGTAATGTATGATTGCTTAAAGCAAAGCTCAAAGTACTAACATACATATATTGTTCACCATCCCCACCCAACCCTAAATTCTCGCACATGACTGTAGATTACGCAAGAGGCGATCTTGGACATGTCACTGATAAAGACTACCGTTTTGCCCATGGATGCGACTTGTGATGATGTCCAATCTGGTGAAGGTCGTGGAGGTTTTAAAAGATTTTCGACACTTAATTAGAGAATTTTTTCCATTTTTTCGTTTTATATTTGCTTTGTTTGCCTTTTTGTAATACATAAACTTAAATGGAAGTGATAGTCAGGATTATTATTTATGCCGTTAGACCGGTATAGGATTTCTTTCTTAATAATAGTTTCCTTCTAATGTTCTGCAAAACGTGATGGTTCAGGGTTAGATCCACAAGCGCAAAAGATTTTCGGGTATAATTGAACAGATTCTTTAAGAGCAAGTATTAACGATGAATGGCTGACCGAATTAATAAGGATTTATTTTTGGTTAACATGCAAACAAAGTCGGCAAATCATAGAGTATACTTATAATTCTCTTAATGTATAGTATGTTTTAATTTCTATGTAGCCAAACGCATGTTTTCTCCTTCAGTGTTGTGCTTGTACAAACAAACTCTTCTTTCGCTCTTCACAGTTCTGACGGTGTAATTTGGTCAAATATTCATAACCAAATTCAACATGTTTTCAGCAGCATTTCCATTACCTTATAAATAAACAGCTTTATTTTGTTCATAAAATGAATAACATGCACAAGGCAACTTCCGAAACACCAGTCAAATCAAAGATTGCGAAGTTGGAGGATTTTGTTACACATTCTAATGTATAATGTAATGTAATATCGTCATCCTGCTTTCTTTATTTCATTGTATTCGACATCTTGGAACCTTCTTGTTGTTTCTTTTAAGGTTCGGATTGGCTTTTTAAATTATGGTAAACATTCACCAATGTGTCTATAAAGTTAATCTCTTAATGGTCCGTTTGGTTTTTATGAAGTCATTTTCTTTGTTTTCATCTTGCCATTTGTGTTCGTTTTCAACCATTTATTTTGCAAGGATACAAGTAAGGTTGCTTACTATGTTACGGTTATGAAAAAGAAAAACGGTTAAAACTATAACATAGCTGAGAACAAGTCTCGTCAGACTAACACAAAAAGATTACCAGAAAAACAGTGAATTACCATTAACTTCGGATGAAAATTATCAATTCTGGAGGGAAGTAAGAACTTACAAGTAATGTTTAGGGAGATGTCACATTACTGTGAATAATGATATACAATACAATAATACCCCATGAACATCCTACTAAATTCGGACACTGTTAACACAATACATTAACTAGATCTGACTAGATTACCAATGCTTAGATTTGTTCAATAGTAACTCAGCTGCGAGAGATTGTAGTGTTTTTGTTCAGACATTTCAATGCGACCGATGCAGCTGGTCATAGAGGAGTTGCAGTCACAGTACATGTTTCTGGATGAAAAACGGTTTGAAGTTGGTAGTATTATGGAAGTTCGACTGACCTGGCTACCCCTTAATCTTGAATGGGTACGTCTATTTTTCAGGCACATTCATCGTGGAGTATGAGTACGTTTAGTACTCAAGGATAGTCATAGTGGAGTAAGGGTACGTTCGTTTCATAGGCAGTCATAGTTGAGTATGGAAATATCTATTTCACAGGCATGACATTTATTTCACACGCATAGTCATACTTGAATATGGGTACGCCTATTTCATAGGCATGGTCATAGTGCATCTGTTTCACAGGTATAGACATACTGGAGTATGGGTACGTTTATTTCTCACGCATAGTCATACTGGAGTATGGGCACGCCTATTTCACATGCATGGACTTAGGGGAGTGTCTGTACGTCCATTTCACAGGCAGCAGTAAAGCAGCATAATAGGACATTTCTTGCATTGACGTAGCTATAAGAGATCCTGAAGGGTATAGTGTTGAAGGACAGTCCAGATCACAAAGCTTAGGACATTTTTCAGTACTGACTATATATATAAAAATTGCATAAATAACAAAATATTCCGGAAGCATTATCAGAAAATTAATTTCTTTTTCTAAAAAACTACAAATCGACAGAGATAGCTCATGACGATAAAATAAACTCAAGATCAAAATTAAAATGATAACAAACATCGAAAAAGCATGAAGGGTCAATATATGAATCGTCTATCTCACATAGTATAATATTGCAACAGAATTTTTTCAAACAGGTTAAGGGTCAAGTAAGAGGCAAAAACGCTTAATCGGCATAAAGCTTGAATGAAATAGAGGCTCGACATTTGATAATAATAAGGAGAGTAATTGTGTGAAAAATTAAACTGGGTTAGTCAATCAGCAGGGATCAAAATTCCAAGATACGAGTTCTAAGCTCGATAGATAGGATACTTCAAACACGCTGACTCTATCTACACTAGTTTACTTACATTACATACTGCAAATGTTGCAAAGTTGAAGTAAACGGACACGTAACACCGTCCATATTATAACAGAACATTTAAGAAAGTCCTTAGTAATACAGAACAGACACATAAAAATGCAGAACAGACGCTTATTATACAGTGACAAAGATACAGACAGCAAAAGAAAATCACACACACACAAATACACACACAGCATGCAGTTTTCTTGGATAAGTGGGAATTTGGTCTTAGCCGATAATTTTGGTGGGTAAGTTGGAATTAACACTGTCGATCATATTGGTAAATGATCGGGCCAATTATGGAGAGACAAAATGAGAGACTATAATGTTAAAACTGATAAATCGGCATGTTTGTGATATCATTCTGAAAGCGAGAGTGGTCCATTATCGGCCTTTTAGCACTCTCAAAAAGCTCAGCAATCATTCTATATATGTTTGATTATATCGAATATTGTAATTTTGTTAATTGAAGTCAGGGGTTTACTTCAAATTAGTGACGGGCTCGGATTACAATTAATCCATCTGACTTCCATTAATTTGGACATGCTGGTGATGTTCTGTCTATGAAACCATCTGTCTAGTTGGCTAAGTTTATCACTCAGGTCCAAATGCAAAAAGTATGGACTCAAAATAGAACAAGTTATTGCAAGCTTTAAAAAGGACAAGTTATTGTAAGATAAAAATGGACAAGTTATTGTAAGATAAAGTAGGACGAGTTATTGCGAGATAAAATAGGACAAGCTACCTTAATACCTAATCCGATTAAAATTAGATGTTGACTAGATCTGTTTTTAATCCGATTGCTGTGATACCATTAAAATGTAAGCAGGTAATCTAAACATAAACATACAAATATGTTAGTTAAATTTAGTTTCTCTAAATTGAGTGTACTGTGCTCAATCTTGCTAATTAGGGTCCCGAAACAAACGTAATGACCGATGGATAGACGGACATAATAAAAGACATGGTCAAATCAAGAAATTTCCTCTGGAATAAGTGGGAGCATATAATGTCAAAAAGGCAGGAAAAGAACTATGTAGAACATTTTTTAAAAGTTCCATCACACGGCACGTTTTTATTCATATCCTCGCCCCTCCAGAATTCGTCTGTTCAATAACTTGTAATCAGAAATTGTTCTAAATTCAGTTGCCTGGTTGTTCAAGATTTCTAGAGGCCTTCGAGTATAAACGAAAACTTACAATACTTTCTGTCTTGCACTCTTTTATACTGTATCTAAATAATAATACAGAATATTAACAAACTCATGATATGACTTATAAATAAAAAAGCCATATGCCAATAATGACTAAGAAAATTATCGTGTTGAAACGAGTGTGGGTTTAATCAAGAGCCAAAACACCGCTAAACGATAACGTAGAAATGCTTACACCCAGATTCACTCATCGTGTTGTCAGTCTGCATTCCAAATTTGGTTAAATAAAACGATAAAATGGAAACATTTTGTTTGGAAACCAGACCAGTACAAAATGACCTGCAACACGTGACATGTGATGTTGATTAGAACCAAATTGACAAAAGAGACGCAAACACTAACATAAAAAGTCACTCAAGAGAAACAATAGTTACGGTGAGAAGGACTATCAAAACATCAATGGGAAACATAAATATTAAAACTAACGTTGTATCTCAAAAGTTTATATAACACGTAAGGAAGACATATTTCTCTGGTAGCGTGATATGCAAATAAACATAGCATCTTACTAACGGGAGGGGGGCACCAGAGGTTCGGGGGCGCCCAAACACTTTTGAGCCTTCATAGTTGCCCCCGTATGCCATTTACTCTTAGTACGCCACTGACTAAAACTTTACGTGTTTTCAATGCATTGATACAGAATTGCATATACAGTCAATATAACTCCTGAAAATTAGCTTCTTAAGTTAGCTCTTTAAATATCAAATCACGAAAAAGTGCATGCACTTAGACATTATATAATTACCTAATGATGATTCGATGATGATGACGACGACGACAATGATGATAATGATCATTATTATTATTATTATTATTATTATTATTATTATTATTATTATTATTATTATTATTATTATTATTATTATTATTATTATTATTATTATTTTTATTATTTTTATTATTATTATTATTTTGGGGGTTTTGCGTTATTATTTGAATAAGGTAGCGAAAATATATCGTTCCACGTTTCTGGCTGTAATATTTGTTAACTGATCAGGACATATAAATACTATTGTAATTATTAATATTATTATTATTATTATTATTATTATTATTATTATTATTATTATTATTATTATTATTATTATTAACAATAATAACAATAGCAACAACTTTATCAGCATAGATGATAACGAAGCCAGAAACAACGATATTTCTTTCATAAATGTATTTCAGTTCAGTGTTGAAATATGTTAAAAAAAATTATGGTGACTGTGCGCAGAGAACTTCACAGATATTTTTTTTATAACGTGAAGAGCAAAGTGCTACATTTTATCGAAATCAGTGAGGCACCGATCTCCACCTTACTTATGGGCATTTAAGCACACTACTTGACTCGTAGATCCCTCGTCTAGTAGACTAAAGTCTACCTGCTTGATTACATATCCGAAATTATAAAACTACTTGAACAAAGCTGTACACCCACAGATATGTACATGGTAAAATTATAGATGACTATCAGATCGATTGTAGCATATAATAAAATGTACAAAGTAAAATTAAAGATGACAATCGGATAGATTTAACTCATAATCTTCCATTTAGAGTCCTAATTTTAGACCCTATTTTCGATAATCTAGACAATAGAGCAACCTGATGAGTGAAATGTATGGCTCCAAACCCCGTGGGTCCAAATAAACGACAAACTCCGTGGGTCGAAATAAACTAGAACATTTGTATGTGGAAGCAGTGTTTGTTTTGTGGATGTAAGCACTTGATGATCTTCCCATGATGAAAAGCTTTTTTAGCTCGAAAAGTTGGGACACTGTTTTGTTTTGCGCTGTTATTAGTTTTAACAAATATAACCATTTATTGCATCATCATCTTCTCTTTCTTATGCAATCGTTGTTGTAATTTTCGTTCATCGTATAAATGACGCAAAGAAATTACGTCGACAGTGGTCGCAATGATTCCCGTGATACCACACGGGTGACGGGTAAAAGATGACGAACGGTCATTTTCACATTATTATCCAGACGATAATTCTAAATTAGATTAATATCTTTTTAGTATCTTGGTGGCCCTGAAAAGGTTAGATAGAGTCTATAGTTTTCTTAGTAGTGGTCGCACCTCCATGGTCGGGTGCCGTACTCTGCACATTGATGTCCCCATTCTTCCAACATGTCTTGCTGGAGATTACAAACCTAAAACTGGGCTCGTTGTTCACTTTCCCCCTGTCATACTTCTTTTCCGTCCCCCTTCGTCTCCTCTGTAATATATTCTAGATGAATCAATCATTTGAAATTCTCCTGGTCGTTCATGTTCCATCTCATTCTTCTCTTTCTCCCCTCTACTCTCTCCTTCTTCAGTCTTTCCTTTTCCCTGTTTCCTCTACTCACGCTTCTTTGATCTTGACGTCGTCATAATCCATCAATACTTGAAAATTCTTAGTGAAGCTGCCTCCACCCCCAATCCATCTTGTTGGTGTAACAGTCTAATCTTCCATCGAAGCCAGATAATCCAGTTCCTATACTAGATATATGGCTTCTTTATATATATATATATATATATATATATATATATATATATATATATATATATATATATATATATATATATATATATATATATATATATATATGCAATAAACTGACGACGAAAAGTGCAAAACTAGTAACGAACTAACCTGAGCGCTTTGAACTTTTAATGAGTCTTTTTCAAAGGCATATACAAAACATAGTCAGAACAAACAAATAAAATATAGAAAACGTTGTGTTTGTAAAACTCTACTTGTCTTTCTCTACATGAGTTAAACCTAAAGATTTGTTATCTTTCAACCAGCCTGTATAGACTTGTTCTTGTTGCGAAAACTGAAAGATGTTTCTATTTCCCTAGAAGATTATGAGCTATAGCGTCTTTGTGTTGATTTGTTGATTTTGTCTATGTTTTGTACTTGCCTTTGAAAAAGACTCATTAGAAGTCTAAAGCACTCAGGCTATTAGTTACTAGTTTTGCGTGTGTGTGTGTATATATATATATATATATATATATATATATATATATATATATATATATATATATATATATATATATATATATATATATATATATATATATATATATATATATATATATATACCCAAGTCGAAGATGAAACTGCAGGACTCATTTTAATTAATCTGGTCTTGGAATAAAGTCGCGGTCGACCAGTTGACCATGTGCGACTAATTAATGTACGCACTGCGTACATCTTAATTAATCGTAGTACCGGTAACAGACACAGTATATTACTTTAATGTGTACACTCCACACTTCTTAATTTACATGTCCAGAGGCGGGAACGGATAAGATGGGGCATGAGATTCGACTCTTGATTTTATTGCAAGTTTCCTATTTTCTCCTGGATTGAAACATTTTGATATATTTAAAAATTTTAATAGTTATCTTCAATTTTAAAAATAAAAGTTTTATGTAATTATAGCCAGTGGTTAGTGGAATGTAGACTTGAGTATTTTAATATCGGTTTCTGCCATGGGATGCATTTTTAGGGAAGGCTCTAAATTAGTAAGTGCTTCACGTTGATGGCGTGTTTGTTTTTAGTTTTAGTTTTTCTCAATCTGTGCTGCTGAATACTTTATATGTGCTACAGTTTGTCTTTCAAATTAAGATGGGTTAGTTACTTTTTGTGTTGTGTTGGAAGGGTTTTGATAATTACGGCGATGTACAGTTGGCCCTGAAGGTCTTGAAAGTTTGGATCACCTTATATTTCAACTTTTTGGGATCAATTTAGTAGGTCATATGTTTAAGCTATGCCTTCTGAATCAGATTTGTCGCAATGTACACCACTGCATGGTGGTCTGGGAATTAATCTTTGTCGCATTGTACACCACTGCATGGTGGTCCGGGAATCAGTCTTTGTCCAATTGTACCACAATGCATCATGGTATAGGAATCAATCTTTGTCGCATTGTACCCCACTGGATCATGGTCTGGGAATCAGTCTTTGTCCAACTGTACCACAATGCATCATGGTTTGGGAATCAGTCTTTGTCACAATGTACCCCAATGCATCATGGTCTGAGAATCAGTCTTTGTCACAATGTACCCCAATGCATCATGGTCTGGGAATCAGTCTTTGTCACAATGTACCCCAATGCATCATGGTCTGATAATCAGTCTTTGTCGCATTGTACATCACTGCATGGTGGTCTGGGAAACAGTCTATGTCGCACTGTACACCACTGCATGGTGGTCTGGGAATCAGTCTTTGTCGCATTGTACCCCACTGTATCATGGTCTGGGAATCAGTCTTGGTCGCACTGTACACCACTGCATGGTGGTCTGGGAATCAGTCTTTGTCACACTGTACACCACTGCATGGTGGTCTGGGAATCAGTCTATGTCGCACTGTACACCAATGCATGGTGGTCTGAGAATCAGTCATTGTCGCACTGTACACCACTGCATGGTGGTCTGGGAATCAGTCTTTCTCGCATTATACTCCACTGCATCATTCTCTGGGAATCAGTCTTGGTCGCACTGTACACCACTGCATGGTGGTCTGGGAATCAGTCTTTGTCGCACTGTACACCACTGCATGGTGGTCTCGGAATCAGTCTTTGTCGCACTGTACACCACTGCAAGGTGGTCTGGGAATCAGTCTTTGTCGCATTGTACACCTCTGCATGGTGGTCTGGGAATCAGTCTTTGTCGCATTGTATCCCACTGTATCATGGTCTGGGAATCAGTCTTTGTCGCACTGTACACCACTGCATGGTGGTCTGGGAATCAGTCTTTGTCGCACTGTACACCACTGCATGGTGGTCTGGGAATCAGTCTTTGTCGCATTGTACACCACTGCATGGTGGTCTGGAAATCAGTCTTTGTCTCACTGTGCACCACTGCATCATAATTTGGGAATCAGTCTTTGTCGCATTGTACACCACTGCATCATGGTCTAGGAATCAGTCTTTGTCGCATTGTACACCACTGCATGGTGGTCTGGGAATCAGTCTTTGTCACATTGTACACCACTGCATCATAGTCTTTGTCGCACTGTACACCACTTCATTGAGGTCTGGGAATTAGTCTTTGTCGCACTGTATACCACTGCATGGTTGTCTGGGAATCAGTCTTTGTTGCACTGTACACCACTTCATCATGGTCTTTGAATCAGTCGTTGTAGCACTGTACTCCTCTGCATCACGGTCTGGGAATCAGTCTTTGTCGCTCTGTACACCACTGCAAGGTGGTTTGGGAATCAGTCTTTGTCGCATTGTACCCCATTGCATGGTCTGGGAATCAGTCTTTGTCGCATTGTACCCCACTGCATCATGGTCTAGGCTATGGACTACCTTAAGACTCAACTAATTTTGTGTCAGATTGTCGGATGAAATTGCTAAATTATTTATTTTGAAACAAACATTGTCACATTGTGTGGCGGGATCTAAATATGTGGGCTTAGGGCCACTTAAAATTGGTCAAGTATTCATTAAGAGCCGAGTCGTTCCTTGAATTAATATCTAGTCTCTCACCCATATCATTTATTGTTTATTTTTCTCTGTGTGGAACTGGAATGAGAGATAAAAGAGTTATTTGGTTAGTGGGAAGAAAAGAATGAATGTTATTGATAGTATTTCTGGGTGCATAAATGGATGAATGTTATTGATAGCATTACGGGTTTATAGATGTTATTCCTAGTATGTATAGATGTGTATGTATAATCTAGATTTTTAACGTAGCTTTAGCAGTTTTTCAGTCATATCGCTACGATGTCTGCAGTGTGACAGTTTATAGTGATGGCTAACACTGGGGCATTATGCCGCAGACATGTGGAATGATGTCCCACCCAAACACATTATCCTGACACCAGGCCAACCAGTCCTAACTCTAACCTCTTAATGCTTAGCGCCAAGCGAGGCAGCTGTGCCAAGCGATGCAGCTGTTAGTGCCATTTTTTAAAGTCTTTGGTATGACTCTGCCGAGTTTTGAATCCACGACCTTCCGCATCCGAGACGGACGCTCTAACCATTAGGCCACCGGAGCGGTTTGGGTGTACAGATGAGCGAATGTTAGAGAGTAACTTGGTGTATAGATGAGTGAATGTTATTGACAGTATTACGGGTGTATAGAAGAGAGAATGTTGGAGAGTTATTTGGCTATTGGATGAATTGAGCGAGGGTTACATAGATGATTATGTGGGTATTGCTTGTAGCGTTTATCAAGTTTTGATAGCTATTGTGAAAATTGATTTATTTAGTTTTGGGTCGTTAGCATTTTTACATTAATTGTCTTTAAAGTCTGTTGAGACATGCCATTGTAAGTCAGTTTAGTGAAAGCTGGATTAGTGATCCTTTACTCTAACCCAAATCATTTGTGGGAATGATATTGCCGACTCCACCCCCGAGGAGAAGATCTCTAGAATATACACTTGTGATGGGCCAATGTTAATTATTTTATTATTTATTCTATATCATGTTGCAGTTTAAGTGTTTTATTGTTGTTCTTAGTATTGTGCTCTAGCAGACTGTTATACATTTGCTCTTTCCCAATGCTAGAATTGTATCCAATGATATTGCTTTAAATCTAATCGATATGTTTTCCTCCTGATTGAGGCATTCATTATATGTAAGTGGGGCTCTTAGGGTTTTCTGTGCTCCCCCGACCATACACTATTTTTCGGACAGTCACTGATACCATGTTGTGTTTGACTGATTCTGGGGCGAGACAATGTAAGCAGTTGATGCCCGCTGCTCTGTTACTCGTTAAGAACCAAGGGAAACCGCATGCTAATTAAGCTTTTCCAGTTTTAATAATGTAAAGACTCTAGTGTCATGGGGTTTCACGACGTTTAAGAGCTGACATTTCTGCGTACTTTTATTTGCATTTTGTATAGGCTGCGTCCTTTTTGATTGACGTCTAATCCCACTTGCCATTTGTTGACAATTTGTATAAACTGGGTCCTTTTCGACTGACGTCTAATCCCACTTGCCATTTGTTGTCAATTTGTATAGACTGGGTCCTTTTTCTTTATGACTGACGTCCAATCCCACTTGCCATTTGTTGTCAATTTGTATAAAGTGGGTCCTTTTAGACTGACGTCCAATCCCACTTGCCATTTGTTGTCAATTTGTATAAAGTGGGTCCTTTTCGACTGACGTCTAATCCCACTTGCCATTTGTTGTCAATTTGTTACCTGAATATACCGTAGATTTCATGGACACTGTACTGTATTTTAGTTGATGGATACTATACCGCCTCAGTTTATGTTGATTTTTTTTATATCGGCCCTGTATATTCCATGCATGTCTATGTGGCAGGACAGCCACGTATATTCCACAGTATAAGTATTCTCATTAAGTTTACTCTAGTAAGAGAATCTTTCTACATGAAGAGTAGCTTTGAGGGAGTCCCGTATGTTTTATTTAAAAGAGTTGTATGATTCATTTATTCAATCATTAATTAATGTCTTATATGGCCATTTGGCATTGTACGACTAGTTAATGTAATCACCGCAGACGTTTTATTTAATCTTCGATAAGAAAACAGGAGTCACCCCATGACGAATGTATACTCCTATTATGTGCATATCACAATTTAGGGGTTAAGGGTTGATTTACGATGAATGGAACATGCTCATTCATCGAATTACTACATACACCGCATGCTTCTGAATTGGCATGTCTGAATTAGGAAAAGAAGTCCACCTGAAGTCCACGAACGTCAGTGGAACCTCTCTGAAACACTATAGATGTGATAACGATCAAATTCAGCCCAGTTATCTAATTTCGGGTAGTTCCCTGCAACCAATTGCATTAAGCCACATATTGAATTAGGATCACTCTAATCAGCTACAAATTGTCCTACTATATTATTTTAGAATTTTGTGTATACTGAGTACACACAATTTCCGAACAATGAATAAAACCAGGTCTGAGTTACACTTTCGATTTGTGTATTCTTAATTAGGCAATATTTGAGTACACTCTTCTACCTGAGCCACGACTTGACTTGATTTTAACTAATAGCTCTTTCCCACATTCGTGCGATGACTTTATTCCCACAGTGATGGATACTTAATTGATCTTGCGGGAGAGTTCGATCCACGCTTATGCATACACGGTATGCTTCTTAATTAAGCCAATGAAGCCCAAACGACTGTGGGACATTACGAGCAGGAATTTAACCAGCACACAATCGTTACAACTCTTTATCTTGCATACCAGTCGTGGTGGCACGACTGATTGACAGAATTGACTAGATTTGTGTTAGGGTCGTATTCGCCAACTATGACATGCACGACTAGTAATGTTTATTCGGTGGACTACATAATTTATCATGTTTGTGAATCAGAGTCACACGCTTGTAATGCACAAATAGTATGCTACTTAATTTGCTAGTCGAATGACAATAAAACCCTATTCGACTTGTTACTGGCTTAATGAACAGGAATCGTACCAACACACGCTCAATCTAACCTAATGTCTGCAATGGCAGTAGGAGACATGGGCTGTGAGTGGACACGCTATATGATGTCATTCCGGTTCCGTGCTTACACACTTACAAATGGACCTGATTACTAGACGAGTGGGAATCGATCCACATAGAAGTCGTTGCATGTCCGTGAGTGGAAAGCTGGAAATGTGCTCAGATGCGGGTTCCAACGCCGACTGGAACATTCCTGAAACCCCATGATTGTACATTGGTCAAATTTTTCCTCGTCGTAATAAAGGGCGTTCCCTATCACCAATTCTTTGTAAGCCATTATTGTAATTAGATTCATGCTAGATACAAGTAAAATGTTCCTACATAATAATGAGTAAGAATTGCGGGACAAATGTACATAGTAATTGGATTTGTGTTCCATCTTATCAAGTCTTAACGGAAAAAGTTGAAGGTAGGTATCTGGCATTATCAAAAAAGAGGTTTCCATGCGAAATAGAAAATCTTAGGTAATTTGGTAATAACCCTGAGAAAGATTGTTTTATAGTCACTTCGACAATGCAAAGTGCCCACAGATCACATCATTCATCACATCCTCGTACAGTGTATTTCAGATGATCAGAGACAGCTATCAAAACTAATGGACCCCCATGCTACATCTTTAATGGCACTGATGAAGTAGGTAGCTTTTTCTGGTCCGAATATGCCGTTTTCAAAGCCTTGAAAAGCCGTTTTGTTTGATGAGCGGTAATGGGTTTAACGTCTCACAAGACGCCCATGTCTCACCACTGATCTCACCACAGGAGATGTAAGGTTATCCGTTTCCATTCTACATTCTACTGTTTTTTTTTTCCTTGCTGTTGTTGCTGTCTATGCTGCTGTCATCATCTTTCCTAACAAACATTTTTTCACTTACCGATTCTTCGCGTGGGACATCTCTTAACTAGATCATGCGCCATTTTTACAAAGACGGTGTTTTTTTCTGTCGGGACTGCTATTTGATTTGGTGTATGGGCATCATGACGTTCAGCAATCTGGTAATCTCTGAAGTCATTTTCTTATTGGTTGATTAATCAATGATGGGTAGCCAGACTGGTGAACAAATCTCTGTGTATGGAAGAAAGCGCTTTGTAGTGGTGACTTTTTTCTTTTCCACATACGTCTGTCTTCCTTTCTATAATTTCTTTCATTTTGCTAAAGAAGATCTCGACATCATCGTTTTGTCCCAATGTTTCCTTTCTTCTCGTTTTATCTTTAACTTTCTGGAGAAAGAGTTGAAGACGTTGATGTTTTCTATTTCCTCTAAGTCGGATTTATGAATCCTCATAAAAATGATCAATCAGCATCCTAAATAAGGCGCAGCAACTTTTGACAAGTGTTATCAGCATGGATAGAACTCTTCCACGTTGAACCAGCATTTTTATTTTATTTTCACTTTTCACCATTTTCAAAGAATGTTCCGATGTTTTCCTATTCGTCGTTTCTGTATCTTGGTAAATGATACCGTTCATTTCAAAACATTCAAACTGCATTCACACACGGTATAGATGATTTATTTATTAGTGATTTGTTTGATTCGCTTGAGAGGATTACATTTCTTCTTAACCAGCAAAATATTCATATATTTGGCTCAACGAGGAGGAGTTTCTTAATTTTTCCTTTCTAGGAAATTGTATCTTGGGACGATAGTGTTAGTGCCGTGATTTTTTTCTTGCAGACATATATTGTTTGGAGAGCAAAATCAATGAAGTGAGTTATATCACATACTTTCTTTATTCATTCTGGGAGAGTTTCCATTGGTTGTCGGCATGTAGACTTTGTAAGAATACTCTTCTGTGTTGGACTTTTGTCTAAGGCGAGGGCACATTTGAGCTGCGACAACAGTTGCTAATGGTGAAGAAAATGCTGTAGAAAACGTTCTTTTAGAGATAGGTTTCCAGTTATAGATAGGTTTCCAATTGGTTAGATTGAGAAAAACGGGTGTTAAATCCTGTTTGTCAGTCGCCACCGTGAACGGCAAAGAAGTAGCGGGAGGAGAAGACAATCACCGAGTTGCGTTGTTTTCAGGCGTACGTATGCATCCTAGAACCAGTCCATCCTCTCTTGCTGGAAGATATTTCTAGAGTCTTTTGTAGTGTGAACTTATGGTATCACTACCACCTAGTTTATTATGTGTATACGTCTTTTAGGGAATCAGGCGTTTTCTTTTGTGTTAGCTTCCTTTTAAACAGATCGAATAATATATAATTGTGACTTTCAAAAGCTTTAAAAAATAATATGCATTTTACTTGATATTAATAATTGTGATGGCGTTACTTTTGCTTTTGGTTTGATGGTGAATGTAAATAATCCTTTCAAGTATCCGATGTGGTGTTGAAGTAAACCAACGTAATACTTCTTGGAGACTGGCTTCTAGCAAAATGTGTCAGAGGCCGCGATCCAACTAAAATATTATAAGTACTATCGCAGAAGATGTCCATTAGCAACTTTTCACGTTCTAGTCAGCAAGGCTGACACCTTAAAGACATATAACAATTCAAGATTCAATAGATCAAAATTTTATTTTAAAAATCCAATTTATAATATATTCAGCACAAGCACTTCAATTTAGGTTTAGTACAATAGGCCAAGTAATCTACCTGATTACTTCGATTATCTTTTAGCAAGTACATCGTTTGAAATTGTACGATATACATATGACGGAGTTGATTCTTTGTGTTATCCCTTCTTCTCATCTGTTCCAGTTATTTTTCTTCCTTCTTTCTTTTCCATCTCTTCATCATGTCTTCTACCTTCCTTCTTCCTTCTACTTCTTCCTATTTCCCTATTTCCTTCCTTCTTTTTTTTTCGTTTACATTTCTTCCTAATTTCTTCTTTTGTCTTCCTTCCTTCTACTTGTTCTACTTTCTCCTTTCCTTCCTTCCACTCTTGACCTCTACTTTCTTCTTCTTCTATTATAGTGCCGCTTCGAGCGTGCATCGTGGAACTTCTTTCGAAGCTCTTAAATCCAATTCCAATCCCCCTTTACGAGATAGGTCACCACGATACTCGAAAGGGCCTATTTTTAGAATTAAATTAATCGCACAGTTTCCTGTCTCTAGGACACTGTGATCTGAGTCAAACTCACGCGTCTGTACTCTTCCAGAATTCTCATCACACTAAAATCTTAGTGGAGTTTTCCTATACAAACGATCCCTGTCTCCGCTTAAATTCTAAAACACACCCCAACTATGTTTGAGCCCTCCAGTCGACTGTATTCGATTGATCCTCTCCAATCGTTTGAAGTTAGTCTCGGCGCCAATCGTCCCACTCTTGCTGGCATCCACACTGTGTTCATTTGAAGCAGTCTTGATGGCTACGGATTGCGTACCATGGGCATATACAAACTGAAACTTCTGCCACCAGTTAAGTTAATTACACAGTACAATTTTCCAAGAGGATGAGACTGAAAGGATGTCAAGTGGAATGCTGTTTGAAAAAAAAAGGTATATAATTTTTATTGTTTTATTTCTTTAGATAGATGCCAAAATGGACATGTAAATAGATGTAAAGGTTCTGAGTGGCATCGCCGTACGAATAATTCAGCCATAATGTCCTTATTTGGGAAACATTTACACTTTTAGATTTGCCTGTTGGACTATTAAATAACAACACATAATGGTTGTAACAGTGAGGGTCAAAGTTGTGGAAGGTAAGCTTTCATATTAGTCCTTCACATTAATGTATTACGTTTTGATGAAGTAATCACATGTTTGCCAAATGGAAACCTATGACAAATGATATTGACAAAATTCAATCATTACCTTACCTTGCATCACCCGTAAAACTTTTTGTGACTCAAATTGGTATAGAAGAAGAAAGGGAAAACGGAGAGGGACATTTAGATGGATTCATACTAAACACTGTACACAGAGGGACATTATAAATGGATTTATATTAAACAGTGTACACAGAGGGACATTTTAGATGGTTTCATACTAAACAGTGTAAACAGTTGGACATTTTAGATGGATTCATACTAAACTTTGTACACAGAGGGACATTTAGATTGACTAATATAAACATTGTACACAGATGGAGACTGTTGATGGATGTATACATAAGATGGGAATAGTTTTCTTCCTCCTGTTATAATGGCATACTCATTGACATAAAGGGGAAAAATGCCGATGTATATTTTTTCAAGGATTCCTTCAAATTCAAGGGCGCATTTTTATTCAGCCAAACAAAATGGATTGTATGATGGGTTTTTTTCCTAAATAAATGTTAGGACTCTATGGTTTTAAACTACTTGACAGAAACAAAAACAAACAAGTTGTATACAATTTGACAAATAATTTAATTCTCTAAGTTATAAAAAAAATTAAGAGGAAAATATAGTATTGAATCCAAAATAATCCTAAAAGGTCTACACATGTCCACAAGAATAGTGTTCTGAATTAATTGCTGATCCTCGAATGTGATGATGTAGCAATATTCTTAAATGTGTTATATTGCCAAGTCTTGATGTATCATAATGGAATTGTCCAAAACTCCTTTGAAAGAATTCACCACATTCCTAAATAATATTTTAGTACAGAATCAGTGAACACTCCTTAATTCCAATGAATAACCCAAACAAATAGTTCCCTTCAAGTTATAATTAAACACAATATTAAATACATCCGAAAATTGATACTAAAACAAGAAACAAATGTAAAATACAGAATATAGATATACGTAACAAATTATATATACACACAACATAAAATAGTCTGAAGACTGATACCAAAACAAGAAAATAGGAAAATAAGAATGAAATAATAAAGCAATCCTAGTCCTTAAATACACACCACGGTTATACACAACAATATTTTCAAACTCACATTACATATTTCACAACATCTCACATCGCAACAAAACCTACTTGACTCAATCATCCTAAAGGAAATTACCACAAACGTGTCAACATTTTTACTATTTAAAATTGATTTAGAAACCTGTAAACACCTACTTATATTTATTTTGTTATGTACAGTTATGAAATAACAGTAAAATATACAATACAAATATACAAAAAGTATGGATACACAAATCGCATCAAATTAACATTTCAGTGTAAAACAGTTTCATGTACCTATGTACTGAACAACGTCACATATGTATCCAGTAGTGCATGATATTGTATCACGCATCTCTACACCGAACAACATCATATGTGTACCGACTGGTACATGGCATTATATAATATTTGTTTTGACTGTGCAGCAACATATTTGCATATTCCATGGTGCACGGCATTATTTCACGTCTGCCCATAAAGGGTAACATAACCAACGCAAACAGTGGTAGATTTAATTTTACTACATTTCTTTTACTGAAACATCTCATACATTTGTAAGTGGATGTGTTTCAAGATACATTCGAGGGCATTTCATGCCATTTATTGTGTAATGCAGTTATATAAGCTCTGTAAAAAAATTTGTCAATATGCCAAAGGGCACGTAGATAATAATTTTGTCAAGTAATGTTGCTATCTCAAGAAGAAATTAAATTTTATTTCTGGTAGGTCAAAGAGAACAAAGCATTCCTATATGTTTATAGGAGCTACATAGTACAGCTGAAATTATAAAGTACCGAGCCTGAATGGGATTAAAGGTCCATTTCAGCCATCAATCTGGCAAAAGTGCTGGTGTTGTCATCCACTTTGGAGAAAAAAGATGTTGCTGTCAGGGCAGATACATTGTATACGAGACCTATCAATGTACAGAGATTTACGCTACTGAATCTATACGATTTAAATGATGATAATGCTGAGGATTATTTAGAAATTTTGAAATAGATTATACGTCTTGACAATTCCTTTATTATCATTTGTGGTGACATGAATGTTGTCTATTACATGGCTCTTTACTTTCATCTTATTTTACATGCTAAATACGCAATGACCATAACACGAGTCCAGGACATCAAAAGTATACATGATTTACAAGATCTATGGTCAATCCTGACCAGAAATTATATACTTGGTGACAGGTCAACTGCGTGAAACGGAGTTGATTTGACAATTTTTCAGTCTATGAATATGCTCATCTATTATTTCTGACAATAAAACAAATGATTCTGTACTAACTTTAATAGTGTCAAAATACTAAGAAATTTCGGTACTATTAAAGCAAAATGAATATATTCACTGACAAAAAAATTAAAAGCCAATACAGCACACGAATAATATTGTGTACGTGACAAGAAAAACGAATTTTAGACAGAAGTAACAAATAATCACCAATTAATATTTAAAATTCTTAAAATGCCTTTAAGGTCAAGGTCAAATAATTGGAAATGAATTTCTTGCTGAATGTAGGATACAATCGATGTTAGTATAGGGTATAGTGCAAAGAACTTGCATGACTGTGAAATATGGTGTAGTGCAAATAACTTGCATGACGGTGAAATAGGGTGTAGTGCAAATCACTTGCATGACGGTGAAATAGGGTATAGTGCAAATCACTTGCATGACGGTGAAATAGGGTATAGTGCAAATCACTTGCCTGGCGGTGAAATAGGGTGTAGTGCAAATCACTTGCATGACGGTGAAATAGGGTATAGTGCAAATCACTTGCATGACGGTGAAATAGGGTATAGTGCAAATCACTTGCATGACGTTGAAATAGGGTATAGTGCAGATCACTTGCATGACGGTGAAATAGGGTATAGTGCAAATCACTTGCATGACGGTGAAATAGGGTATAGTGCAAAGAACTTGCATGACTGTGAAATATGGTGTAGTGCAAATAACTTGCATGACGGTGAAATAGGGTGTAGTGCAAATCACTTGCATGACGGTGAAATAGGGTATAGTGCAAATCACTTGCATGACGGTGAAATAGGGTATAGTGCAAATCACTTGCCTGGCGGTGAAATAGGGTGTAGTGCAAATCACTTGCATGACGGTGAAATAGGGTATAGTGCAAATCACTTGCATGACGGTGAAATAGGGTATAGTGCAAATCACTTGCATGACGTTGAAATAGGGTATAGTGCAGATCACTTGCATGACGGTGAAATAGGGTATAGTGCAAATCACTTGCCTGGCGGTGAAATAGGGTGTAGTGCAAATCACTTGCATGACGGTGAAATAGGGTATAGTGCAAATAACTTGCATGACGGTGAAATAGGGTATAGTGCAAATCACTTGCATGACGGTGAAATAGGGTATAGTGCAAATAACTTGCATGACGGTGAAATAGGGTATAGTGCTAAGAACTTGCATGACGGTGAAATAGGGTATAGTGCAAATAACTTGCATGACGGTGAAATAGGGTATAGTGCAAATCACTTGCATGACGGTGAAATAGGGTATAGTGCAAATCACTTGCCTGGCGGTGAAATAGGGTGTAGTGCAAATCACTTGCATGACGGTGAAATAGGGTATAGTGCAAATCACTTGCATGACGGTGAAATAGGGTATAGTGCAAATCACTTGCATGACGGTGAGATATGGTATAGTGTAAATCACTTGCATGACGGTGAAATAGGGTATAGTGTAAATCACTTGCATGACGGTGAAGTAGGGTATAGTGTAAATCACTTGCATGACGGTGAAGTAGGGTGTAGTGCAGATCTTTTGCATGACTGTGAAATATAACAATCCATATGAATAGAAAACACATAATTCCAATTAATAGAAACAGAATCCCACTAAAGGGAAACAGACGGAATCCCATATAATGGAAACAGATCTTAGTCCCATTAAATTGAAACAGATATAATTTCATTAAAAGAAACTCTGATTTATAATACACATATAATTCACAATCTTTCCAAGCAACATCATCAGGAATATCCACTCGAATTCGATTTCCAAATAGTGATCGTATAAACTGTCCAGTTTCCCATAAATTCAGAAACGTGTGTTTCATCTTCACTGAGGATTTACTTGATTGTTTTTTCATTTTCCCATCTTTACTTAATACAATAATCAAGTATGTAAATTTATATTGCGTAATGTTATGACTGAAGTTTCATGAAAGACTGCATACTATAGTTTTATATTTTTAATTCTATAGCTATATTGAATATAAATATATGCAGATGGGATTAACTTCCTCTGGGGAGAGCAACACGCAGAGCAGTGGAGGTCTACATTCCAATTATACCTCATTGATGACACTGCTAAACAGTATTTTAAACCCGGGAAGATAAAAACGAACTCGCAATTTAAAAAGTGTCATGCATGTGGAGTTCGGTGGGTGTTATTTGCTGAATGGTTCAATCGATTCGAAGATCAAGACCCCGGAAAATAAAGAGTGGACATGAATTTTAAGTTTGTTTCACAGATGCTTTTAAAATCTGATATAATGATGAAAGATGAATGACATTAAATTACAAAAATTGTCGATTTCCTTCATTGCTAGTTATATTTCAATTTTAAAGAAACATGACACGAAAGAATCATTGTTTACAGTCCTTGCATAACTCGAGACAGTTCAATCACGTGATATTAGACAAGAGAATCACACATTCCCGATACAATATATGAATGGTTTCATTAATCATATTTACCATTACCTTGATAAAAATGTCAATTTGCAAATTATCAGACAAATGGTGACAACTTCTATTAGAATTTCATTTCACCCGGGACAAAGTCCATATATCGAATAAACGTTGAGGATTTAATGTTTTACTCCAAGTTCTAATGGGAAGCCGTGGTGGCTCAGTCGGTACAGAGTCTGACTTAAATCGGGGAGGGGGTCTGGTTCTATGCCGGCTCAGGCTACCCCAGGTTGACTGTCTATGTGTAATTTCTCGACAGCTTATAGCCAATAAAGTTAAAGGTGGCGGGGAAACCAACAAAAGCAGACCAAGTTCTACCACATAGTCCGGAAATGATCGCAGATGTGGAGGAAACCGAGGAACGTTATTACAACTAATGCAGATATCCTTTTGGAATTGCAAAGTCGTTAAGTCTGTTTATGCTGCTCAATCCGGGTCCCCATTCCACGAGGCATCAACATCAGCAACTAATTAAAAATAGTTTGAATCTATCCCACAAACACTCACCTAACACGCGTCTTGAGTCATGTCTGAGGGAAAGCTAATCCAGAGAAGGTTCCTTCGTGGACCCTGACTTTTTATGAATACCCAATCTTATCTAGGAAGTAAAATCTGCATGACATTGTATCATTACGATATGCATAACATTGTACTATTTCGGCATGCATGAAAATGTACCATTACGATATGCATGCCATTGTACTATTTCGATACGCATGACATTGTACTATTCCGATATGCATGAAATTGTATCATAACGGTATGCATGACATTGAACTATTTCGATACGCATGACATTGTACTATTCCGATATGCATGAAATTGTACTATTTCGATATGCATGACATTGTACTATTTCGATATGCATGACATTGTACTATTTCGATATGCATGACATTGTACTATTTCGATATGCATGAAATTGTACTATTTCGATATGCATGAAATTGTACTATTTCGATATGCATGACATTGTACTATTTCGATATGCATGAAATTGTACTATTTCGATATGCATGACATTGTACTATTTCGATATGCATGACATTGTACTATTTCGATATGCATGACATTGTACTATTTCGATATGCATGACATTGTTCTATTTCGATATGCATGACATTGTACTATTTCGATATGCAAGACATTGTACCAATCCGATATGCATGACATTGTACTATTACGATACGCATGACATTGTACTATTCCGATATGCATGAAATTGTATCATTACGATATGCATGACATTGTACTATTTCGATATGCAAAACATTGTACCAATCCAATATGCATGACATTGTAATATTCCGATATACATGACATTGTATCATTACGATATGAACGACATTGTACTATTTCGATATGCATAAAATTGTACCATTCAGATATGCATGACATTGTACTATTACGATATGCATAACATTGTACCAATATGATATTCATGACATTGTACCATTTCAATATGCATTACATTGTATCACACAGATATGCATGACATTGTACCATTCCGATATGCATGACATTGTACCATCCAGATATGCATGACATTGTATTATTTCGATATGCATAACATTGTACCAATCTGATTTGAATGACACTGTACCATTCCAATATGCATGACATTGTACCATTCCGATATGCATAACATTGTACCATTACGATATCCATGATATTGTACCATTCAGATATGCATGAAATTTTACTATTTCGATATGTATGACACTGTACCATTCCAATATGCATGACGTTTTACCATTCCGATATGCATGACATTGTACCATTCAGATATGCATAACAATGTACTATTTCGATATGCATAACAATGTACTATTTCGATATGCATAATATTGTACCAATCTGATGTGCATGACACTGTACCATTCCAATAAGCATTACATTGTACCATTCAGATGTGCATGACATTGTACTATTTCGATATGCATGACATTGTACCAATTCGACATGCATGACATTGTACCATTCCTATATGCATGACATTGTACCATTCCGATCTGCACGACATTGTACCATTCTGATATGCATGACATTGTACCATTCCGATACGCATGACATTGTGCCATTCCGATATGCATGACATTGTACCATTCCCATTCGCATGACATTGTGCCATTCCGATATGTATGACATTGTAATATTCAGCTATGCATGACATTGTACTATTTCGATATGCATGACATTGTACTATTCCGATCTACACGACATTGTACCATTCCGATATGCATGACATTGTACCATTCCGATACGCATGACATTGTACCATTCCGATACGCACGACATTGTGCCATTCCGATTTGCATGACATTGTAATATTCAGATATGCATGACATTGTACTATTTCGATATGCATGACATTGTACCATTCTTATCTACACGACATTGTATCATTCTGATATGCATGACATTGTACCATTCCCATACGCATGACATTGTGCCATTCCGATATGCATGACATTGTAATATTCAGATATGCATGACATTGTACTATTCCGATATGCAAGACATTGTACCAATCCTATATGCATGACAATGTACTATTTCTATATGCATGACATTGTACTATTCAGATCTACATGACATTATATTTTTCTTAGAAAAGCCATTTCCTGGAACAACTACATTTTTGTCTCGTTTAAATAACAATGAAAATAAATAGTGTTCTAAAGCTTAACACACTGACTTGTGTTTTAATTACGATTATTTTACTATTTGAGTAAAAATACATATTATATGACCTTCTTATATATTTGCACAAGAATTAGACCTTCACCAAAATTATCATCTAAGACTTCCTAAACAATCGATTGATGAGGTAACAATGTACAAATAACAAATCATCAAGGACATACTAAACATTTTCTTGTTGAGATAACAATATATAAATTAGACCAATAAGAATCGAATCTATACGGAACAAATCATCAAGGACCTACTAAACATTTTTTGATGAGGTAACAATATACAAATAAGACCAATAAGAATCGAATCTATACGGAACAAATCATCAAGGACCTACTAAACATTTTTTGATGAGGTAACAATATACAAATAAGACCAATAAGAATCGAATCTATACGGAACAAATCATCAAGGACCTACTAAACATTTTTTGATGAGGTAACAATATACAAATAAGACCAATAAGAATCGAATCTATACGGAACAAATCATCAAGGACCTACTAAATATTTTTTGATGAGGTAACAATATACAAATAAGACCAACAAGAATCGAATCTATACGGAACAAATCATCAAGGACCTACTAAACATTTTTTGATGAGGTAGCAATGGCATAATATCTATACGGAACAAATCATCAGGGACCTACTAAACATTTTTTGATGAGGTGGTAATGGCATAATATCTATACGGAACAAATCATCAAGGACCTACTAAACATTTTTTGATGAGGTAGCAATTGCATAATATCTATACGGAACAAATCATCAAGGACCTACTAAACATTTTTTGATGAGGTAGCAATGGCATAATATCTATACGGAACAAATCATCAAGAACCTACTAAACATTTTTTGATGAGGTAACAATATACAAATAAGACCAACAAGAATCGAATCTATACGGAACAAATCATCAAGGACCTACTAAACATTTTTTGATGAGGTAGCAATGGCATAATATCTATACGGAACAAATCATCAAGGACCTACTAAACATTTTTTGATGAGGTAGCAATGGCATAATATCTATACGGAACAAATCATCAAGGACCTACTAAACATTTTTTGATGAGGTAGCAATGGCATAATATCTATACGGAACAAATCATCAAGGACCTACTAAACATTTTTTGATGAGGTAGCAATGGCATAATATCTATACGGAACAAATCATCAAGGACCTACTAAACATTTTTTGATGAGGTAGCAATGGCATAATATCTATACGGAACAAATCATCAAGGACCTACTAAACATTTTTTGATGAGGTAGCAATGGCATAATATCATCTACTTTTCCCTATCAAAGATCTGGACTTCAACTAAACTCTTCTGATTCACTCCGAAAGTCCAAGTCTTTCCTAACGTGGCGACGGTATGCATATGGACTGTGTAAATGGGAGAGACTACTTTCAAAAATGGAATAGCTTTTTAAAAAAATACAATGAACTGTTACTTTTATGAAAAAATGGGTATATAACATTTTGTTTTCCGTTTAAATATTACGAAGTCTTTAAAAATCCGTGGGCAGGTTGTTGTAACAAAGTTGGATCTCCATTGGTCCACGTACTAAAGAGTTGATTTCAAAATTTTTTATTATAACGTCTCGCTCTTCCAGAAAAACATACTGCCCCTGAGGACAACGGAAGGAATACGATATCCTGACGTATTTACTATAGCTGCCATGTTTGCTGAGGAAAACTAGAAGTAATACGTTATCCTGACATATTTACTATAGTTGCCATGTTTATTGAAGACAACTGGAAGGAATACGTTATCTTGACGTATTTACTATAGTTGCCATGTTTGCCGACGAAATCTAGAAGTAATACGTTATCTGACATATTTACAATAGTTGCCATGTTTACTGAGGACAACTGGAAGGAATATGTTATCTTGACGTATTTACTATAGCTGCCATGTTTGCTGAGGAAAACTAGAAGTAATACGTTAACCTGACATATTTACTATAGTTGCCATGTTTATTGAGGACAACTGGAAAGAATACGTTATCTTGACTTATTTACTATAGTTGCCATATTTATTGAGGACAACTGGAACTAATACGTTATCTTGACGTATTTACTATAGTTGCCATGTTTATTGAGGTCAACTGGAAGGAATACGTTATCTTGACGTATTTACTATAGTTTCCATGTTTGATGAGGACAACTGGAAGGAATACGTTATCTTGACGTATTTACTATAGTTGCCATGTTTATTGAAGACAACTGGAAGGAATACGTTATCTTGACGTATTTACTATAGTTGCCATGTTTATTGAAGACAACTGAAAGGAATACGTTATCTTGACGTATTTACTATAGTTGCCATGTTTATTGAAGACAACTGGAAGGAATACGTTATCTTGACGTATTTACTATAGTTGCCATATTTACTGAGGACAACTTAAATGAAAACTTTATCCTGATATATTTACGATAGTTGCCATGTTTGATGTGGATAAGTGGAATAAAGACTTTATCCTGATATTTACAATTGTTGCCATGTTTACTGAGGGTAACTGGAATGAAAACTTTATCCTGGATAAACATTAATGAGAGTCGCTATATTTACTGAAATCGGTTGTCGATAAGAAAAGGTTGACGAATACTACGTATAGTGCATATACTAGGTAAGTAAGAAACCTTTGTATATGACTTTTGCAATCATATAAGATGTTTTTTAAATTGTTTATCGTCATAATGTAATTAAATTATAATTTATCTGAATTCCATTATATCTACCCTCCAGGCAAAAGTAAAACAAAAGATATTTGAACTACCGAACTTTTGGCAGAAGCAATAGCGTGGTATTTTTTTCCATCATCAGGATTACTTTGGGGACCAATTTGTGATTTGTTCACCCAACATGTAAATGCGTTAGTAAACGTATGCCAAATGCAACCCGATTTTAATTTTGCATACAGTCAAGACTTATTGAGAAATGACTACAAGAACACGTGATGGAGACATAGGGCGTGGCTAAACGAGAAACTGTTCAGGAGCTTGTCATTCGAAGTTGATGTAAAACAAGGTAGCATATTTGTTTTTTCGTTGCCTAGTTTGGATTTTGGGCAAGTGGTGGTGGTGGTTTTGATTCTCGTTTACAGGTAATTGATGAGACAATAAATAAAGCTTAGAGCAACTTAAAAAAATCAGCTACTTCATGATGATCGAAAATGAAAATAGCAGGAACCAAATTCCACAAACAACACAGCTAACAATGTATAAGTGACATTATTATATCATGAGTGAACATCAACATGCTGATTTATGTCGTTCGAGCACGAGAGCAATCCACTCAAAACAGTTTAAAGTCATGAGTGATATATTGGATTTATTTTGGGCAAAGGTGTGCTGAGTGGGTAGGATGTTATCAGTCATTGGTTTCAAACATGGGATTGCACTGAAACCCAATTTTAATGCAAGTTTAAAGTGGGAGCTGCACAAGTAACGCATGCAAAATATTTATCAAAGACTAGAGGACTTCGAGAGGAGATGTCGGGAAGAAATATTTGAGACATACAGTCTGAAAAAGTGTTATATAAATTGAACTTTTTGGATGAAATAAACTTGCGACATAGATATAGATGAACAAGGCACCCACCTCCCTCCAAAAACAAAAACAACAAAAACACCAAACGTATATGTATTCATTAACATTTTATCAGATTTATTTTCAAATATTTGCCTTTACTGAGCAATATTTTCTCAGCATTAAACTGGGGACGGAGTTTTCATAAACCTACTCTACAATACTTGATTGAGGTGGATTTTGTTTGTTTTTGTTTTTGTTTTTTTTATTAAATTTAAAATAGGATGCCTTAGTTCAGGGCATTAGATTTGGTAGAGAATTGTGTTATTAGGTAACGATCTGATAAATAAAAAAGTCGTGTTTACATCAATGCCATATTATTATAATTTTAATAATATTTGACAAAACAATGAAAAAGCTGTTAGCATATTATGACTAATTTAAGAAGAGATAAAACGAGTTTGCTATTTTTTTCTTTTTCCTTAACATTGTACAATACTTTGATTGCAAAAACTTATTAGTTAAAATACATTGATATTGTTACTCCAATTTGCAATATGCTTCATTTTCAGAAGCTACATTTTTGTTCAAATAACTAAAACAGAAATAATTCGTCCGTCTGATAGGACAACGACGGCAGAAAACGTCTCTCGTAGTCACCAGTGTCAGTTGAGTGGATTATGCTATTTTTAATAAGTATTTATTGATAAATGTACGTGTACCTTTAAACTTCATATACTTATTGTTTACAGTAAGTATCTGCACTGCTTATATATTCTAACATTTACCCCATTCACCAATCACACCTTCACACAGGGTGGGGTAATAATTCGTCTGGAATCCTGAGTAAAATTGATATTTTGGTGTCACTGAAGATGTCAGCCGTTTGAGTAACATTTTTTTAAAAAAAATAATAAGTACTTTAAATATTATTATTACATATTCAGCCTTCATTTTAAAGATTTTACTTTATATGATTTGTGAATAAAGTTTTCTCTAGTTTAATATATGATACACACTTTTGACACAAAAATTCAGAAACCTTGAATATATTTAGCATTTGGAGGAAACATGGTTCGTAAATCTTGCAAATCGTTGCGTCTTAAAGCCGTGTGCACAATTTTAGAGCAATATCCTTAACGACAGAACGGCTGTGTAAAAATGAAGATTATGCAGAGCCATTCAAGGCCTATAAAATGAATTTATTAAGTTTTGATTACACATGACTACTTTTTATGAATTCTTTTCAAATCGTAATTTTTTCATCTTTTCTAAGGTGAAATATATTTTTGTCACAGATTTTATTCAAGTTTTAAAGTTTTTAGATTCAAGTACAGGTTTCTTATACATAAATTCCAAGTTTGACCAATATAATACTTTCCCACTGAGTAAGTTATCTGCCCTTTCCGATTTCGTTTTAATATACTTTATCGAACTGCCTGTGTGCACTTCTATTAATTTATTGGTATCGATACATGGGCATATATCAAATTAATGTGTGGTACATACATACATACATACATACATACATACATACATACATACATACATACATACATACATACATACATACATACATACATACATACATACATACATACATACATACATACATACATACATACATACATATATGTATAGACAAACATATATATATATATGTATGTATATATATGTATGTATATGTATGTATATATGTATGTATGTATGTATATATATAAAGAATACAAATCATATGGCGAATAACAACCCTCTCAAGCGTACTGGATCCACCAAGGGATCAGGTTTGTCAGGGATTAATTAAAATAGATGCAATAAACTGACGACGAACAGTACGAAACTAGTAACTAACTAGCCTAAGCGCTTTCGACTCTTAATGAGTCTTTTTCAAAGGCAAATACAAAACATAGTTACGAAATACAATTAAAGACAAAAAACGTTGCTATGTTTTGTATTTGCCTTTGAAAAAGACTCATTAAGAGTCGAAAGCGCTTAGGCTAGTTAGTTACTAGTTTCGTACTGTTCGTCGTCAGTTTATTGCATCTATATAAATATATATATATATATATATATATATATATATATATATATATATATATATATATATAGATATATATATATATATATATATATATCTGATTTTAAAAGACCATATGCTGATTTTAAACGTTGTATCAAAGACTGTTTACGTCAGAAATGGCAGGCATTATGGAATGATGCATTGAATAATAAACTTCATACCATCAAGCCAATTCTAGGAGAATGTACTTCTTCCTACAGAGCCGACCGTAGGGAGGAGGTAGTCATTGCTAGAATTCGAATCGGCCATACTTATTTAACCCACTCCTATATACTAAAAGGACAAGACCCACCATAATGCATATCTTGCAATGAACCATTCACAGTTAAGCACTTTATGCTGGAGTATTTCGACCTCCAATCTACACGTAATCAATGTTACAATGTGCAATACATGAAGGAGCTCTTTGATACAGTTAGTATTTCTTATGTTATAGGCTTCCTTAAAGAAGTAAACATATATCATAAGTTATATCTTCTATTTTATCAACTTAAACATTTTTATGAGCTTTATATATAAAGTCGCTAGATTTTAATTACGTTTCATTTGTTTTCGTTGTCATATATTTTTTGAAAACCCCGTTGATCGGGAAACTATTTTTATCACCGTTACCATTCTTATCGTTTTACATTTAGCTATTTGGTTTTGTATCGCTGGCTGATACAGACCCTTTTTACCATTTGTATATAATGAACAATATAACCTTTTGTATTGCGCTAAATGGCCTTTTTCTGCTGGTGCGCTGTAAAAATTCAACCAACATATATATATATATATATATATATATATATATATATATATATATATATATATATATATATATATATATATATATATATATATATGCAAATGCAATATGTGCAATTAGCAATGATATGTGCAATTAGCAAAATGAATTTCGATGTATTTTCTGACAGGTAATGCAAGGATATGATATTTCACTTGATGTGATTTCTGCGATTAATACTATTCGCTAGTGTACAGACTACATTTTAAAAGGTTGTTGTGCTACTGTAGATAAAACTCGGCCACACTACCTCCAAATCTCGTTTTTTGGGATGTTTGACCATGGTATGATGTTGGTGTGAAGTTTTGTTGTATCTGTCATAAATCTGGCCGTTTTCTGATGTTTGTGTAAAGTTTCGTTGTATCTGTCATAAGTCTGGCCGTGATCTGATGTTGGTGTGAAGTTTTGTTGCATCGGTCATAAGTCTGGCCGTGATCTGATGTTGGTGTGTAGTTTTGTTGTATCTGTCATAAGTCTGGCCATGTTCTGATGTTGTTTTGAAGTTTTATTGTATCTGTCATACGTCTGGCCGTGATCTGATGTTGGTGTGAAGTTTTGTTGTATCTGTCATACGTCTGGCCGTGATCTGATGTTGGTGTGAAGTTTCGTTGTATCTGTTTAAGTTTGTTGCTTCAGAAAGTGACAGATCTCTACTTCAGCAGGCTTTGTTTTTATCTGAGCTTTCAACACTGTACCATTTTGATCGACGACTGGTTGTTCGATATCGGTCGCCGACTAGGTCATTTTCTGTATCTTTGAGTTGGCGTCTATATCGTTCTCGTCTTGTACCGGGTGGTTTTCTGGGTCGCTGACTGGGCCAGTGTTTGATTAACCGATGGTGTTGTGGATTAAGTCGCCTGCATGTCTCGTTGTCTGAATCACCGATTGGGCGTTGTCTGTCTTTCCTTGCACCAAGATAACAAAAAGATGGACGAAGTGAAATAAATTAGAGAAAAACACCTTCCAGTAAAAGTATTCATTTTTGGAAAGTAGTATCGGCACAAAAAAAATCGCCGTGTTTTGTAGTTGGTTTTTACCCCCTCCCCTTATCCTGGTAGATGAAAGTTTTATTTGTAACCATTTCGAGATCCATATATACGATGCGTCCTTATCCTATGATTCACGGTACTGTGTACTTGGTACGGCAAAGGGGCTTTAACTATTTCGTTTGAAGATGACGTTTTTATTCTAGTTCTTGTTCATACATCACAACCATCGCAGCCATTGTTGGATTCAGATCACATTTTGTTTGTTTTGTTTTTTTTTCTTCTATATCGTCAATACATTTTTTTTATCCGTATTGAAACGTCCAGTGTGTCAAAGTCCTGATGAATCATATGTTTATTCAATTTATCTTTAAAGATAAACGGGAAAGTCCTTGTTATATGTTGTGCAATGAGTCACAACTATTATTTCTAGACAAGGGGAAGTCCTTATCATGTGTCGTGCAATGAGTCACATATATCACTTTCAGACCTGGGGAAGACCTTGTCTTGTGATGTGCAAATGAGTTACAGATATCACTTCAAAACCAGCATCGTTGCCTCAGTTTTTAAGATAAGATAAGTTAAGAATTCTTTATTTCTAACTGTATAGTCCATACAGCTAAATTAAAGTAGGGATATAGATTAAAACATTGTAAGCATAAAAGAACATATATATCATATGTACAAGTAGTCAGATACATTTATAACAATTATTTGCTCCCTGCATTGTTAAAAAATGAAGTTTAGTGACACATTTAAACAGTAATTGGTTCCATTTACTAACAATGTGAAAATTTAAATGAATGTCATAGTTCCAAAGTGATTTCAATATACAGTTCTCACTATTAGATAGTCTTGTTATCTTTGAGAATACATACTTTCTCATTACTTCCTCAAAACTGAATACATTATAATTTACAAACATGTTGGAGGCACTGTTCCATCTAGGAAGACCTAATAGAAAGCGAAGACTATTATTATAACCAATTACTAGTTTTCTTTTCACATTTTCGCTAAAGTTTGTCCACAGTGGAGCACAATACATAGTGCAGCAATACGATTTGAATAATCTAATTTTGATACTCAATGAATAAGGCTTAAATTTGCGTAGAAGCATGTTTGTTCGAGTACACAAATATCGATAATGTCTCATCATGTCTTCATTATCTGACTGATTGGATTTTAAAATATGGCCCAAATACATATAACTGTCGACATACGTAAGAGCATTGCCGTTAACATGTACAGAGGGAGGTGATGATAATTTAAAAGAAGTTGGCTGAAAGACCATGCATACTAATTTTTGTGTATTATAGATGATATCATTCTCTAATGCATATTGTTCACATATTGTTCACATATCTTTTGATATTTACGGTCACCATAATACACACAAACGACCACTCAATGATGCTTATAATCTATCGAATAAGAAAATGCCTTTATTATCAAGAATCCTTAAATCTAACTCACGTATCACCATGAGACTGAGAGAAAGAAAGGGGTACTAAAATAAGTTTGAGACCAAATTCATGGGTACTGAGCGGAAGTAATAATTGTGACCAATTAGCCCCAGGAGACTATATAATTCATATTTCATTTAAATTAAAGGTTTTATTGGGGTTTTTTTACACAAAAAAAAAACATAGACAGAAAAAAAAATCCCACTAGAACACTCCCCACCATCACCACCCAAATCAAACCAAAATCAGTTTTATCAAGGTCATCGTCCATTATAATCAAAATGTAGTAGTAACTGTATAAAATATTTTAACGTATTCACTAATAAGGCGTATATTTTATCTATCTATGCCATATCCCTTGACCTGAAACTACACTGACACTTAAGTATAAAAATATACAACCTATAAGGATATTTAATATAGCTGGGTTCATAGCCTGGGTACCCGGCTGAGTCGGTTTATACCAGATCGGCTTTCTCCACGTCCCCATTCTCTCTCTCTCTCTCTCTCTCTCTCTCTCTCTCTCTCTCTCTCTCTCTCTCTCTCTCTCTCTCTCTCTCTCTCTCTCTCTCTCTCTCAACCCCAATTTTATCTATTTTGCTATATTAATTCAAACATTGTATGACTGGACGTTTGATCTGTAGGGAAGGAATATTTTTCTTAGACGAAATGGGTTTATTCTGGATGTAATGAGTGAATTCTTTACAAGAAAGAATTATTTCCCCTTGCACACTAATTAAACTTCAACATGTGTGAGGTGGAAATGGGGCAATGGAAACTGTCAGTTGTCCGTACAAGGTTTCGACATCGTACATACAGGTTGACTTAGTAAATGCCATGGATAAACCATGTGAGATCATGTTACAATTGTGTGTAATCTATGATTTACAACAAAAGAGGCCCCATGTTCTAAATAAATTGATGTAATTTTGTAATAATGTTCAATGTATTTGCTTATCTTATCTTCCGCTCTCTAGGTGGGGCGTGTCTTACTGTGTGACCTCTATTTTACCGCAGTGGGAAATCACCTCATGTATTCATATTAGGTTGGTCGAAACAAAGATCAAAGAACTGTTTTATAAGCGTGGGTCTGAACAGGTGTCCTATAGAACCTACTATTGGTTAAAGAAACTATTAAGGAATGATTGATATTTAGGGGGGGGTGAACAGTTTGTCCTATACACTGTTGGTTAAATCAAGCATCAAGAAAAGATTTAAATTTACGGGTCTGATCTGTTAAAAAGATTAATGCTAATAATGGTACCATGATAATAATAATAATAATAATAATAATAATAATAATAATAATAATAATAATAATAATAATAATAATAATAATGATGATGATAACAACAGTAACACCATTATTTTAATATGCATATTTATTTATCTCCTCAACTACTATACCGTGATAAAAAAAAATACACAATTTGGATATATATATATATATATATATATATATATATATATATATATATATATATATATATATATATATATATATATATGTGTGTGTGTGTGTGTGTGTGTGTGTGTGTGTGTGTGTGTGTGTGACTTAACGTCCTTTGTGACAGAGCTGTAGAGAAAATGGGAGATGAAAGAATATCGAACTAACAATTTCGTGACTGTATTTCAACGTGCATTTGAGAATCAACGTAACGGAACTTATATGACAACAGTGAAAATATCAGGTTGATAAAACCGTGCTCTCAAAAGAATGATACACTATAGTAAAACGGGACCCCGAGTGGGCGAGTTGTCTAAAGCGCTGTCCGTTATGGATCACTGCCATCTCACCTCTGTCTGCCTGAGTTCGAGTCTAGGATTCGACGAATGTGTATAACGTGATAAAGCTTGCCAGTAGCTTCTCGTGGGTCGGTGGTTCTTTCCGGTTATTTCCCGGTTTCTTCCACCACTATTAATATTGACCGCAATGAATAGCCTATCGTGTGCTGAAAGGTGGCGTTAAGCCCAACAACAACTATAGTAAAACAGTCTGTTGACAGAATCATGTTTACAAGGAAATAATGACACACTGATAGTGAAAATACGTCTGTTGATAGAACCATGCTCTCAATTGTATAAATGATGCACTGACAATGAAAGCACCATGTTGATAAAACCGTGCTTTCAAGGGAATAATATCACAGTGTTAATGAAAGCATAATGTTGATAGAACCATACCTTCAAAATAATGCAATAAGAACAATATATTTATTTTAGTTTGCATGGCAGCCATGCTTGATGTCGGGTCAGCTGCAGGCTCATATGATAAATAATTCCAAGATGACCACCGCGATGTTTTATATTTCCGAGGATAATTATTTTCATTGAGACCAAAACAAAAATGTGTCGGAAAAATATCAACAAACAAAAAGTACTTCAAGTTTATAAATGACTTTTTAACCGCCATTTTAGAAGCACTGGCAACAACAAACAACTCGTAACGCTTGCTGGACGATGGAAACATCGCATAATCGAATCCGGTACACCAGTGCTGTCGAACTTTTTGACACCATGGACAACACTATTTTTCTTGAAGCCAAGGGCCTCAGCATGAAATGAAAGTAGGCCATGGATATTTTTTACATAATGCACAAAAAGAATTGCTCGAGCTCTGGCGGGCCATTTAAAATAACCCCGCGGTCTGCATGTAGGACAGCACTGCGGTACGCGATCAGTAGAACTTACATGAAGACCAGGGGTTGTGCCTTGAGCTTACGATCAAAGCATTTGTGTCAAAAATTTGACCTTAACTCAAAGATTCGAATTGGAGAGTGAGCATGTTGAAGAAAGAATTTTCATAGTTTCATAATTAGACATCTCAAACAAATTCATAAAGTGGTTTTAAGAAATGTAAGCTTTCTCCCCTCCCCCAAAAAAGCATTTACTGAAAACTTAACCCAAATTTAATATAGCCTCCAAGGTCAAACTGCCCAATGCGCCCGTACCAAATTTATTGCCTTAGCTTCCTAATGAGTCAACTAAAACATTGACAAACGTTATCAAGGGTTTACAATATATAAGCATATATGAGAGCCTGAGCGAAATGGTTGACGTAATGATTTTGACCTTGAGGTCAAAATGTTGGACATGCATACATGCCATCTAAATAAGATTAATCGTACGCACATTGAAACAAGGGCTGCTGATTGCATGCAGGCTGTGGTTTCATACGTGTCTGTTTAAAATCTGCTGGGTTGTTTTTGATGTTTATCTTGGAGGCGTTTGTTTCACAAGTGTCCGTGTAGCCATTTATTTTTCTCTCTCTTTTCTCAAACTATCTAATTAGTCAGTTTTTTTCTAATTAAATGAAATAAAGTGACCATGTGTTGGGCTCCAAATATCACCTTGAGAACATCTCTGCAAAACCCAAACATGTGACTAAGTGGAATAGTGCATGAATATCTCAGTGAATTACCAATGAGTTGTGATCGGCGCTGTGCAAATCCAAGGCTGGAAGTTGGGCTGGAACCAATCACCAAAGGTGGCATCGAATCTTGTATCCATTTTAAGCAGGTTGAGGGTCCACAAAAGACTCTCGCATAATTTGCTGAAAATTAAGCGGTTACTGATGTGCATGATCAGTTACATCCTTGGCAAACATAATGGATGGACCATCGTTTTACGTGTAATCAGGGCAGCTATAAGCCGATTAGACCGCTTTGACCCAATCGGGCCCGGCACTCACAGGGGCACCGTGTGTTAGTTATTGTGAAAAATATATCTATAGATTGAAAGTAATTTTAAAGCGATGTAAGAAACGTTTAAGTACAATATCATGTAAAACTTGTTTGAAAGTTTATTTCCAAATGCCGTGCTCATAGGGTCTTCGCGCGTAAATCCAGGAGGCCTTGCCAAAATGATCCAAATCGGACCCTGCAATTGTAAGGCCGTTACTTCGTGTAATCATTGTTTTATCTGGTGAGTCCGAGAATCGATGTGGCCACGTCAACGTCGTCCTGAATGAATTCGATTTCCTTAACATCTTTGGAGTAACGTGTTCTTTTCAACTATGTCATGATGCCAGTGTTAACAAATCCTACATGGGCATTTATTGCCTTAGCTCCGTAATTTGTATTATCAGCCTGTAACAGTTTTCCCTCCACTACCAAGAAAGCCTCACAATGAAGAACAAACCTAGAGGTCTCTTGCATTTGCAGTTAAATTTTTAACTGAATTAGATATCTGCCTGGATATGAGTAACACTGAAATATCGTTCTTTTTCTCCACAGACGCTGCCATGTAAAATGCTGGATCAGATACTTCTTTGAGCTGAACCATGGTTAATAGATTATTGATTTTCATTAATGATGTGCAAATCTAATCCACATAGTCAGATTTGCAATCTCGAAATCTGACAATCTGACAAATAATTTTTCTCACTACAGGCGGTATTGATTCAGTTGATAGCAATGTAATTTGAGCTGTCTTTGCTGCAAGTATTGCATATTATCACATTTATCTCGTAGCGTCAAAGACGCCTACGTACCCAGTTGTATTAATCGATCAACAGCGGCACTTTTAACACTAGCCACAACCCGCAATACAACTTGTTTACCGATGGGTGCAAAGCGCCGATAACCTTTCGTACGCTCGCAAATAATCTACTGACAGCGTCACCGAGGACAGTTGCCTAATAGGTCCAAGGTTTTCACCGCGCAGATTCACTATATAACATTCTTGATCAAACATGAAAAACGAATATGTGTCAGTTTCTTATTATGCATTAAAAGATAGACAGGTGCTGCGGAAGTAAATGAGATCAAATCAGATAGCCCCAGAACATTTCCTGCAAATCCATTCGGTCAAAATCTGTTTGTGTTTTATGATGTTTTTTTAATCACTAAATCTCTCCAGTTGGAGGGTGGTGGTGGAGTCAAACTTGCACATAAATGATCTCTGTTGATCCACTGGCGATCTTTACCATCAAAAATATGTTTAGTATGCGTTGGGGTAATGATCAATAATTTCGTTTAGATTCAGCAAACATCTCTGGCAAGCGTGTAATAACCTTTGCAGTTGCTTTTGTCGTTTTATTTGATAGCCTGAGTGCGCTTAGCTACCTTACACATTGGACCCATTGCTTCTTGTTTCTGTGAGCACTGCCACTTGTTCCGCTGTGGCCTTTTTAATGTCCTCGGCTCCTTCCGCAATTTCTTTGATGTGTTCATTGAACGACACACACGTTTGTTCAGACCGCGCAATTAGATCTCACGTCGCGACTGTAACATATTTCTAACATATTTTCAGCCATCGATTACTTTTGGAATTGACTGTTAAGGAGCAGATTCGCAGCATTGTTTTTCTTACGATTATATATACGATTATATTGTATCACTGCCGGACTTTGTTTCAATTTTTATAAAATTGTTTATTAAATAGTCGCATCAATGTCCAGACCCACACGATACTTGTGTGACCCACCAGTCAAATCCATGGTGAAAAAAGCCTGTACGGGTTCGACCTAATCAGCGCAAACATGTCATGAAAATTTAATCTACGTATGGTTGACAGTACACCAAGCTTAATGAATGTTTCCAAGACTATCATCAGCATATTACAGTTGTCACTGATCCCTTTTTGGCACATGGGCATATCGTTGAGTAACATAAATCACGTCCATATTTTTGTGCAAATATTTGTGCCATCAATATATTATCGTACAACACCAGATTGCTTTTGTTGGCATCCCCGTTGTCAATGGTAATGGCTTCGTTAATGGTGGAAAAGAAATCGACGAAAGCATTGTAGAAGCTGCTTAACGCCATTCATTTTCGAGCTCATTATAACACGGCTGATTGTCAGCTGACAGTGCATCTCTGGTTAACCATCGTAAAACTACATTCAGCAAGGCTTGATGCCATTACATAATTGTCGGTCGCTTTAATACAGTATTGTCTTTCTCTTACCTGAGATATCATGCTTGAAATCCCATATTAATTAAAAAATGCAATGGACGATCGGGCGTTATGGGGACACGTATTTGATGTGTATTAAAAACATTGACGTTTGTAGGATCCAGTTTTAGTAAACAAAAATGTCCCTGGCGGTGGTAATATTGCTGCTGCATTTACAAAATTACCATTGGATACCGTGGAGTAAATATCCGGCCAAAAAATTAATTTCTTTCTACAATTACTGTGGACGTCGAACTAAGATATAAAGAAATATCCGTGGATGTTGAAATCGTGCATTTCTTTTATATATGCAAATTATTGTTTGTTGTTGTTGGGCTTAACGCCATTTTTCAGCACACGATAGGCTATTCATGGCGGCCAGTATTAATGGTGGAGGAAGAAACCGGGAAATCACCGGAAAGAACCACCGACCCACGAGAAGCTATTGGCAAGCTTTCTCACATATCTACATTAGCCGAATCCTAGACTCGAACCCACGCAGACAGAGGTGAGATGGCAGTGATCCGTAACGGACAGCGCTTTAGACCACTCGGCCACTCGGCCACTCGGGGCCCCGCAAATTATTGTAATCAAGATACATAATGCAACCATTGTGGATTATGCCAGGACACTTTGGGGTTGTTATAACAAACGTGTATGTGACTTACATATATATTCCATTATGAAGGGATCGGTCGATAAATAGATGCTGGTAACTATCGGTAATTCCAGCTCAGTTTTGGTCTAGGATAACAAGAACAACAAGACATCCCAGACCATACACGGTGACGACAAGCCTTAAACACGTCGGCGAGCAGCAAGACGTCGTTACATTGATACAGATCGTCATAATCTTCCAGGTTTTTGTAGTCGAAAGCAAATCAAACTTTCTTCGCATGTTCGTAGTCGGAGACGGAAATAACCTCACGCGCAAACGATGAATAAAACGCTTCGACCGGTGGCAACTAAGTATACGCAAATTTATTCCAGTCGTTTATGTACTTTTTTCATGATCAGGTCCGCATTTGTGGACAATATCGACGAGTGACTTTGAAGTTCTCCGCTGTCAGATTACTCGCTAACTTTTTCAGGGATGAATTCGTAAACTGGATCGAATCGATAATCTGCAATTATCTTTGTCGAACATCATGTTCTTTTCACATGCTATTGGAGAACACGCTAATCGGCGTGTTTGATGCCGTGGCTGAAGCTTGCATATTCAAGTGCCCATCGTACCCATGCAGGTTATGAAGCATCGCATAAATTTTGGTTTTGTTGGAGTTAAGTTCTCAGCTGAAAATTGCACGAGTTGTATGCGACATCTCTTTAAGCTTCAGGGAAGTGACAGTGATTACGAGATCTGAAACTTGGACTTTTACTATTTAGCAACCGAGCAAGATGTTTGTATCTATATGTAGTGCGAAACTGATTTTTAGTCTTTCATTTCACTCAGCGCCAACAAATCCATTTGGGATCGGTAGTTCTTTCCGTGGGGAGCGGAAGCGGATAAAAGCATCTGTCATAAACAAACACATTAAGAGTCTCCTAGATACAGTGTTTCAAATTTCGTCAGTATGGCTTTGGTCATTTGCACGGGAAACTCGATGTCACCAAAGTTGAGTTTACTCAGGTGTTGCAAATATTTTAGGCCTCTCTTGTTTATTCCTAGATGTGTATTTCGCCGTCAAAAAAACGATTATCAAAATTCTTCACGTTGATCGATGGCCTTGGTGGAACCCAACTTGGTGTTGCTTTGTAACTGGATCCACGAAACGGGTGATATGGAGAGAGATGGATCTCGACCTGGCAATGTCTTTCGAGAGTCCTCTCGATCCTGCAATGGTGTATTTCTTCAGCGTTTCAAGAATCTTTTCAAAGCCTCTGACAATTTCATTGCTGTTGACGCTGCTGCCTTTGAGGTTCAGGATAACGTAGGTACTACCATGAATCCACGAATTAGTAGTTTTGAATCCCGCCTTGTCACGACTAAGCGGCATAACCATATGAGTGCTGTTGAGAATAAGTGTTTGACCCCAGCGTGACGAAAGTTTTATAACACCACTACCATTCCAGGAATCCCACCTATCAGCTGTTTTCGAGTCTCTATGTGTTTAGTTGTTTTTGTTGCTGATGCAGTGGCAACTGGTGGAAGTAATAGTAGGGGATTCAGCGCAAAGATGGGTCTCAATAATTAAAGTATGTATGCTTTTCTCAAACGATTTTGTATGTACCTACCATGCTGCCATGCGGGAGGCCTGAGCTTTGGCACTGTAGGCATGGCTATCCTAAGAAGAGGGAAAGGCGGTATTCTAACTGAAATATCTCGTAGCTGGTTTGTCTTATGTTGATTTGCTAAGAAATTTATATCCTGGTGATTATTTCATCCATTTATTTATAGTTCCTTGTCTGTTTTTATCAGCAGAGAGGGTGAACTGAACACTTTGCTAGAGAATTGATTTTTTAAAAAAATAAAGGTTCCGACAAAGGTTGAAAAATTATGTCGATGGTGTTAAGCCAAAAACTTCTCTAATTGCAATGAATTATTTTTCGACGGGGGGGGGGCTTTTACACGCTGGTCACTCCGCGTTGGTTGTTCACCCTCTCTACTACTATAAATTAAAAATCAAGGAGCAAAGATTGTATCTAAACCTACACGATCTTGGATCATGTAAGGACCAACGATTTTATATAAAACTACACGATCTTGGAACATGTAAGTTTATCATTATAAATCCGAACGAAGCAGCTTGTGTTTTGAAAAGGAATTTTTTAAACTTAATCATGAATATGTCCCCTGAACACCAGGTATAATGAATGTTTTCCAAAGCATAATTATCTACGCCATTAAATACAACCAAAATATTTCAGTTATCTCTGATCACCTTAGGTATCTCTGTGTATCTCTAAGTAACATAAATCACGTCCGTGTTTTTGTGACGGCCTCGAGAAAATATTCTAGCTGGATTGGTTTGTTTATCTAGCATCATATCATGGTATAATACGAGGTTAATAACGAATGCATCAAAGTTATCTACGGATGGAGCCTCATTATTATCGGTAATAAAGTCAATAATACCGTTTTTGTCTTCGTTCAATAATTTCGCATTTTGATTAAAATCTTCGTAACATCGTTGATAATCTACAGATATCACTACTACTGTATAACTTATTCCACTTGAGACATCGCATTATCAGATCAAGCAATAATTGTGTCTTACCAGACCCAGAGGGACCTATTATAATAATTCTGATAGAATTTGGTAACGCTCGATGATGCCTTACTGGCTCTTGCTTTCGTGTCGCTGAAAAGTCAATTATATTCATATAATAATGATATGAGTTTATATTGTGTTCGATGTAGAGCAACAACCCCCGATATTGAATTGACAACGAAAACAGCAACAAAAAATATTAAAAAAATAAGAGACGCGCACGTACAGGCAAGTGTGTTAAATGTGGTAAAAGCAAATGCAATATTATTTCCGCGTCGCAGAAAGCGCGTGGTGGTGATATCACTGTTTCATTAGGGAAATTGCCAGGAGCTAAATTGGGAAAATATCCTGGCGAGAAACACTTTCTGAATATAATTATTGTGGTCCTGGAATTCGTCTCGATATCAGACTCGATAACCAAGATCAACCAAACCCTGGAGATATTCCAGTAAATAAGATTGATCTAGCGTGTCACATTTATGTTGTCGAGTATAAAAGTAAAGATTTTCAAAAATGTTACGTAGCAGATGCAAAGGTTATTCATGCGTTGAATTCTATACCTAATAAATCTCTCAGAAAACAAACTCGTTAATTTTCTAGTCAAATCTGCCATGAAAGGTAAAATAATGCTAAGGGCAGGTAATTAATCAACTTTTTATTATAATGGAATCTGTGTATTATTCCACATGAGGGTATTGGAGAGATAAAGCAGCGATTAGCAAACTTGCTGTCTCAAAAAAGTTTCCACGTGATTTTGCTGCAACGTGGTTAGCAAGACAAGCTAAAAGGCAATATGGCAAATCTTTCTAAATCAATCAACAAAAAAACCCAACTCAACACGCACATTTCGATGTCAGTACCCATAATGAATGAAGTTCATCAAGCGGATATCTTGTTTTAACCACGCGATACCATTAACATTGGCAGACTTTAATACACATACAGATATGCATTGACTGTCGTTGACGTTGCGAGCAGATATAAAGAAACGGAACCATTATCAACAAAAACAGCAAACTGAAGTTGCATCTACGTTTGAATGAATTTATCAGCAAGGATCCGGACCATATGGTGGTCTACGATGGTCTACAGGTTGATCCTGGCAAGGAATTTTTTGGTGCAGTATCATAGTTGATGACCAACGTTAAAAATCAGAGGAGGACACACATAAATTAGTAATCAGGCAACCATTGAGCGATTTAATCGGACACTTGTTGAGCAGTTATTAGGATATCAATATGTCAAGGAAATATCCACTTACATTTAGCCCCTGAACAAAGTTCAGGAGGATAGATCTCGTGAATGGGTTGCGTGATTACCAAGTGTGATAGCTGCATTGAATATGGAAACAACTCGTGCAACTTCTATTAAACCGTCTAATGCGATCACAAAATAAAATATATACCAATAAAACGTGAATATTTTTCTCAACCAGTACTAGGTAATGTTACCGTAAGATATTTATATGAACCAGGCGAACTTGAAGGAGGCAGAAAAAGAGCAACTGATCCTATCTAGAATGTGACTACACACAAAATTTCTAGCGGGGTAAGTTACACAGGTAGACCTGCAACTTACAGATTAGATTCAACTGCTCCTCAGCGTGTATTTGTATGTGAACAATTACAAACAATTCCTGCGGGTACGCAATTACCACCAAGTACACTTTTATAAACTTGCAGTTCCCCGACGTCGAATACACTCAAGACAGGTGAACATCACATTTTCGCGAGTGTGACCAAGACGGCTATTAATTCTATCAATTGAAAATTGTCTTGGGTTATTCATCGAATCCTGCCAAAACATTACTCGTAAAAACTTGCACAATGATTATGTTGTCGTTGGTTTAGCGTTATAATAAATTGAGTATCTATATCAAAATCGCTATTATTTTATTTTCACACTGCTTATACCTGGCTAATTTTATTTTAATGATATCGACTTTGTTAGTGATTTCTTCGGTTATTTCGCAGTTCATGATATATTGAGATATTCTCCTGACTCGAGACACTGCGAGATAAACCAAATTTGACCACTCAATACGAACATCAACACCGACTAAAACAATATCATTTAACACAATATTTTTTATTCCACCACCAGGAATCTCAACATCAACATTTTGTTGTCGGGTATCTGCTGGGTGATAACACAAATGTACAAGTAAATTTGAAAACTTTTCCTTATGTAAATAATTTCTTTTGCAGTTCATCACGAACTATTTTTCTACTCGCAACTATCAAATCAGCAGGTCTCCATAAGGCCATTCATTGGTGTTTCTGGAATTACTTTACGCATTATTTCACACTATATTTTATCTGGTTATAGTCTTGTAAACTTGTTAAATTTTTTCAGTGATTTATCAATAGCTCTATGCTCATCAATTATTTCTTCGTAATAATCTACAATGTTTTCAACCACTCATGTGGAGAGTATCCAGTAACGAGTGGCGGTTGACCATAATGGCCACATATTATCCCAGCAGTATTCTTCAGTAACAGCCAATCAAGAAATAATTTTAGTACTCTAGCGACCCGGTACATATCTCGTCCCAGACAATAGTTTTATGAATGTATTTTTCACCCATTGGTGATGGAGACCATGCATCTCCACACCATGTGAAGAAACTATGATATATACACGATTTTACACTTCGTTCTTTTATTTCCCTGGCGAGTTTATGCGTCGGTGTCAAAACAATTGTATCTGAACTATTACTCATAAATAAGTTAATCGCACGAGTCGTTTAACCTGATCCTCTACATCCATTAAGATAAATTGTCTTATGTCTAGCCACAAGATCAAATACAGATGGTGCCGATGACTTTGGTACTTGATTATTATTCTTGTAGTATGTCTCCACAATGTCAACATCAGCAGATTCATAATAACTAAGTATATTTTCATGTTTTATTCTCCACGTCCCCCATTTACCATTACCGAGTAGCAGTTTTAACGAATCCGCATGCCTATATAAAATGAATTTATCGCGACTGCGTAACGAGGAATTCTGTTTATCATCGATAATAGATTTATCGAAAAGTACGCTAGCATGGAAAATCATAAATAGGTAAACTGTGGTGACTCATAATGGTACCTAATCTTGTTTCGTCTGATAAATAAGCATTTCATCGGCTTATAAATGTGTTTTTCGCTGTCGTATCAGCAATTATACGATCTAGTTCAGCATCATCCGTAATTAATCTTGAACACGTTCGTTTATGATCATGTCATCCTCCTTTTGTAAATGTACCGATTATTTCTTTGCAAGATCTTTTTGCAAGTTTCTCATCGTGCTTAACAATATCATCTTCAGGATTAGCATCAGATACATCAGTTTCTGGCAAGCAAACTTGCACGCGGTATGATATAATTGCTTTACTTACGCGTAAAGATGCTAAACCTTCAGCATCAATCATGTACATGAATAGTACTATTGGAGCCCAACATTTGTCTGACAAATGTCTTTTAAATCACGCATAAACAATCGGTTGGAGATCCGAGTATAACTCGAACGACTCTATAGAGGCAAATCAGGCTAAATCAAAATCTGGTAAGGGTCCGTGTATCGCAACTCTTTTCATCTCGTGTGTAGGATGTCAAAATCTCTTAAAATATTCAGAACACTCTCCGTATCCAAGAAATTTCCAGGATAACACGTTGCTATATCAAGCGAGATGACGTCGTTTTAATCATATTTATTATTCCACAATCCACCGTGTCGGTATTCGATACAACTCCTCACGACATCTTCAAGCAATACTAATCGTGTTGATTTCCATGAGTTTTTATCCTGAGCAGTGCGGGCAGCGACTGATGGAGCGGTAAAGCAATTTTGTAGTAATTGTTTAACATCATCAGACCAAAGGCGTTGGGCAAGATTTTTCATCATCTCAGGGATAGATTCTGTACGATAGATATCCCTTATCTTAATGATTGCATTCTGAACTCTGAAACAGACAAATAGAAACAGGGTCACTTTTGCTGATATCACCCATAGCATCAAATACATCACCATAATAAAATTTAACCGTTCTATCTCGTGGAAATATTGTTACAGCCACGGTCCATGCAAGTGCGTTATGATTAATAATATCTATCGAAGCACCTCTTGATTCATATTTCGGTTTGTACAAAATCTCTCCTGTCAACGTCTTCATCGTTATTGGAAATTGTAGTTTCTTTTATAGCTCAGCTGATAGACGCTCCAGTATCTTTAACTTTTTCTGCCCAGGCATTTATTTTTACGTCGTAAATCTGTTATTCCGTTTCTCCGTATCGCGTTTGTGACATGTTCTATAACTCGCTCAGCTACAGTTTAAGTTTGACGAAGTCAAGGATGACAATTTCATAGGTTTGAGATCCCAAACGTTAGGTTTATCATTTAACAAATATAACGCGCACACTACCGCAGTTACTGGATAAGATCTCTCATAATACGGTGTTTCGATTTTAGTCAGTATTCCTGGTTTGGAATTTTCACCGAAGACAATATTATTCCCTGACCTTTGGACGATTTCGCGCTTTTCTCGGATGATACAAACATCATCGTCGGTTTTTACAATAAATTTTACTAAAATAATATATCTCCTAACATCGAGGTAGTCAATGATCTCTCTCTCTTCCTCGTTTGTCTTTCATCACATAGACGGTATTTCCAATCCTGACCATACATTATCCGCACCATCGCCGCGAAATTCCTTTGTTGGCTTCACGGATATGTTTAGTTATATCCGCATTTATTAAAGTTAAATCCTGCATCGATAAACAAAATTTATGTTTCGGTAGTCAGTCAGAATCAAATCTAGCAAGGGAAGGCTCAATTGCGGATAATTTCTGCATATTATAATTAAGGAAAATATGCATGTTAATTGGAATTATATATATATATATATATGTGTGTGTGTGTGTGTATGTGTGTGTGTGTGTGTGTGAAATCGCACATACAAATCTTCAATTTCCTTCTTTCAACATCGCTGAAAGTGATCTAACTCCTAAGTTAAAATCTGCATCTACATTAATAATCATCCTTTCTACGTCTGCGAGAGCGTTTCTGGCAAAGTTCTGATGTCGTACTAGTTCATGTTGTTGGTACTCTGGAGAATTAGAGGTACCTTTCACAAACATCATTGATGGACCAGCTGATCTTGAGAAATCATCGCTGTATCTTGCAAGACCAAGTATTGTCGTGGCAACGTTGACGTCTTTCTGAATTGATTCAATATTTTTTTCCTCAATCATGTACGTAGCGCTATCAAAAAAATCACATAATACTATTATCAACAAAACCAACACCAGTAGTGGCTACATATTCAGCATTATCTGTTTTTAAAATTTCACCTTCGACTTCAATAAATGCTTCTTCGGATTAGACGAAGACCACATCGAGAAGTGAGACCACTTCCTGCTATCAGAGCAGCGGTTATATTGGTTTCCTTTTCCGACGTTGGTACATTAGTCCACTCCGCTAGTTTTTTATTAGCAGCTTGAAGTTCGATCACTCGCCGTCTGCGTATTAATCTTGCTAGTCTATCTTTTATTGCTGATAATGCTTTGCTAGTAATATTACCAACAACGCATATACCTTCTTCACGAACAACATTAATAGATTTCTTTCCTATTTCCTTGCAATTGGTATTGCTTTTGGGGCTGTCCTTCTAAACAGACCTGAACAACATCACCTAGTCCATCTCCGTAGGCATTAACATAATCTTGATATAATGGATCATTAGTTTTAACCTTTCCAATACCCAAATGTATACGATATAATGCGTTTTGCCATTGTTCGCGGGTTTTAATATCTTAAGCGTATTCAGGTTTTATTAATTTATCTCTTCGACTAAAACCATCCACAGCAAATAGAGCTAATTGTTGTGGATCTTTAATATTATTCTTAACTACTTTAACAGTATCTTCATTAAATTTATTTATCAATTCATCATTACTTATATGACCTACTGAATTTGGTTCAGTGGCTAGTGCTTCAGCGCCTGCAGGTACTTGCATTAGTTGAGCAGCAGCTATTTCGGCTGGAAATTCTCTAAGAATTTCCTTTTGTTTTCTTAGATCTTTCTGCTCATTATTGACAATTTTTATACTGGCTGTTTAATTTATAGCAGCAGAGAGGGTGAATAACCAACGCGGAGTGACCAGCACCTGAGAACAAAAGGATTCGAAAAATAACACTATTTTTTTTTTCAGCCTTCGTATGAACATTTATTTTTCGTAAATAAGGTCTCTAGCAAAATGATCTGTTCACCCTCTCTGCTGCTGATTTTTTTTGTGTTTGTGCTTGGGCAGCCACATGCTTTTGTGGTTTTGATTTCTGTCTGCAATATATATGTCTGAACATATCCTCAAGGCTGATAAAGTCGGTTGCGTGATTTAAGACTGATGACACGTTTGAGGCAACGTCATATCCCATATCTATCACGTCATATTTGCTTGTGTTTTGTATAGCACTCGTTATGGTACTGTCCGCTGTAGGCTTCGTATTTTCCATGGCAGATATATTAGTAACACTGTACATTACTCATGTTTGGCTCTAAGTAACAATAATGCCGCACTTTTACTTTATTTTACGAATAAAAATTTAATTTGTGGCATACGTGGCTGCCAGCGTAAATAATGTACTTGGCTCATCCGTACTTTGTCCCACGTTCTCATCTATAACTATGCAGCCCAGTCTATATATCGGACCTATGCGATACAGACATGGAAACCTTCAACACACTGTGGTATATTGAGCTGAATCTAATGTAGCGTATATATATATATATATATATATATATATATATATATATATATATATATATATATATATATATATATACTCATGCACTACAATTAGAGATATTAGGTACTTTACATGTTAATCCACACTAGTATCTTTGGACCATAGATATAACACTTGATATAACACATAGATATAACACTTTGATATAACACACACACACACACACACACATATATATATATATATATATATATATATATATATATATATATATATATATATATATATATATATATATATATATATATATATATATATATATATATATATATATAACACTTTGCTCTTGTTTGGCTTACATGATCGCAGGGGGCCTATATGAAAGATCAACTACGTACATCATAGGGATCAAAATATCGTTTCTGGCAGATGGAAGCATTCACTACCATATCCCTATATCCATATTAGAATATTAAGCCCATTAAAAAACGAAAATTCAGAGGTTTTGTTAGGCCATAGAGCGATAAATATTAACCCACCTAAACAAAATCTGCGGAGTATAATGGTAACATATATTAGCATATTCCTTTACATTCGCCCTTAAACCCATATGCATATTCCTTTACATTCGCCCTTAAACCCATATGCATATTCCTTTACATTCGCCCTTAAACCCATATTTACCTCACCATGAAACCAATGTTCGATTAGATCACTATCTACTTAGAGCAGATACAACAAAGTCTATCTGTCGCGATCGGGAATTGAACCAGGTTTGTATGTCTGTAAGTCAGATGCACATACATCTAGACTTAAAGGTCTAAAATAAATTGGTAAATAACCTCACTCAAACGACTTCACAATCAAGTTAATTGGAGCCATGTGGCCAAACGCCAAATTAATAACTTAGTTGAAATGAATGAACAGCATCCTGTATTAGTTTTGCATTAAGAGTGAAGTTAATAAAAAATTATAAACGCATTATTTAAATGGTCCGTGAATGCATGACAAAAGTAGCCTACTCCATAGGATCGTCGTATTAGTAGAAATCCAGACCGGAAAAAGAGCCCATCTGTATATAGTACATACGTGTATAGTGTCAGCGTAAACTTATTTGTGACAGTATCCTCAAAAATCTTCTGGCACGCAGCTGACCTTGAAGCCAGACGGTATAATAATGTTTATAAGGGAATTCTAATCTCATGTGTGTCATTGCTTCTACAATGTAAAATAGCATAAACTGTTAAAAAGGTCGGATATAGGAAATATAGTTTGAATTATCAAATGCTATTTCCAGAAGTCCTATCTATTCTCAAAAGATTATCAAACATTACTTTATGTGGAATAAGGATTTGAAATAGGTTTTATTTCAATACCTAAAATGTGTGCCCAATTTAAAAAACCTCTGACCTTGACTTTCATGTTTGTGATACTGACATTGAAATTGGAATCCAGGCAATGTGAATGTACCTGTTCATAAATTTCCTATGTTTGTGGATTCCGTGCATGCCACAAAAACGAATTTAAAGACACAAGGAACATCATGTTTTATGTGCAGAAATCACCTTGTAGTTCCAAATGCATGAAATTTGTTGTTGATGGGCTTAACGCCATTTTTTCAGCACACGATAGGCTATTCATGGCGGCCAGTATTAATGGTGGAGGAAGAAACCGGGAAATCACCGGAAAGAACCACCGACCCACGAGAAGCTACTGGCAAGCTTTCTCACATATCCACATTCGCCGAATCCTAGACTCGAACCCACGCAGACAGAGGTGAGATGGCAGTGATCCCTAACGGACAGCGCTTTAGACCACTCGGCCACTCGAGGCCCCTGCATGAAATTTAGTCAGTGAAAATGTTCGTAAAACAGTTATGAAATTAAAGGAGTTAATTGTGTGTGTATGTATGTAGGTAGGTAGGTAGGTAGGTAGGTAGGTAGGTAGGTAGGTAGGTAGGTAGGTAGGTATGTATGTATGTATGTATGTATGTATGTATGTATGTATGTATGTATGTATGTATGTATGTATGTATGTATGTGTGTGTGTGTGTGTGTGAGAGAGAGAGAGAGAGAGAGAGAGAGAGAGAGAGAGAGAGAGAGAGAGAGAGAGAGAGAGAGAGAGAGATTTGGAAATTTAAGCGATGTTTTAACAATTTTTCAGTCATATCGCTACGATGTTTGCAGTGTGGCAGTTTATAGTAATATCTAGTACAGCGGTATCTTGCCGCAGACATGTGGCATCCTGTCCAAACCAGTCACACTATCCTAACACCAAGGCGGAAGAGTCATAACATTAACCTATACATACTGAGCTCCAACCAAGGCAGCTGTTAGTACCATTTCTATAATTGTTTGGTATGACTCGACCGGGGTTAGAACCCGCGACCTAAATCATCAGAGGCGGACGTTCTAGCATTTAGACCAAATGAGTTTAAGAGATTGGTTTAATAGAATGCAAACCTCTTACTTTACATTCTTGAATGACAAAAACGTTTGTCGTGGGATTTTTCAGCCTATGTTTATTGTTTGAAACAAAAAAATGTTGAGAATCGCTTAATCGCTTAAGTCATCAAAATATGGGTGTAATGCACATCTGAATCGTTACGAACGAATTAATGGTAGTTTGAGGCGATGGACATTCCTTTAAATCGCTTTCAATTTGAAACTACCTTCACCATCTTTACCATATCAAATAAATTAAACAAATGTCTGATCCTATAGCATCTGTATTCAAAGCAAATTATGTAAAATTCCAAATTCATGCTGGAACGACACGATCAGAACTGCTCGTGATTTGTCTTCTAAAGTCAATGGCGGAAAACCACAAACAAGTTCAACTTAATTTTTTTTTACAGAGTTTAAAGATGAATTCGGTTATTGCAAGCATCATAACTCATATCTAAGTTAGAAATAGTGTTTGCTCCTTGAGTCGTTGGCATTGTCATTTACGTCAAAAATAAAGGGTGAATCAACTTCTACAATTATCACTTCCTGCGAATATTGGTGGGGATTTTATTTTGAATTTAGCCTCTTTGATTTAATACAAAATTCAGTCACATACAACTCGTGTCGAATCCAATGTTCTTTAAAAAAAACTACAATAAAATATGTCTAAAACAAAACACGTTTATTCATATGTATTAGAGCTTTCTCCAACCAGGTTGGAGACGGTGGAATGGTTACATTGCCTGATAGCGAGTACAAACTGAAGAACCTGACCTCGAGAATACGGAGTAAGATAACATAACTTGTCTAATTAGTACTGAACCCTCACCTGCCAGATTAAAGACGAGAGTCCAATAATTTGTGATTTATGATTTATATTTTTTAACATAGTTTTAACAATTTATCAATCATATCGCTACGACTTCTGCGCTGTGACAATTTACAGCATGCAGCAGACATGTGACATGATGTCCCACCCAGTCACATTATCCTGACACCAGGCCAACCAGTCCTAACACCAGCCTCTAAGTGCTGAGCGTCAAGCGAGGCAGCTGTTAGTACTATTGTTTAAAAGTCTTTGGTATGACTCGGCCAGGGTTTGAATCCGCGACCTCCCGCATCCGAGGCGAACTCTATAACCAATAGGCCACTGGAGCGGTTTGAGAGTCCAGCGAAGGCTGTACCCTAAAAATAAACAATGAAATTACCCTGACACCATTAAGCAAGATAATAAATGCTGCATGTAGTACGCAAGCTTTACCGTTTAGCTGAAAATGGATGATGACAGTAAGCCTGAGGTCATCGAAGGCATAGAAAAACACATGAAACAAAAAATACTGATCAGTGACCTTGCCCTTCAAGACTAAACATGGACTATGATATATGATATGCCATTAAATACAGCAAAACAAATTCACTATGATTCATCCATGCACCTCAAATAGCTTTATAGAGATAACGCAGAATAATGTAAAACGAAATCTAAAATTTAGACATGAAGCCTTGACCCTGTAGATAGGATGCAAAGAGTCAAGACATCTTCTTGTGACAAGCGTATACAATTCATCAATTTATCAGCTTATAAGAGCAGCATGAAAACTACAACTGACACCTAAATGTGGAACAAATTCTTTTTAATCGTATCGACTTCCATCCTACAGGAGCTTTATTATTATGTGAACTTAAGAAAGCAACCTTATGATGCTGTAACACCAGATAAAATCTGACTTTTTATTGAATATAGTTTTATATAATATTCTTTTAAATGTACAATATTTTTAGTTATTTTTTAACATTATCTCTTGTTTAAGCACATTTACAAAATTAAACATCCATATCAATTACCGTGGAGCATTTCATGTTTACATTTATTTGGAAGGGGAGTATTTCATAATTACGTTTATTTGGAAGGGGGCTAATTAATGTTTACATTTATTTGGAAGGGGTGTATTTCATAATAACTTTTATTTGGAAGGGGAGTATTTCATAAATACTTTTATTTGGAAGAGGAGTATTTCATAAATACGTTTATTTGGAAGGGGGGCTAATTAATGTTTACATTTTTTTTAAAGGGGAGTATTTCATCATTACGTTTATTTGGAAAGGGAGTATTTCATAATTACATTTATTTGGAAGGGGAGTATTTCATAATTACGTTTATTTGGAAGGGGAGTATTTCGTAATTACATTTATTTGGAAGGGGAATAATTTTAGTTAACATTTATTTGGAAGAGGACTAATTCATGGTTGGATTTATTTGGAAGTGGAGCATTTCATATTTACATTTATTTGAAAGGGGACTAATTCATGTTTACATTTATTTGGAATGGGACTAATTCATGTTTACATTTTTTTGGAAGGGGACTAATTCATGTTTACATTTATTTTGAAGGGGAGTATTTAATATTTACAATTATTTGGAAGATGACTATCTCGTGGCTACATTTATTTGCAAGTTAATTATTTCATTATTGCATTTGTTTTGAAGGGTTTAACTTCCCAGGCAATTTTTGTAATTTTTGAGACAAAATGTTTCTAGTGTTCATTTTAATCAGCACGATATAGCCATTATTATGTTGAAATGCTGCATAAAATACATATATACACACATACAAACACATACATACAAACACACATACATACATACATACATACATACATACATACATACATACATACATACATACATACATACATACATACATACATACATACATACATACATACATACATACATACATACATACATACATACATACATACATACATACATACATACATACATACATACATACATACATACATACATACATACATACATACATACAGTGAAATAGCTCTATAATTATTCAGTGTTGTACCAAATATACTATGGGCAAAAGACACTGTCCAATTGTCCCCAAAGTTTGATGCAATTTCAATGGATAAATCAAAATGCTTAAAGAAATCTGCAATTTTGAAATTTTTTCTTTAATTGCTTTAAGACGCTCGTTAGTTGTTGGCACTTTGAATGCCTAGTCAGTTTTCTGTGTTTTACAATTCCATTTGGATCTAGGTAATCAATATTCAAGTTGATTTCTGTATCTTACAATTTCATTTGGATCTAGGTAATCAATATTAAAGTGGATTTCTGTATTTTACAATTCCATTTGGATCTAGGTAATCAATATTAAAGTGGATTTCTGTATTTTACAATTCCATTTGGATCTAGGTAATCAATATTAAAGTGGATTTCTGTATTTTACAATTCCATTTGGATCTAGGTAATCAATATTAAAGTGGATTTCTGTATTTTACAATTCCATTTGGATCTAGGTAATCAATATTAAAGTGGATTTCTGTATTTTACAATTCCATTTGGATCTAGATCATCAATATTAAAGTGGCATTTTAACACCTGACGGAATTCCATTTGGATCTAGGTAATCAATATCAAAGTGGCATTTTAACACCTGACGGTCTTGACTAAAGATCTATGCGTTAGAATTAAATATTGTCTTTGATTGGTAGCAGATAATATCTTTTACTGAAAACAAATAGAAAGGATGGACCACCCATAAACGAGACTGACACCACTTGGTTTAATCCTAGAATGGCAATACACAATACTTATACAATAGCAAGAGGCGGAGGACTTGAAACAAGGACATCACCTGCAAAGCTTATATGGTAATATAGTTATATGCTACACAAATATGAACGTATTTTATTATAAAAGCAAATAGATTCTTACAGTACAAAATATATTTTCTGTATCTAAAAATAAAGAACATTTCCTTTATTTATTATCTAAAATCGCATTCATCCATATATGAAGCGATCTTTATAGTACAGATAAGATGATTGATTGCAAGGTACTTCACTGATAAAACATAAGACTCCTTCGTAGCAATTATAAAAAATAAAATATATTGAATATAAATAATATTGCTACTGCTACCAGTAACTAGCTCAATATGATTTTATTATTATTACTGCAATTCAGTACCAAACTTGCTTGATATATTTGTGTAATAAATTAATGTAGTATTTAAAAAGATTAATACAAAGTTTTATGTGGATCTTCTACAGATGTAATCCATTTTTTGTTAAAAGAATAAGACACCCCAATCCACATAATATTTTAAAAAATTCTTTAAAATTTGTAAGGCTGTTCACATAGACGTCTTCATTTGTCTGTGATTTTATCATTATTTTATCTTGCTTAAAATATAAGCTAATATTGTCATGAAGCTTAAAATATCTGCACAATACAACTATGTAACAAAGCAAAATAAATAAATAAATAAAAAATATACAATCCTGGGTTTAACGTTTGATAAGAAATATTAAAAAATCAAATATTTAATGTAAACCGGCATTCAAAAAAGCAATATTGTTAGATGAATTAGTCAAAGATAAAAAAATTATCGTTCAGGTAGGCAAGTATAAGGAAGAAATACCTGAGTTGTCTTGTTGCATTTTATTAAGGATTTACTTGCCAATCCATTTTGTTTCTCACTTTCGCATGAATAAAATATGAATAAAAACAAGCTTCAACACAATTTGCGAATTCTGAGGAAATAAGTCTGTAAATTATGGATTGGCTGAGACACATTTCTTTTATACACCACATACATTTGTAAATTATACCCGAAGAACAGTCAGGTTATATTCCCTAGAGAGTGCTTCAAGAATTTATCATAAAAAATTCCACTGTTCACAAGTACTCCTTTTTTGGAGAACTATTTTTTGCGGACACTTCCTATGAGCAAACAACTTATTTACTAATTTACTATTTCAGATGATTTGACCTTCACAAAACTTATTTTTATGAACCTGAGATAAAATTTGAAATTTGGCCTGTTATCATTAATATATGTGCCTTGAAACAATGTGTAAGGTATATTCCATAATTTCAACGACTTATTCACTTAGCAGAGAGAGAGAGAGAGAGAGAGAGAGAGAGAGAGAGAGAGAGAGAGAGAGAGAGAGAGAGAGAGAGAGAGAGAGAGAGAGAGAATAATATAAACCACTAGCCAATTCAATTTCTGACTGCAGTTTTAAGATATATAAGGAGAAAGTAACAACTTCTTTATAAGCATGCAATACATTTTAATCTGAGTTATAGACCCCCAAGTACTTTTCCTCATAGAAGACACAATACTGGGTTTCATAAATTGAAGCTACACAAGTACCAGTTTGTTACGCTGTGAAAAATAGGGTCAGTATGAGAAATTGGAGACCATCTGACTACCCAAAACTGTTTCAAAACATCCTCAACTACTCATGATATATGTAGGCAATTAAATAAAATCAAACCAAATAAAAGGACAGTGATCATATCTCTCTCTCTCTCTCTCTCTCTCTCTCTCTCTCTCTCTCTCTCTCTCTCTCTCTCTCTCTCTCTCTCTCTCTCTCTCTCTCATCCAATATAATTCACTAAACTACTTAATATTGCAAAGAGCAAAAGAGCAACACAATTAGTAAGGCGGAGTAATGCGTCACTACATTCATATTTAAAAATTCTTTTCAAGTGTTTTAAAAAGTCATTAATGTAACAAAAAAAAACATCTGAAACATTAGAACTTAAGGGTGCTACATTTATATTGTTCAAATTATTGAACCAATGTATTTTTTTCCATTGGTTTGGTAATGGTAATTATTACCATAAATAAAAGTAAAATCTCCTGTAACAGTATGTCATTTATTTCCAATTATTCCAGTTATAAAAACAATAGTTCTAAAGCTGTTTTGTTGGTGTTTTTGTTTTGTTTTTCTTAAAAAATACATTCAAAGGTTGAAGTTCTATACCTTAACAATGTAAATTAAGTATTGGAAAATAACTAAATCTAATAATTGGAAAATATTGGAAAATAACTAAATCTAACAATTGGAAAATATTGGAAAATAACTAAATCTAATAATTGGAAAATATTGGAAAATAACTAAATCTAATAATTGGAAAATATTGGAAAATAACTAAATCTAACAATTGGAAAATATTGGAAAATAACTAAATCTAATAATTGGAAAATATTGGAAAATAACTAAATCTAATAATTGGAAAATATTGGAAAATAACTAAATCTAATAATTGGAAAATATTGGAAAATAACTAAATCTGATAATTCTAAGCGCTAGTAAACATATGTTTCATGATAAGAACATCATTTTACTATAAACATTTTATTTCTGTTGTTGTCTTGGCAATCCTGCAAAGTAGTTCTGGTTTGGAGCCATCATCTATGTTAATTTATCTCAAGTACCTGAAGCTTGTGACTCTTTCCCTCTTTCCAGCTTCTGTCCACTACCTTTATTTCTGCACAGATGCCATTGGTGTAGTTTGTCATCAATTGTTTTCTTTCGGCGCAAATCTCCTGTAGAGAATGTGTCGAGGCGCTCAAGTCAGCCAGTTCTTTTTTCATCTCCTGCTAAACCATTATATTCATCCGTAAAGAGAAGGTTGGTGATTGTTCTTCCTCCGATGATGACAGTTCCCTTGTGGTAATGCAATGCATTCTAAATGATCCTTTCCAGGAACATTTGAAGAGTGTAAGTGACAGTATACATCCAAGTCTGACTACAAATGTTGTTCGAAAACAATCTTCTTTGCTGTGATTGATGAGGACAGCACGGGTGGCTTTGTCATAGAGGTGCTCAACAACCTGCACCAGGTTTGAGCTGATGCTGTACTTTCTCATAGTTGCCCAGAAAGCTGCATGCCATACACTATCAAAGGCTTTTTGGAAATCTATAAAGACGTGTTATAGATTATGTTGATGCTGAAGGTATTTCTAGCTAAGGTGTTAGCAGAGGCTTAACGAGGACATATAGCGCCCAAGGCAATAGCTATTATTGCGCCCCTACCAAAGTGGCGCCCACGGCAAGAACCACGGAAAGAACTAAAACTGCGTCCCTATCAAAGCTTTGAAAGTATAAACAAACTATGTTCTGCTCACCGATTTTGCCCCGCCAACACTTCAAGTGGCGCCCATGGCACTTGCGTTGTCTTGCACACCGTCGCTACTCCTCTGGGTGTCCGTGATTGAACATTTGTTCTGTGGTGTTCATTCCTTCTCAGAAGTCTGTCTACTCTTCAGCAATAAGTTTCTCTGCTTGTGGCTTTAGTCTGTTGAGAATTATCTTGAGCATGATTTTGCTCGGGTGACTGATCAAACTGATAGTTCTGCAGTCTTGTCATAGCTGTAGGTTTCCTTTCTTGGAGAGCACGATGACAAAGGAATGAATCTATGTCGTGGGCCATTATCCATCTGCCATATCTTGTTGCAGATTTTTGTTAGGATTTTGACTATCTCTTTTCCTTCAGCTTGAATGAGCTTTTCTGGTATGTAGTCAATGCTGGCTGACTCTCCTTTCTTTAGTGACAAAAATGCAATTTATACTTCACAAAGAATACGGTTGTCGGAATTTACTTCTGCCTGAGGGCAAATTGGTACTGCTGGATGTCCTTGGGTCTTATGTTTGTAGAAATCTGAGCATTATTATGTTCATCGATTGAGGATCTCTTGATCTTCTGTAAGGCATTTTCGTGACTTGTCTTGGATGGTGGTATCTAGCATCTAGAAGACGGAACTAGCACAGTCCAGATGGACAAAATTACAACCAGATTGACTACGTCTTGGTGAAAAACGATTCTGCACAGGACTGCTTATCGACAGGACAATATGTCTTCTAGGAGCAGATATTGAAAGTGACCATGACTTATTAAACCTCTCGTACGTGCGTCAAAATGGGTGCCATACAAAACGATCCTTACTATTAAGGGCTGCTTGATGAAAGCTCGTTAAGAAGTTAATGAGGGCATGTATTTTGTCATTTATGATCCTTTTTTTACTAAAATAACTATTATTTCCAAAACAATGAGAGATATAAACAAGATGTAGATTTCTTAAACAGTGAAAATACATACTTGAAGAAGATGGATCACCATGCTGAAGTTTTTGTTGTCTTAAGGTAATATAAATCACTTAGATCTTCCAAAAAGCACATGGTTTTAGAGAAAGATTAAAACTTTGTTCTCAACGTAAACTTTAGAAAAAGTGACAGAACGATTTACAATGTTCATCGATACAAAATGAATACCGTAAAGCTCCATGAAGAGGAAAAACTTTAGAAATTTAGAGTGCCGTCTGTTGTCGTAATCTCTTGTATGACGACAGATGGCAACACGAGATGTACAAAAATGATGATACTGATAAAAAAATCTTATTTATATTGTTGCAGACTAAATCTGGATGACAACAACCTGATAGAATTCACAACATTATCTGCTTTAGATGATATTGTAAAAGGATAGCTGATTTCACTAAATATTTCTAAAATATAAAATAGTAATAAGAATTTAAAAACTCCGAAACCAGGGGTATTTAAATTTCAAACACAAATATTTCTGAAATATTTTAGCAAAGTTCGTATCCCCAGAACGAGTGCCCAATTATCTATTAGGAGTCTGCGCTCCTAAGATAAGTAACAGAAAAAGAGTGAAGGCAACAAGTTTTATAAAATTTAGCAAATCATTTATTTCTCTAGAATACAGAATGAAAAATGAGGAAAAGGAACTAACGGTGTTACGAATTAAATCCAAAAGTCATCTAAGAATTAAAAATAAAAGTCATAGTAATAAAACGTCCTAAATGAAATAGAGTTCGAATTCTGATGAAAACCGAAATTGAATGCGATAATGTCTGTAATAACCTACGATGTGTAGATGTGTCAAGATTCTCTTGTTGAATCACAGAAAATATTGTATGTGTGTTTGTGTGTATATATATATATATATATATATATATATATATAATAATAATAATAATAATAATAATAATAATAATAATAATCCATTATGTTTGTTTTTATGAGTATATTCATGTTTCCATGCACAATACCTATTAGCATGAAAGAAAAATCGAGTAGACAGTGGTTAATGGTATTAAAATGTGTTTAAATATTAGAGGAAAACTGGGGATATCTATATTTTTAATATGAAAATGATGATTATTCATTCTCTTAGAAACTTGATGAAGTGTTTGTCCAACATATACCGTATTACATTTTTTACAGGTTACCAAATAAATCACATCAGTTAATACGCAATTAGTGTTATATTAGCGCTAATGAAATAAGTGCTTTATCTTATGTTTGCACATTGAGACCATCGCTGTCTATTACATTTAGATGACGAGAATTATCTTTTTTATTTTCTTTCTGTTTAGTTCTTATTCGAAAATCTTGCAAATTCTTGGGTCTTCTATAAGCAAGAATATGTTTAGTTTTGAAAGAGATTTTACGCTGTTTTTATATGATAAATTTAGAAGACTCCAATATATATTATTTATAAGCCACATATTAGGAAATGAAGGATTGTATTATATTATAAAAGGAAATATATTTTTCTCTATTTTACAATTTGCTATGTTTAAAGCCTCATGTTGAGTACGAATCAATGATATGTGTAGATTAATTTATGTTTTGACAATATGTTTTTAAATCATTCAACAAATTTTGTAATCGAACGTCTCTTGTTGAATCACAGTTAACAGTAACAGAAAAGTGACTGTGTTGTCTTTCCCAATGTTATGAGGGAAAATTTAAGTACAAATGAGAACATGAGAAATCTCTCTTAATTGTATTAAAACTAACTCTACTTTGGACTCATTTTCATTAAACTATATTGGGAGTAATTTCCATTAAAATATATGTAGTTTAACTTTATTTAATAGAGCTATATTATATCTTGATAAAGATTGTTTCCTTAAAACTAAAGCAAGTCTCATTATTGTATATGTAAATTACTTAACAAATAATCTTTACAAACAGGTAAAAATCTGCCTCTATAACTATTACAAGTTTTGCAGCATTATACATGTATGGTCTGAACCCACCATAGCAAGCGCATAAGCTTCTCCATATTATATATGTATACTCTAAACTCGGCTGAAAACAACACTCACTGACAAAGAAGTTTCTGGCCTACTGTCTGACCTCTAAATTGAATTGGTTGATCATAATACGAAGTTAGAAGTAATAAAAAAGAACATGCGGTTCTGTGAGGACAAGACTGAAACTTTCTAGTTTGGAGCACGCCGTTTACGTGTGACGCCAGTGTAAGATTCTCAAGGCATTACCAAAAAAGGTTAGAGGTGCCTTGGTCTAACTATATATAACAGCTCCAAAACGCTGGCCTCTCACTTCCCGTTGCTTAGAAACTAGAAAGGATTCCTCTTGTGTTTTACAGGTGCGAATTGTTATGTTCTAAAATTTCTTAGAGAATAAGTACCTTTCAAAGTTAAATATTTATGATTGTAACCTTCCTAGTTACAATGTTCTTGTTAGTTCTCTTTTAATTATATTATAATATAATGAATGTTTAATTGTTTTTAAGAACTTTTATTTGTATTTATGATAATGGTAAACAGATTAAAATGATTACTGACTTCATGTTTAGATTTAATTTGGAAATTTAAATATCCTTCAAGGAATAACGAGTAATGTTTTGTAATCTATTCCAAATTAGTATTCTACCCAAAATTGAGTCACATATATATTTCTTCAAAATTATTATTGCATTAATCGCAACTATTTTATAATCTTTAATTTAGTCCAAATCTTTTATCTGTAACATATTCTAAAATGCCAAAAGCTATGAATATATGAAGTTGGTAAACTTGAAAGGAAAAGTATTATATGCATTTTGTGTATTGTTCAGTGTAAAGGCATTGTGCCTTTGGAATGTAGTACCGTATATCACCTATATGAATTATCTGAATAAACTCACTTCCCGTTGCTTCAACACTAGAAAGGATTTCTTTTGTGTTTTACAGAATCCTTGGTACATCTCCGCTAGCCAAAGCATCCCCAAAGGAATGTAGTCGTGTCTACATTATTATGCTTGACACCTTATCTTTGAGAGAGTCCAAACTCTCTCTTTCTTTCTATCTTTCCTTCTGGACATGGAATGGAACATTGCTACGTGTTTACGTAAAGGATTCATAAAGCATAAAGAAGGCACTTTTTCGTAATATATATATATATATATATATATATATATATATATATATATATATATATATATATATATATATATATATATATATATATCGTATGTCAATTATGCTTATCTATATTATTCTTATGTTGCCGACCTCGTAAGAATTAAAAGAATGAAAATGATAACAGCGACAATTTTTTTGCTGATGAAAGATAAAATACATTTTTACAAGTATGTCATAAAGGTACATTATGTTCTTTATTTACAGTATATTTATAATTATTCATTTAATATTATGCAACATTACTAACTGTTAAAATCGTGAAAACATGGCTCATGCAGTTTGAGTATAAATGCTGATATTTAATTTTGTCTACACATCTTGGGTCTGGTTATGTTAATGCACATGTTAAATTTATGTTGAAAGTTCAGACTTTTTTGTATTATATTAGTACAAATTGAATTGCATATATTAGTACAAATAATATTGCATTTTATTAGTGCAAAATAAAACTTATAGATAATAAAATGAAAATAGAGTTCGTAAAATATGTGATTCAGTCCTATATAATAATATCATACGTCTTTACTCCAAACTGTGTGGACTTAATAAGACGAAATGTGTTTTTAATAACCTTTTGTTAATGCGCCGTACTGAATTTATGATGTATTATTTAATATTCTACAAATTGTTTATACTGATAATTAAATATCTTAAAACCAGTGATCATGAAGTTAATTTGTTTTTGACTATCAATCTTTATATATATATATATATATATATATATATATATATATATATATATATATATATATATATAGTATGAATATACTGCTCTCAGTATGGTAATATATTTATGTAGCATTTTTCTTTATTCTTTATGTTATATAAATTTTAAACAATAAGAACCGTAAGTTATTTTCATTAGCTTGTTAACTGAATTTAGAATGAATAATTTAATTATAGGCATATTATTATTAAACGTGTAAATTGTACAAAATTGTACAAGAGCAAAAAAAAAGAAAATCAGGTTTCTATTCAAATTAGTTTAATTTCGAAAACCAAAGCCTGTGTAATTTTATCATAATGAAACATTATCACCGCTTGTTTAATACTTAATTTGATATTTCTCCCAAACTCAATGTAATTATAAACTCAAATAATGGAATCATCTGACCAAGAACTGGCCAAACCAATCCATTGATCAATGCTGCTATAATTAAAGCACTTTGTGGTCGCTTGCAAATTTACTGACCAGCTAAATCAAATATCGTTCTAGATCGTTATCTATAAAGCTGACATGCATAAAACAGCTTTGTGATCTATGGTTATAAACACACTTTATTGTAATATATGTGTAAATATAATAATATTAATTACGGATATAATATATATCTATATATTCCTAAATCATTATTCAATATTTAATTTAATACATATTGTTTTAAAACGAAATATAATTATTTCAAAAGTTAAACTGAAAATAAGTTTGTTTGCTTATGTGATATTTTACTCAAAACGATATTGTTGTTGTTGGGCTTAACGCCATTTTTCAGCACACGATAGGCTATACATGGCGGCCAGTATTAATGGTGGAGGAAGAAATCGGGAAATCACCGGAAAGAACCACCGACCCACGAGAAGCTACAGGCAAACTGTCTCACAGATCTACATTAGTCGAATCCTAGACTCGAACACACAAAGACAGAGGCGAGATGGCAGTGATCCGTAACGGACAGCGCTTTAGACCACTCGGCCACTCCGGGATCCCCTCAAAACAATATAATTGTAGTGTTAAAATAAAGTATGTCATAATATTTTGTTACACATTAGTAAATTAAAAGCGAAGAAAAAATGTACTATTTGCGTGAGAAATCTATAGAAACCAGGGTAAATGTACATGCATTACTGTCTGATAATGTTGAAATTCGGCCATACATTCCTGATTTGTGAAAAGTTTCAAAATATGAAAATATAATACTTTAATTCAAATAAGAACTACAATGTTTCTTTATTGTAAATATAGAAAGTTATTTTGGTTAAAAATTTTAAAGTGTGATAACTCGTTTCTATTTTATTCTGGCTTTAGCTATACATTTTCCAATAGCTCTCTGATGTAAATTTTAAAGTTCAAAATCAACCATTTCCATTCTATTACTATGTTTTCCAAAGCAGTACTATATACTGAAATAAATAAGGTATATGTGGTCCACTTCTTTCCTTGTAATATTTCACATAGTGTAAATCAGTAAGTATTCAAAAGTTTCATATAGTTCGGTGGAGCATTTTTTAACAAGCACATCATATAAAAAATGCAGGATTACCTCATTAGTATCTGCAAATCTTGCTCATAATCAAAATCGTCTGACTTTTTGACATTTTGATAATGTAAATCTATTTATAAAAGCTTAATCAAAATCTAATCAGAAATAGTTGCAAAAATGTTGCTTATGCATACTTCTCTCTCATGGTATGAATCATCCAAAATCTTGACTATATTGGCAATTTGATAAGATTAATTACAATCCAGTCAGGAATACATACTGTATACTTAATTGTTAAGAGCTCCATCAATCCTATGCAAAACCTCTTCCTTATTATGCATATTTATTACTCATAAAAACCCTATAGAATGCATCGTGATGATATAAACCTTCAGCTTACCAAGCTGGACAAAATTATGAAGAGGAACAGTCGCTCAAGTGTTGACATTTTCAACGAACCAGGATCAAATTTACCTCATCATTATGCATAGAACACGCTTATGATTGGACTTACCAAGGATCCTATTGATTTATTTATGTTGACAATCATTGATTATTTTATCGATTTTCGATACAGTATCTAGAGGGGGGAAACAACCTCAGCCAATTAAAATCCCCGGTTTGATAAAAAAAAAAAGTTCCTCTACGTTTTAAATCTGTTAATGCTAAAGATTATAATAAACCTTTCACTCTCGGAGAGATAAAAGACTCTTAACTGAGTCCATGAAACATCTGTTTGACCAGATGATATCCATTAATAACTTTTTAAGTACCTACCCATCACAGCACTAAGTACATTGCTAAACATTTTGCAATAAACTTAGTGAAAAAGTTCAAAGGTGATACGAGTACACGTACCTTGAAATGATCTTACTGACCTTTCACGCTATCGCCCTATATCATTAGCGAGCTGTAATTGCAAAACCATGTAACGAATGACAAATGATAGACTACTGCTATCTCAAATCCAACAAACTACTGTCTGTTGTTCCAAGTGGTTTCCGACCTATGCGAAGATTTGAAGAATTTATTAGATCATCTTTCTAGGGGTATCATGCCTACCTAACTTTGTCTCCAATTTTTTAAATACATAAATAGAAATTTCAGAGTAAAGGTGAGCAGCACTCTTTCTGAAAGTTACCCTAAGGAAATAGGTGTACTACAGGGCATTAAATTGTCAATTTACTTAAGCAGAAGTTAAAACAAGCATTCTGGACCAGAGACTATATACCTCTTACCAAACAAGTTCACAGTCGTCAACAACAGATGATCATTATCTTCTTGATGACAAACACATGTGATAAAATCAAACCAATGGCATCAACGTTCAAGAACTATCCCATATGACAAAATTCACGACAGACCGAACTTGTTTGGTAAGGGTTACATGATCTCTGATCTATACTCCTTGGTTCTTTTTACCTATTACTGACAAATATTTTTATCAGATTATTTTCAAAGTTCACACAAAAGTTCACACCCTATCATCACCATACCTTTTTGATAAGATTTTTCATACCTGCTAACTCATTTGTAGCATATCTGTTAACATATATTCAATAATACGAAATTCACGTATTAAATCGTTTTCATATAATTTATTCCTCGCAAATTGGATCGTATCTAATCAAGTAAATTTTTATAAGTGAAAATTGCTATTTTGCAGACATTTCTCAAGTCGAGGATCAATTTTTTAAAACCTGTTGTAAGAGAAACACTAACACTGAATGTTATTAACAAAAACGTATTTAATGATGCTCCACTTGAAATTATATCAGACCAACTCATTAACAAAGGTAAATACAATATTACACAAAGTATTTTGCTATAGTATTTGTAACATTGTTTTACGCACCAAAGTTTTCTTTTTATGATGATATTTGTAATATTGCATTAATGCGTTCACATTTTGTTTTGGAATTTCATCTGAAATATGACTGAAATCGATGTTCTGTTGTTTCATTATAAAATATTTGCATACAATTATCTACACAATAGTACAAGTTCTTGTATCAACAATTGAATAAAATAATCACGAACCACATTAATGTTAAGATCATTTACAAAATCCCTGTACTTGTCATAAACATCTGATGAAATATCGTCATATAGATTATCTGTCAATACCTCATTTTCCTTTAACCAACCGTAGGAATCAAACGTGTTTTCTACTTCACATTCATACAAATATGTTTTATTTATCAAATAACCGTATTCTCTCTCTCTCTCTCTCTCTCTCTCTCTCTCTCTCTCTCTCTCTCTCTCTCTCTCTCTCTCTCTCTCTCTCTCTCTCTCTGTGTTTCATCAATAGATCCTATTACCAAGCTTAATTGATTCAATGTAAACGTTTTGACAAGAAGATGCTGTCTGATAATTCGGTATGTGACAAAGAAATTCATTAGTATTACATTTGTAGTCTGTCTCGTTCAATTATGAGAAGGCCGATAACAAACGTTACTTTTGACGTTAGTTTTTATTATGGTTCTCGTTCAATGTCATCGATATTATCGATTTCCTTTGGAATATATTTGATTATTTCTTGAGATTTATTAATATTCGGCTCGATTTCTGTTTTCTATGTATCTTTGGTAAAATTGCATTCGAATATACTTTAATAATTAATTCCGTATCCTCTGTCATCTAGGCTATTTTAACTAGGGTTTCCTTGCCGTGGTAGTACATACCGAGATACCTAAAATATCTCGTTTTAAAAAAAAACTATTGTATAACTTCTTGTTCCCTTTTATTCCTGCTGTCCTACATACTGCAAGTTTGTAGAGACGACTGTGGTTATCGTTTATTCGATTTTCTCCTGAGCTATTCCACAATAAGCTATTGTTTTTAACAGGCCTGCTATTGTTATCAAATTTATATTTTCAAAATGAAGCTTAAGCAATATTTAAAAAAAGACAGGATTTCAGCCTGTTTTTGTTCTTATTAGCAATCATCAGAATGACATATCTGCCTATAATATCAAAGTTTTCTATTACTTTTATTAGTTGTGGTCCTCACATATATATATGCCACGAATAAAATTAATTTAGATTTGTTATAATTTGCTTGCTGTGTCGTTTATCGAATCAAATATTAGCCTTGCTATGCTACTAACAATAATAAAATAACAAAAAGGAAAAAGGTCTGCATGGCGATTGTGTTAAAATATATATGGAATTTGATGATTACATGTACGCACTTGACGGAGGTATTAGTTTTATAAGAGTAATGGCTATACGGACAAATCATCATAAACTTGAAACAAATGTTATTATCAAACACAGATTAAGTAATTTTGATAACAAATGTCATTGAAAAAAATGGAGTAGATCCGTTTGAATATGAGAATCGTTGTGATGACATCTATATTTGATATTATATTTTCATCAGATGATATACTTGACGGCTAGGGTGCGAAATATTGTGTGAATAATAAAAATGTTTGAAACTTTGACAGTGACAAATAGCAACAATAGCAAGATCAAATATCCAATGATAGATGGAAAACAGTTGACAGTTGAAATTAGCAATGAAATATCAGGTATATGTTTTAGTGGAAACAACGTTGCTCGTGACAATCTAAAACTTTCAATTATGAGATCTGGTAACAGCGAGTATTTCATTTACCCTGAACAATAGAGCCAGAAGTCAGCAGGATTTAAAACCTTTCATGATCCAATCAGTCAACAAAAATATACTATATAACTTTTATGATCCAATCAGTCAACAAAAATATACTATACTTACCATCGATCTCGATAGGTAAAAAGTATATTTGATTGATAAAAATATCTTCTTAATAAGCTGCAAATAAAAGATTTATTTGAATGTCGTCGTTGTGTGAGCGGCAAAAGAAAGGTCTGTCTCTATTATTGTGATGATGAAATATTTTTCATATCAACGGTTGAAACATTGATAATTGATGACGAAGTCTAAACTTTATAAATAAATTTTGTCAATAGTAAGGAAAAACAAGGATTATGGATCAGAAATCATATAACCCTTCTCAAAAGGTCATGACATTGATGTCCATTATATTATCTGTTTTTGTCATCAAGTAGATAATGATCATGTGTTGTTGACGACTAGTCGACTCCAAACTTGTTTGGAAAGGGATATATGGTCTCTCGTCCAGAATACTTATTTTGGCTACTTTTCCTTATCTACCATGAAAATTGACAGAATTGTAAAATGCCTTAATTCATGTACAGAATGCTCAGTATATGTTGACAACTTTATGATCTGCCGTTGATCAAAAAGTATGCATACAAATGAATATCAACTACAGAAGAGAATAAACAATGTTCGGAAATGGGTAGAAGAATATTGGTATGATGTTGTGAAATCAAAATACTCTATGTATCTTCTTCTAATAATTACATTACGTTTATGAAAGTTCTCTCTAAATGGTTATATTATTCCTACTATGGAAGAGACCAAATGAGATCGTAAAATAATTTTTCTTCCACATATTCGATATCTGGGCGCAAATGTTACATAGTTTTGAATTTCATACGAGTTCTGACAGACACAGATTAGGGAATGCGTTTTGAGGGCTTCTTCCAAGTATACAGGTCATTAGTAAGATCGAAACTTGACTATGGTTTGATTTTGTATGGATCAGATTGTAAGTCTTACCTGCAGATGCCTAATCCGATACACAATCATGGACTGTGACTTTGTCTAGCGGCTGTTTAAGGTTAGTGATGTTCCATTCCTAATTGGGGACAACAGGTCCCCAAACTCTAATTTCTATATCCCTGATGAAAGTCTGAAATATTCGTAGACAAGCACAGGTTTGTTTTCAAAACCAAATGTATTTTTTAAGAATCGGCTTTAATTATAATATTTTAAACAAATTCCACAATTTTCGGCACCTCCCCCAATCACGTTCTTCACCTCACCTCACTAAGGCCGCTATTGCTTGGTTTGGGAGTATTTAAAACTTACCCTTCAAAATCGCTTTATGTTGAAGCAAATGAGCCATCATTTATTTCAGAGGGAACATAACATACTGACTCGTCAGTATGTTACCTGACTCTATCTATCTATCTATCTATCTATCTATCTATCTATCTATCTATCTATCTATCTATCTATCTATCTATCTATCTATCTATCTATCTATCTATCTATCTATCTATCTATCTATCTATCTATCTATCTATCTATCTATCTATCTATCTATCTCTTTCTCTCTCTCTTTATATATATATATATATATATATATATATATATATATATATATATATATATATATATATATATATATATATAGTCTTCCCACCTTTATGTATACAAATTCATTCTCACTTGCAAAGAGCAAAAATCAATACTGAAAATATTTAATAATGCTGTATTCCAAATCACCACCTTAGTTACCAAGACCTCCAAAAAAAAATACTTGACATTTACAGATTCTAAACGTTCCAAAGAAAAATCATCATATTTTTTAAAAGTAAATCCAATGACTTCCTCCCATAATAGTCAAAATTCTCTGTATGCAGACGATTGATATCAAGCTGAATCTGCTACTGTAACACCCAAAGCCCTGGATAGAACCTTCATTTTTACTAAAGAAGATACGATCATACTCAAGGCTTGTACTAAATTGAACCTCGTTCTACATTGAAAGACTTTAAGAATCAAAAGTCTGACAATCCATTAGTATCCAAGATATTACAGTAATACAATCTAGGAGAAGTATTATGTACTGTTGGGTGTCTATTCACACTGTATAAAGGGTAAGGAATGAGAAAATAAAGCAACCATAGCTTACCTGCAGACACCTGTTTCCCGATGGAAGATTCCAACTTCGCATATATAAATCATTATATTAGGCATAATTGACAAAATATGTAGAGTGGAAATGACACAAAGGAAATTAGGCACATATAAATGACTATTGGAAAGTGATATTTTTTTGTATGGGAAGGAACTGGAAAAATGAGTTGGTACGTTGCCAATCCGTTTGTTGTACACAACGTATCCTAAAAGGTGAACCTCAACTGGAAATGTACACAGTTCAAGTTTCTACTGACAACGGAGCACATTCATTTTGAATGTATCAGATACAACACTATCAGATGGAAGTATTTTGATGTTTACTTCGTAAAGAAAATGACGAAGATTTGTTACATACTTATTTAATCTTGATCTTGTGTTCGATATAGACGTTCAGTCTGTGGCTATAAATTGCACACCTAACATTTCCCCACACCCAGTCTAAAACTACTTTTACGACAAGAAGTATTCAATAACAGTCCACTGATACAAGTACTTCGAATGATTTATTGCTGTACATTTTAATTCATTCGCAAATGTCAACACACGTTTGTAATTTTAAGAAATGCAGCCATATTGGATGAAAATGGCTACTTCTGCGGCTGGAACAAATGGGGGATTGCAGTAAGTAGAGAAGAGCAGTTTATGGGCATTTCACGGCATCTACCACTGATAAATTACAGCTGTTTGAAGTTGACAATATTTTGGATAGAATATGCTGAAATCTCGTATTTAAAGTTGAAAACATCCCGGCAAATTAAGAAAAACTCAGGAAGGCATGTAAAGATTCAATGAATTGTTAGATATGCCCCCACGTTCGAGGAAAATTGAATCCCGTGCTTAATTAGATAATTAAATTGGTGCCTACGAGGTTATTTTATTAAAACCTGATTTTGTTTGTACCATGAACCAGATACTCCAAATAACTACACCACAGCTATAGACTGATCAATAAAGAGGAGTAAATATGGATACAGCATTTTAACTTCGTATTATGTCTGCTCATTGGTTGTTGTTCTGGGGCTTAATGCCATTTTTCAGCACACGATTGGCTATACATGGCGGCCAGAATTAATAGTGGAGGAAGAAACCGGGAAATCAGCGGAAAGAAACACTGACCCGAGGAGCTACTGGCAAGCTTTCTCACATATCCACATTTGCCGAATCTTAGACTCGACCCCAAGCAGACAGAGGTGAGATCTGCTCATTGGAACAAAGTGCCTAATTCTAGGCAAAGTGACCAAGACAAAGAAAAACAAAAATAGTTCTAAGGAACTGAAACAAAAATTTCTGAACCGAACACACATTGAGCTCGTTCCCAGTAACAGCAATGATGAAACAGAGAAGAGACATTCCACAATAAAAATCATCCCCAAATTCACTTTTGCTTCAGAGTTACAAAAATATTGTCTGCGGAATTTTTTTAAAATATTTTTTTAAAGAAAAAGTTCAAGTGAAGGAACTTCCAATTTGTCAACCAATATTATGGAGTAAATATGAGGCAGTAGCATACTAAGTGGAGGTGTGTTTGTGCTCAGTGAGCTGTTGCCCCGTGTGCCAGAGGTCTTGGACTCCTAAATCACATTGGGCCATCATCGTCGTCCCGGGCGCTATTCACGGCTATTTGCTGAAGTACTCCACTTATCTGGGGATAAATATGACAATAATTTGCAACATGAAGTTACACCTATTAAAGAGATGTAATGTAAGATGTAAGAATAACATCTTCTAACCGTGTTGTTAGGATATTTTCATCCCTGGAGCATATTCAGGAAAGTGCCTGTTTCTTTGAATATTAAATTATTGTGACTGTTCAGGTAGAAAATAAAGAGAAAACAGAAAAATATTGTTTAGAATTTTCCTGTTCAAAATGTGTTAAGATTCTATGTTCTTATACTAAGTAACAAAAAGAAGTAAAAGCAGCAAGGTTTGTAAAACTTAGCAACCTAATTTAATTCTCTAAGATATGATTATAAAATTTAAGAGAAACTTACAGCATTGTAAATTAAATCCAAAATAATCCTAAATAGTTTTATCACAAATCTAAAAAAATTGGGTGTTGCAAATGAAATCCATGTCCTGAATGTGATGATGTACCAATATCCTTAACTATGGTGATGTACCAATATCCTTGAATATGCTGATGTACCAATGTCCTTGAATATGGTCAAGTGTCAGCAGTCTTAATAACCACAAGGACATTGTCCAAACTGCACTGAATAAATTCATAAAAATCATATTTGAGTTCAAAATCAAAGAGCACTTTGTAATTCCAATGAATAATCCAAACAAATGATTTCTATCATATATCTAAATACAGCATTAAATGAATATGTAGACTGATTTTGAAACAAGAACATGGGAAACAGGAATTAATTGTCTTCTTCATGATCCTTAGATACACTCAATGGCCCTACATTACAATATTTTCCTACTTGATCTATTTTGCAATACCTTCCATGTGACATATTTAAGAATACATCCCAATGTCACATAATCTACCTGATTTCAACCAATGGGGAATTACCAAACTTGTAAACAAGTTAATTATCAAAACTGAGTTTATAACTTGCAGACACCCATTTATAGCTAATTGCAGTCTACATTAATGCACCAAAAGTTGAAGACAGGATAAAGATATAATAAAAAAAAAACAAATGAATATTTAAAAATTTTAGTCTGTATGCTAGAAAAATAATTATGTTTTGATATATTTAAAATATGTCTAAATTATCACAATTAAAATCAATGTCTAAATAATTTCTTGTAAATGAAAACATTAAAAACGAGAGTTTAAAAGTATTGTATATTAATGCGCTTTCTATATAAAATTGAATGCATTTTTAGTCTTTGAATTTGTCTTGAAATTTGCATGGAAGTATAGAGTATGCACTCGGTAAATAGGTGTGAAAAAGGGTCACTAACTGGTCCAAAACTCCACAACCTATGTTCCATTTAAAAAGTAGGGACAAATTCACTTGTCTGTTATTGCAGTATAAATTTATTATTATTTCCTATATATTTAAACAAAATTAAAGCTGAAAAATAAATCTGCAATGAAGACACACCAATGACTTAAGTGTACAGTTTATATCTAGGCCATACTCCAATTGAATAAATTTGGGTTTTCCAGAGGGTTGTACCAGTGATGGATTACCAAATGGGCAAAGTAGGCACCAGCCTATGGGCCCCACGTCTTTTGTTGGTTGGTAAAATTAAAAACATATTAGGAAATAATCTGAGAGAGGGCCCACCCAAAATTTTGACTGCCTTGGGGTCTCCACAGGGTTTAATCCGGCACTGTGTTGTACATTATCTTAAAAAAAATGACAAATACTTAATTCCTTTTTTTGAAAGTATACACTACATAAGTGCTTTGCTCTGGGCAAGGATTCATTTGATAGGATATAGGAACACATGCTTCAGGCTGATATCTTAACATATTCCTATGCCATATGAAACTCTTTCTGCCGACTTGGAACAAAACAGTTTTGCCAATTACTGCACCACACAAGAAAATCTTGGACTTTTTAAAGCAATGCAGTTTATGCAACAAATTTAGAGGGTTTAAGGATTTATTTTTTATATGCTATTCCAGATACAAGATCACCTTGTTAATATGAAATAAGGATACATTCCAAATTTGATCAAAATAAGATCATAAACACATTAACTTGCCATCAATGATTATCAAGTTGGCCAATCAAATGCAAGATTATCTCAATAAAATGCCTGGATTTTGCTCATTAAGTTGCCCATGATCAAATTGATGTTATATTCCAATTCTGATAAATATAGGATCAGAAATAGAGCCTCCAGTGTGGCAAAATGCTCAGCCAATCAGATGCAAGATCACCCATTACCATGAATGGATTTCTTACATATAAAGAAAATCAGATAAAACATTTTGACTCCAGTGTGGTAACAAGCAATGGCTTATAGACAAATTACATAGTTACAGATGATGCATAATAGACTCTTGGCCAAAACCAAAAATCTTACCTTGCCTTACAGACAGCTGAGCTAAATTAGAATGTCACATGCATTTCAAAGGTTTTGCCATTGTATATAATGGAATGTGACATCTAGATTGGACACTCCTTATGACACTAGAACTCTCTGCATGGGCTAAAATAGCATGAATATACTATAAATACCTTTTTTGGTTTGTATATACTTGTAGTAGTTCTTTGCCTTAACTTCTATACAAATACATCTGACTCGGTGACAGTTCTTTTCTAATCAATAACCATAATTCATCTTGGCAGTATTGACACTTTAGCAACTTGAAATATTTTTTTGTTCCATAACATCAGTTGATTATGATACAGGTATCAGCCTAATTTCATGATTTCTAATTAAGCGAATTTTGCATGAACATGATGTCATAAACAAAAATTTTAGATTTAATTTTGTTAGTTATGATGAGAAATAAAATAAAATTGTCTAAACAAAAATGATAGCATTCATAAATAGAAATAATGAATCATATTAAACTTAATTGAACTATATTAAAAAAATTAAGGGCAGTGAAACCAAATATTTTGCGATATGAGATTTTGAGTTAGGCAACCAGTCTCATTGCAAGTCAGGAGTTAGCTGTAGTTTTTAAAAGGATAAAATTCCACTCCAATAATTATCATCATTGCCAATGCAAACTTTAACAAGAGATACTGGACATGACAGAGAGTATGCACAAGTTTCTTAATTCACATGTATTCCTGTAATAGATGTTCACCAAAGGAAAGCTTTAACATTCCCTAAACTATAAAAGATGAAAAAGTGTGCCAAAATGGTCTGCTTGGATCAAGACTAGGGATCATCTAACTCCAGGTTCAAGTGCCAAATGGGTGCACTGGGGTCAAGGCTAAGGAACATCTAACTCCAGGTTCAAGTGCCAAATGGGTGCACTGGGGTCAAGGCTAAGGAACATCTAACTCCAGGTTCAAGTGCCAAATGGGTGCACTGGGGTCAAGGCTAAGGAACATATAACACCAGGTTCAAGTGCCAAATGGGTGCACTGGGGTCAAGGCTAAGGAACATCTAACTCCAGGTTCAAGTGCCAAATGGGTGCACTGGGGTCAAGGCTAAGGAACATCTAACTCCAGGTTCAAGTGCCAAATGGGTGCACTGGGGTCAAGGCTAAGGAACATATAACTCAAGGTTCAACACAAAGTTAGAGGGCAGAAATGAATTTTTAACATCAAACTGAAAATAATCACCTCTGACCTTGACCCTGAAGAATCAATACTGACTGTAATATATGACACATGTCTTATATTCGTAAGCATATAATATTGTAAACATATAATATTGTAAACATATAAAAATATTGTAAGCATATAAGTTCATTTCATAGTATAAAATAGGTTAATATTCTACAACAAAAGGGAAAATGGGACCCAAATTGTATAACCCTGAGTGGGAAGATTCAGCCCCTAACATGGTACACTGCATAGCTTCTAATGATAATATAAATGTTATGTACTCTAAGTTACATTCATTCATCTCAATCCATTTTAAAAACTGTGAACATGGAATCAGTATAACAGCCCTGACTGCATATGAATCTTGTTCTGAAAATTTGACTTTCTTATGTTGTTATGATCCTCATAAAATGCACTTAGAATCAGTCTATTTCACAAATCTTTACTTCAATTGTATGGCACAGAAGGAATGGGCAATGGATACTAAAAATATTACATGTGACCTTTAAGATAACACTCTAGATGTGGTGCACCAACTTAAATCATGACATTGCATGTTTTCCAAGTTTCATTCCTAAATTCAACACTTCATTAAAGTTAAAAGCAAGGATAAAAGTGTGAACGATGAACGGATGGACACAAACACAAGGTGCTGACAACAGCAGCAACAACAAAAAAACAACAACAACAACAATAATAATAATAATAATAATAATAATAATAATAATAATAGTTATGGTGATAATCAAATATTGTTATTATGTATTTACAAAATCTCTTTCTAATACTTTTGAAGCCCAATCTATCACTGCTTTCAGCCTTAAAGTCAACTCAATACCAATCTGATATTCAAGTTCTTAATTTCACCGAGGATGAATGTAAATTTTAATTTAGTACATAAGGAGTAATTTCTTTCATAAGTGGCATAACTCTAAGAAACATAGGTTCCCTCCAGTCTCCTACTGTGTTCTATCTAGTATTTCTCCCACCCCCTTACAATGTAAATGTAGACAGTCACAGTTCTCTAAAGTCCCCTATGGAGTACCATATAGTGTTCTTTTTATACATTTAGTTTCCCATATTGCATGTCACATTTTTTTCTCTAGTTTTCCGCAGTGTACCGGTTGTTCTCTCTACCCTTCTTCAATGTACCATATATAAAGTCACAATGTTCTCTCTGGTCTTCCACAGTGTACCATGTTTTTTCTTTTCTCACCCATGTGATAGAGAAATCTATGGTGGCGCTCTACAGTTTCGTATTTAGCATAGGGTTAAAATTTTAAAGACAAAGAGTTTACCTGGGTTTTCTCACTAGTTATACTGGTTATTTAAAAGAGACTTTGTATATCTTAGGAGTTGTTCAAAGAACCTTTAATTCCCTTTATTTTGATGTATGATTGATGGGTGTAATATGGGTTAGAGAGTATACAGCTTGGCCTTACTCCAGATGTGCATCTTTAAAAAAAGTGCTAGCTCTACTTGCTCATTTTCACTTCTCGAACTTCAGAGGTAAATTGTAAAAAAAAAGAGCTGATAACTTTTTTTACATTTTATGTATTTGGTAATTCAGTCAATGCACTTTTAGAAGCTGGTATTATCTAGTTTGGCAAAATTCATTTTCCATATTTTAATAGCTGCCAAGAATAGTGTACTTTAGACAAATTTAGGTTGATTTTTGGAGCACAAGGGAGCAGTCATTTTAGTTAGCAGTGTCCTAAGATCATTTAACATTTCCAAAAGTACAATATCCAAAGAAATTTCATCCACATTACATGAAAGTAGTATATAGGTATGCCAACATTCTCTCCACTGTGCATGTTTAAAATGCAAACAACTTCACCTTACATACATCACTCTTTCAAAAGTACATAATAACTGGTGAGCGCCACCATAAAGAGAATATAGGTATTATTATTGTATGATTTAATTTTGATTGTATGACTGAAATATTTAAATCGCAAGCATCAAAACATTTCTTTGTAATAATTGTCCTGTATTTCCCCCCTCAGAACAGCATTTATTAGCGTCAGTCTTAAACCGGTACAGCCCCCCCTCTTTATGATAAAAAGTGATCTATTTTAAAAATGCGCATTACATTTTGTCAACATAGCAACCAGTGTTATGCTGATAGACAGGAACATGAAACTAGCCATATTTATTCCTGAGATGTCAACAATAAATTTTACAGTTATAAAAGGGGATATAACAAGTGAGGATCATAAAGGTCAAAGGGTAAAATATTAACTAATTCTTTGATATGGAAGAAAGCAAATTTGCTTTGTTATCATTTATTTTTTAATTTCATTGCAAATAAATGAAATAAAACATTTTCACTATGTATTTCTTTTACTTAATGCAACATTTTTCAATTTAAGTTGACTTTATTCCTATATTCTAAGACTTCTAATTTCCACATAATGAAGGTCACTACCCACCTAAACATGCCTCATAGCAAATTATGTATGCTAGAGCAAAAATAAGCATAATTAGCTTATTTTCATGAATAAAATCATTGTTAATGTACCATTTTACTCAGAACATCATACATAATAATATGAAAATAAGAAAAATAATTGCATAAATGTTTATATTTGTTTTTAAGGTGGTGCTCTACAGTTTCGTATTTAACATAGGGTTAAAATTTTAAAGACAAAGAGTTTACCCGGGTTTCCTCACTAGTTATACTGGTTATTTAAAAGAGACTTTGTATATCTTAGGTGTTGTTCAAAGAACCTTTAATTCCCTTTATTTTGATGTATAATTTATGGGTGTAATATGGGTTAGAGAGTATACAGCTTGGCCTTACTCCAGATGTGCATCTTTAAAAAAAGTGCTAGCTCTACTTGCTCATTTTCACTTCTCGAACTTCAGAGGTAAATTGTAAAAAAAAAGAGCTGATAACTTTTTTTACATTTTATGTATTTGGTAATTCAGTCAATGCACTTTTAGAAGCTGGTATTATCTAGTTTGGCAAAATTCATTTTCCATATTTTAATAGCTGCCAAGAATAGTGTACTTTAGACAAATTTAGGTTGATTTTTGGAGCACAAGGGAGCAGTCATTTTAGTTAGCAGTGTCCTAAGATCATTTAACATTTCCAAAAGTACAATATCCAAAGAAATTTCATCCACATTACATGAAAGAAGTATATAGGTATGCCAACATTCTCTCCACTGTGCATGTTTAAAATGCAAACAACTTCACCTTACATACATCACTTTCTCAAAAGTACATAATAACTGGTGAGCGCCAGTATCTTGCTACCCTTACTATTCTTATGTCAGTCTGGTACTATTATTATATCAGTCTGGTACTATTCTTATATAAGTCTGGTACTATTCTTATATCTGTCTGGTACTATTATTATATCAGTCTGGTACTATTCTTATATCAGTCTGGTGCTATTATTATATCAGTCTGGAACTATTATTATATCAGTCTGGTACTATTCTTATATCAGTCTGGTACTATTCTTATATCAGTCTGGTACTATTATTATATCAGTCTGGTATTATTCTTATATCAGTCTGGTGCTATTATTATATCAGTCTGGTACTATTCTTATATCAGTCTGGTACTATTCTTATATCAGTTTGGTACTATTCTTCTATCAGTCTGGTACTATTCTTATATCAGTCTGGTGCTATTATTATATCAGTCTGGTACTATTATTATATCAGTCTGGTACTATTATTATATCATTCTGGTACTATTATTATATCAGTCTGGTAGTATTATTATATCAGTCTGGTACTATTATTATATCAGTCTGGTACTATTCTTATATCAGTCTGGCACTATTCTTATATCAGTCTGGAACTATTATTTTATCCGTCTGGCACTATTTTATATCAGTCTGGCACTATTATTATATCAGTCTGGTACTATTATTTTATCAGTCTGGCACTATTCTTATATCAGTCTGGTACTATTATTATATCAGTCTGGCATTATTCTTATATCAGTCTGGTGCTATTATTATATCAGTCTGGTACTATTATTATATCAGTCTGGTACTATTATTATATCAGTCTGGTAGTATTATTATATCAGTCTGGTACTATTCTTATATCAATCTGGTACTATTCTTATATCAGTCTGGTACTATTCTTTTATCAATCTGGTACTATTCTTATATCTGTCTGGTACTATTCTTATATCAGTCTGGTACTATTATTATATCAGTCTGGTACTATTCTTATATCAGTCTGGTACTATTCTTATATCAGTCTGGTACTATTCTTATATCAGTCTGGAACTATTATTTTATCAGTCTGGCACTATTCTTATATCAGTCTGAAACTATTATTATATCAGTCTGCTACTATTATTTTATCAGTCTAGCACTATTCTTATATCAGTCTGGGACTATTATTATATCAGTCTGGGACTATTATTATATCAGTCTGGGACTATTATTATATCAGTCTGGTACTATTATTATACCAGTCTGGTATTCTTAGATCAGTCTGGTACTATTCTTATATCAGTCTGGTGCTATTATTATATCAGTCTGGCACTATTATTATATCAGTCTGGTATTCTTAGATCAGTCTGGTTGTCTCAGTCATGATACCCATGTGCTAGAAACACTTCTAAAAAAGAATGAATTGTTGTCATCTGTTGTGCTTCATGGAATTGTTAAAAAAATCAAACAAAAACAACAGCAACAGATGTATAACAAAAAAAAATCCATTTATAAGGCAACTTAAGGTCTCTCAAACTTTTATAACTCACAATACAAAACATTCAGAGAGAGACATATGAATCTGAGCTATTTGTTATTATGCTAGAAACTATATACTTCATGGCAAATTTTAACCTGTCTGTCATTATGAGGTCAGTATCATTAATGTAGCTAAACTTAGTTTTAAATACTTTATGTGAAATGAATTAGCTACAATCAGCTAGGTTTAATGATGCTAACCTGAAAATTTACTGAGCTGCAGATAGGATAAAATTTGCAATTCTATGTTAATGAGCAACAACAGAAAATATTGTTTCAGACACACAGGTATACACTGTTCCAGACACACAGGTAATACACTGTTCCAGACACACAGGTAATACACTGTTCCAGACACACAGGTAATACACTGTTTCAGACACACAGGTATACACTGTTCCAGACACACAGGTAATACACTGTTCCAGACACAAAGGTAATACACTGTTCCAGACACACAGGTAATACACTGTTCCAGACACACTGGTAATACACATTACTGGTGACAAAAACCAAAACTACAAAGCCCGCAACAAGAAATGTTTTATGTTTGACCTGTGTTCTTCAAACTTTGTCTAACACCCCCAACAAGCTCCAGTTGAATCAAACATTGTAAACAAATGAATATTCCTGCACTTACCAATCACAGTGGTTCATTCATGAGTTCCACATACTATTCCACATAATCTCCATATAGCATATCATTGTACCATAATTTATACACTCTCTCATATTTCCAGGACAAAAAATATAAATTTCCAGAAATATCATGAATTAGGAATCTCTGTCATTATACACTTTGTTAAAGCTGTGTACTTCATTGTACAGTTATCTACCATAGAAATGTTTCCAAATTAGAACTTGTCAAAGTTATCCATACAAATTATTTTAATTACTTAGTGTTTTTTTCATATGACATCAATTAATTAAAATAATACAGGAATAATATCAAACAACTTTAAGTTTCTATTTTCTCATGTGTAGAACCGGTGTATTTAGAGTTGAATGGGCACTCACTGCCCTCTTTATCCTATTCTTAGTAATTTTAGAGTCAAATGGGCACTCACTACCCTCTTTATCATATTCATGGTAATTTTAGAGTCAAATGGGCACTCACTGCCCTCTATCATATTCGTATAGTTTTAGAGTCAAATGGGCACTCACTGCCCTCTTGATTATATTCTTAGTAATTTTAGAGTCAAATGGGCACTCACTGCCCTCTATCATATTCGTAATAGTTTTAGAGTCAAATGGGCACTCACTGCCCTCTTGATTATATTCTTAGTAATTTTAGAGTCAAATGGGCACTCACTGCCCTCTTGATTATATTCATAGCAATTTTAGAGTCAAATGGGCACTCACTGCCCTCTTTATCATATTCATGGTAATTTTAGAGTCAAATGGGCACTCACTGCACTCTTTATCATATTCATAGTAATTTTAGAGTCAAATGGGCACTCACTGCCCTCTATCATATTCATATAGTTTTAGAGTCAAATGGGCACTCACTGCCCTCTTTATCATATTCATAATAGTTTTAGAGTCAAATGGGCACTCACTGCCCTCTTTATCATATTCATATAGTTTTAGAGTCATATGGGCACTCACTGCCCTCTTTATCATATTCATAATAGTTTTAGGGTCAAATGGGCACTCACTGCCCTCTTTATCATATTCTTAGTAATTTTAGAGTCAAATGGGCACTCACTGCCCTCTTTATCCTATTCATAGTAATTTTAGAGTCAAATGGGCACTCACTGCCCTCTTGATTATATTCATAGCAATTCATAGCAAAAGGTAATACACTGTTCCAGACACACAGGTAATACACATTACTGGTGACAAAAACCAAAACTACAAAGCCTGCAACAAGAAATGTTTTATGTTTGACCTGTGTTCTTCAAACTTTGTCTAACACCCCCAACAAGCTCCAGTTGAATCAAACATTGTAAACAAATGAATATTCCTGCACTTACCAATCACAGTGGTTCATTCATGAGTTCCACATACTATTCCACATAATCTCCATATAGCATATCATTGTGCCATAATTTATACACTCTCTCATATTTCCAGGACAAAAAATATAAATTTCCAGAAATATCATGAATTAGAAATCTGTCATTATACACTTTGTTAGAGCTGTGTACTTCATTGTACAGTTATCTACCATAGAAATGTTTCCAAATTAGAACTTGTCAAAGTTATCCATACAAATTATTTTAATTACTTAGTGTTTTTTTCATATGACATCAATTAATTAAAATAATACAGGAATAATATCAAACAACTTTAAGTTTCTATTTTCTCATGTGTAGAACCGGTGTATTTAGAGTTGAATGGGCACTCACTGCCCTCTTTATCCTATTCTTAGTAATTTTAGAGTCAAATGGGCACTCACTACCCTCTTTATCATATTCATGGTAATTTTAGAGTCAAATGGGCACTCACTGCCCTCTTTATCCTATTCTTAGTAATTTTAGAGTCAAATGGGCACTCACTACCCTCTTTATCATATTCATGGTAATTTTAGAGTCAAATGGGTACTCACTGCCCTCTATCATATTCATAGTAATTTTGGAGTCAAATGGGCACTCACTGCCCTCTTTATCATATTCGTAATAGTTTTAGAGTCAAATGGGCACTCACTGCCCTCTTTATCATATTCATAATAGTTTTAGAGTCAAATGGGCACTCACTGCCCTCTTTATCATATTCTTAGTAATTTTAGAGTCAAATGGGCACTCACTGCCCTCTTGATTATATTCATAGCAATTTTAGAGTCAAATGGGCACTCACTGCCCTCTTTATCCTATTCATAGTAATTTTAGAGTCAAATGGGCACTCACTGCCCTCTTTATCATATTCATGGTAATTTTAGAGTCAAATGGGCACTCACTGCACTCTTTATCATATTCATGGTAATTTTAGAGTCAAATGGGTACTCACTGTCCTCTTTATCATATTCATGGTAATTTTAGAGTCAAATGGGCACTCACTGCACTCTTTATCATATTCATAGTAATTTTAGAGTCAAATGGGCACTCACTGCCCTCTATCATATTCATATAGTTTTAGAGTCAAATGGGCACTCACTGCCCTCTTGATCATATTCATAATAGTTTTAGAGTCAAATGGGCACTCACTGCCCTCTTTATCATATTCATATAGTTTTAGAGTCATATGGGCACTCACTGCCCTCTTTATCATATTCATAATAGTTTTAGGGTCAAATGGGCACTCACTGCCCTCTTTATCATATTCTTAGTAATTTTAGAGTCAAATGGGCACTCACTGCCCTCTTTATCCTATTCATAGTAATTTTAGAGTCAAATGGGTACTCACTGCCCTCTATCATATTCATAGTAATTTTGGAGTCAAATGGGCACTCACTGCCCTCTTTATCATATTCGTAATAGTTTTAGAGTCAAATGGGCACTCACTGCCCTCTTTATCATATTCATAATAGTTTTAGAGTCAAATGGGCACTCACTGCCCTCTTTATCATATTCTTAGTAATTTTAGAGTCAAATGGGCACTCACTGCCCTCTTGATTATATTCATAGCAATTTTAGAGTCAAATGGGCACTCACTGCCCTCTTTATCATATTCATAGTAATTTTAGAGTCAAATGGGCACTCACTGCCCTCTTTATCCTATTCATAGTAATTTTAGAGTCAAATGGGTACTCACTGCCCTCTATCATATTCATAGTAATTTTGGAGTCAAATGGGCACTCACTGCCCTCTTTATCCTATTCATAGTAATTTTAGAGTCAAATGGGTACTCACTGCCCTCTATCATATTCATAGTAATTTTGGAGTCAAATGGGCACTCACTGCCCTCTTTATCATATTCATAATAGTTTTAGAGTCAAATGGGCACTCACTGCCATCTTTATCATATTCATCATAATTTTAGAGTCAAATGGGCACTCACTGCCCTCTTTATCATATTCATAGCAATGCACACTTACAAAAATTACATGGCTAAAGATACCCATGATGAAATAACTGCAACACACAACTGTAACTGTTTTCTTGATTTTTTTCTTTTTTAAGAGCACCATATATATAGATTCCAATAAGATAATTATTCAGATTTTCCTAAAATGAATACAAAACTTGATGACCATTGCAAAGAGTGAAAGGCAATATTAATACCTTGTGAATTACTGTGTTTATAATCTGCTAACTTTGTTGCAAAAGTGAAGGGCTATTTTAATTGTAATGGATGCAAAATCTGTGAGAGAAAAACAATCTATGTCAGTGTTTGTTGTTTTGGTCTCCCCCCTGCAAAACTTCATGTGGAGACAAATAATGCAACACCTTGAATGTGATTTCCTTATTTTGGTGCAATCCCCAACATATATTCTATTAACCTCCAAGCTCACTATGTTGTATATTAAATTCTTCTCATCTCCTACTGTGTACCATGAATATCAAAATGTTCTTTCATCTCTTAAAGTGCATCATGTATTATGTCAATGTTCTCTTTGTCTCCGACATTGTAACACATGGTAACATTGTTCTCTCCAACCTCCTACAATGTACCATGTTGTATATCACACTGCTTTATCATCTCTTACAGTGTACCATATAACATTGTTCTCTGCAGTCTCCTTTGGTTCCCATAGTAGTATGTATACAGTGTTGTTCTCAAGTTTCCTACACTGTACTAGTAGTATTATGTCAAACTGTTCTTTTAGTATCCTACAGTGTACCACCATGTCACATTGTTGTTTTAGTCTCCTACAGTGTACCACCATGTCACATTGTTCTTTTAGTCTCCTACAGTGTACCACCATGTCACATTGTTCTTTTAATCTCCTAGTGTACCAAATGTCCCATTGTTCTTTTAGTCTCCTACAGTGTATCATATGTCATTGTTCTTTTAGTCTCCTACAGTGTATTAAATGTCACATTGTTCTTTTAGTCTCCTACAGTGTACCAAATGTCATTGTTCTTTTAGTCTCCTACTGTGTACCAAATGTCATTGTTCTTTAAGTCTCCTACAGTGTACATGTCACATTGTTTTTTTTAATCTCCTACAGTGTACCAAATGTCCCATTGTTCTTTATGTCTCCTACTGTGTAACATCTCACATTATTCTCTCTAGTCTCCTACAGTGTACCATATCACATTGCACTTTCTAGTCTCTTACAGTGTACCACATGTCACATTGTTCTTTCTAGTCTCCTTCAGCATACCATGTCACATTGTTCCTTTTAGTCTCTTACAGTGCACCATGTCACATTGCTCTTTCTTGTCTCCTACAGTGTACAACATGTCACATTGTTCTTTCTTGTCTTCTACAGTGTATATGTCACATTGTTCTTTCTGGTCTCCTACAGTGTACAACATGTCACAACGTTCTTTCTAGTTTTCTCAGTGTACCATATGTCATATTGTTCTATGCAGGAGGTCATGGATTCAAACGCCAACAGTCATGCCAAAGACTTATACAAATGGTACTAGCAGCTCTCTCGCTCGGTGCTCAGCATTAAGAAGTTAGTATTAGGACTGGTTGGCCTGGTATGAGGATAATGTGACTGGTTGGGTCCTGATACCAAAGTGACAGAAATCACTATAAACTGCCAAACTGCAGACATTTCAGCGATATGAATAAAACTGTTAAAGCTACATCAATAATCTAAATAACACACACACACACACACACACACACACACAAATATATTGTTGTGTTATGTATATTTAATTTGCATTATCTGATTGTATTTCTTAATGATTATATTACATAAATTTGTAACTTGTGCTTGACCTTGTCTAAAATCAAGTTCTGTGTGTACCTAACAAGGGCCATTAAATTTGTAAACAACATAATACATAGCTAATATTTTTCTATGAGAATAGATTAAAGTAAAGGATCATTATAAATGACAGTAAACATGTTTATCTTAATCTAGTCTAGGACACTGAATTCCACTATACAAAACTTGGTCTGCCTGATGTTTGCCATTAATTATAAATCTAGTAACAGACTTTATCTTGATGAAAACTTGGAATGTTCTAGAAATGAACATTGGACCCTTATCCTGATTCTATTTTGTGTTTTTAAATAATGTTGTTTACTTGAGAAATATCTCATTCTTGCATTAACAACTCTAGCAGAATCAAGTCTTATTGTTGTGCTTAGTATTTCATTTGGGTAGAAATACTTATTCAAATTACTTTAGCATGAAATACCAAGTGCTCATCAATAATATTCTTGGATAGAAACATAAATTTGGAATTGAACAGAATTTAGACTGGAACATTTTTTGGAATATATTATTGTGATACATCAAAAGATGTTAGTACATCATCACACTCCAGGTCATTGTAACATCACATTTGAGACTATAGGCACATCAACACATTCAATAACAGAACATATTTTGGAATATATTATTGTGATACATCAAAAGATGTTAGTACATCATCACACTCCAGGTCATTGTAACATTATCACATTTGAGACTATAGGCACATCAACACATTCAATAACAGAACATATTTTGGAATACCACTGGAATTCAGTAGGAAATAGTTTCATTTGGATTTGTGATAAAACTATGCAGAATCTTTGTGGTTTAATTCACAATTCTTTAAGCTCTTTTAAAATGTTTAATTTTGTATTCTAGGGATATAAATTATTTGTTTACTTTTATAAAACTTGTCGGTGATTGCTTTTTTCTGATACTTTGTTTAAGACCATAGGGTCAAAACACTTCTCTAACAATGTCCTACATGTTTTCTCAAGACTTCTAGCACACGCTCTGTAGTATATAAAAATATTTAGACTGCTGTTTACAAAATCACATCTTGTATATGGCCCAACTTTTGTATTATGCTGAGAAATGGTCAACAAACATTGTCCCAGTCATGTGGAAATGCTTGGCTCCCTAATCAAATCAAAATGCACACACACACACACACACACACACACACATATATATATATATATATATATATATATATATATATATATATATATATATATATATATATATATATATATATATATATATATATATATAAAATGAATGGATGAACATGTGTATTGATGGATATAAGAGGATTGTTTTATTGTTTGTGCATATATAGAGAATTATAAAACATTAAAACTTATTTATTCATGACGATCAATTGAATGAGTCTATTTTGTAAGACGAAACACAAAGCAAAAAACATTTCCAATCAATTGTATTTATTATACATAGATAATTCTAGAACCATGTTAGTTTTCTATAATAAGAAAACAATATCATATTATACTCAACAGAAATAGACTGCATATAAATACAAAAGCCATAACCATATATCCATTTTACAGTCAACTAACAACAATAAAGAACACACTAAAGGAAAATGTTCTTAGTAAAACTGATGTAGTTTGATTTGTATTATAAAACCATATATTCATCATGTTGCAAACTAAAAGGAGGTAATTGTGAAACATTCAATAATATATTGTCTAGCTGTCTGTACTGTTTTCTCAGGTTTAAAATTATAATTAATTCAAAAAATATTAATTTTCTTCTTTAAAATTTGCAAATTTTAACCTGAAAAGTTTCATTTCAGTTAAGAACTGTACAGAATAGCCAACATATGTCACTAGAATCTGAAAGCAGGTCATTACATCCTACCTTTGCCCAAGCTCTGCAGTACTGTCCAGGGTTACAATATCCATCAAGTTTCAGAACTATACATACAACAGTATCAAAGAAATGGTGCTAAATGCAAAATATTTAAGAAAACAATACTTATTTTTGGAGAATGATAATGCATGAAGAATTAGTGTGATTATAGACAATGTTGATACAATGGAATATAAGGGATACTGTGCACAAACTGCAGCATATGGTACAATGTCCACATAGTGGAACATATGGTATACTGTATTAATCTATAAACTGTAGTGTTTGAACAACTATTCAATGTAGTATGCACAAATCAGTATATGGTATACTGCATTATTATACAAATATTCAATGTAGTATGCAATATCAGTATATGGTATACTGCATTAATATACAATTAATCCATGTAATATGCACAAATCAGTATATGGTATACTGCATTATTATGCAACTATTCAATGTAGTATGCAATATCAGTATATGGTATACTGCATTAATATACAATTAATCCATGTAATATGCACAAATCAGTATATGGTATACTGCATTATTATGCAACTATTCAATGTAGTATGCACAGATCAGTATATGGTATACTGCATTAATATATAATTAATCAATGTAGTATGCAGACATTAGTATATAGTATACTGAATTAACCTACAACTAATCAATGTAGTATGCACACTTCAATTATTAAGATCCCCCATAAAAAATAATTTGTTGTGTTTAAGTTAGATTTGTTTTGTTGGGCAGTGTTGTTTGGATTTAATGTTATTTTTCAGCAGGACAGACTATATATGGTGGTCAGTATAAGTGGTACACTTGAGAAAGCCCTGGTATGAACTTCTTACTCAAGGTAAGCCATTGGCAAGCTTTCTCACATGCCTACAGTGGCTGATCCAAAGACTTCAACCCACATGGACAGAGATGAGATCACCATGATCTGTAAGGGCTAATGCTTTAGAATATTCACATACACTTGAGAAAGCCCTGGTATGAACTTCTTACTCAAGGTAAGCCATTGGCAAGCTTTCTCACATGCCTACAGTGGCTGATCCAAAGACTTCAACCCACATGGACAGAGATGAGATCACCATGATCTGTAAGGGCTAATGCTTTAGAATATTCACATACCCATGGCACCATTATGGGCCATAATGTCATTTTTCAGCACACAATAGGGTATACATGACAGCCATTATATTTGTTTGAGTAACAAAGCATAAAGACCCTAGAAAAAAACCACTGACCTACTGAAGAAACAAGCAAGCTTGCTCACATACCCACGTTGGTTATTTTACTTATGTTAGGGTTTGATGAAAGGCAAATATAAAAACCATTTAATTTTGAGTTTGTCTTCATGAGCATAAATTTACGTCACCTCAGGGAAAAATGACATTTTCATCTGTACTTAGATATATTGATGGGGGAAATGGTCCTTTTCATTTCAAGGACGGATCATTGTTTGCTGGGTCTCTGACTTTTTAGAAACCAAAATATCCAAGAAGACTGATATCCAACTAAAATATCGTGAATCACTGTGCCAAAATTTACATCTGACTTAACGGAAGAGAAATAATTAGTTCTGTGTGTGCATCATACATAATATGTGAAAACAATGAATAATATCAAGTTTATGAATAAGAATTATGTAGTAAGATCTAGAAAAAATAATTTACAGTTAAAAATTTGATCAAAATGAATTTTTGACCCATAGAGCATGGAGCTGAGAAGGTGTCAAACTTCTTTACTCAGAAATATGCATTGTAATACAACCAACATAAAAATTAACAAAATGGATTTATTTTTATAAGCAGATCTTAATGTTATCAAAGCATTTTTGGGAATGTATATAAAATAGTGGATTTCATACATTTCATGTTTACACATGATATTTTACTGAAAAAAAATAGGACATACATAAATAAATAAATCAAAAGTTTATATACTACTAAGAGAAATACAAATAAAATATTGAAATGAACATATAATTGCAACAAAGATCTAATAAAACCGGAAAGACTGAAAAGCAGGTATTATTCTGCTTGTTACATTTGACAACTATTTTATATTTTGGGATTGTAAAAATGCATCTTTCACAAATAAAACTTTTAAAATTATGCAAGTAGCTGTGAGATCACTGTATTAATATTATAATATATTATGGATATAAGAGTAACCAAACACAGAATTTCAAAAACTTGTTGCATTGTGGAGTGAAAATTCGGATTTGTTCTAGGTTTTTTTTAAGTTTCCATGTCTGCAGACTAAAAAGTGTTTTCCAATGGTAAATTATTTATGTAATGTTCAGTAATGGACCTTTTGAACAATCGGTTTTATTATAAATTAATATCTTAGTCCATATTAACACAAAACATGGAATGCAGGTTCGATCTCAAATACAGAGTGTAGATTTAACTGAGCAATACAAAACTACCTGCCTACTATAAGACAAAATACTATCATAAAACACCCAAAGGAAATGAAAAACAATAGAAAACAGTGTTGAAACTAGATTGGTGAGCAATTTACTCACATATTTCTACCCCTGACTCTACTTTGTCTCCCCCCTCAGCCGTGACTGAGATTAACTTATTCTAAAGATGCAAGCATCTGAAGCATATAGATCTTCACATGCAAACTGCCAGATCTCAGACAAAAAGTTTTAAATTCTCTGCTATGCAGGACAGTTATGTTTATCTAGTTTGTATGAAAACACTGCATTGTCCCCTTGTAAGTGAAATAAAAACATGTCAGTAATTGAGTTCAAAACTCAAAGATGTCATGAGAAATGTGCATGAGAAGCTATACTGATGTTTGGATAATATTGGTCATTTTTTAGAGTAAATATAAAACTACACTTTACTACCATATTCTCTACTAATTTCAAAACTGGATATTATTGCAATGAATACTCATTTAGAGTTTACAAAATACAAGAATTTGTGATTCAAGTGCTCTTAGTGTTTGTATAGCAACTATAACACTGAAATATCAAACATAGCACACACAACAGTTACACAACCATATCATGAAAAATGACAAATATACATTGAGTTTATCACATTTCTGTTTGAATCATGAAAATAATAACAGAAAATGCTTGCTGATATCCAAATTGGGCCACAAATTATTAAACATTCTCAAATTCAAAATCAAATGTTCAGTAGAAGATGGTATCTAGCCAGTAAATAGAATTAAAGTGACATAACTTTCTGCTTACATGCAACACAGGAATCCTAACATATCGGTGCAAGCATACACTAATATTACACAAACATATTTTGTACCATTATTGATCTATGCAGAATATGAATTTTTAATACTAATAAACCTCATATTGACAGCTTTACTGGTACATAAAACTTTACTGACACAAAGGTCTGACTAATGAAGGTAACATTTTTGTCCTAGGATTGGTCACATGATGACGATCCAGGAAATTTTAAAGAGAAAAGCATTTATGCCCTTGGATGTGTCCTATGATGACGGTCCTTGAAATATTAAAAGAGCAACATTGATAACAAAATTTTAAGTTTTTTTAAAACAGGTTTCTGCTCTTTCTGGCTTTTATCTTTGTCCTGTATTCCTTTTTCAAGATATCTAAAGTTACATGACACTATAAAATAAGCCAGGATTGTGCTGATGTGCAATGAAACCCTAAACATGCATACATATGGTAATCCACTCATTACAATTTAATGTCAATCTGTGGATTTTTAATTCTTAGTGAAAAAAACCAATTCAACTGCATGGAGCCAAAGAAATTTTTTATGAAATCATGATGGACAATATCATGAACTGTAACAAATCACAAGACATCCTGTCACCAATGAAAAGCACTGAATACAGCAATTAATCTATATGATGTATGATTTTCAGAAACTTTAACAACAGGTCCTAAATGTTCCAAAGCCCTACTGCCACCATTGGAAAAACAACATCTATTACCTATCATGAACAAAAGATATGGCATTGTAAAATAAATCTATGGTATCCAATCAGGATATAATATCCAAAAGGCTGTAAAGTCCAAATGGGCCATACTGTTCAATTAAACTGCAATGTCCTATAATGCCCACCCAGACAATGCTGTCATGCAATGTCTAATCACTTTATAATTTCTAATCAGGCTGTAATGTTCAGTCATGCTATAACATTTAATCACTTTATAATTTCTAATCAGGCTGTAATGTCCAGTCATACTATAACGTTCAATCGTCTATAATTTCTAATCAGGCTCTAATGTCCAGTCATGCTATAACGTTCAATCGGTCTATAATTTCTAATCAGGCTGTAATGTCCAGACATACTATAACGTCTAATCACTTTATAATTTCTAATCAGGCTGTAATGTCCAGTCATATTATAACGTTCAATTGGTCTATAATTTCTAATCAGGCTGTAATGTCCAGTCATACTATAACGTTCAATCGTCTATAATTTCTAATCAGGCTGTAATGTCCAGTCATACTATAATGTTCAATCGATCTATAGTTTCTAATCAGGCTGTAATGTCCAGACATACTATAACGTTCAATCGGTCTATAATTTCTAATCAGGCTGTAATGTCCAGTCATACTATAACGTTCAATTGGTCTATAATTTCTAATCAGGCTGTAATGTCCAGTCATACTATAACGTTCAATCGGTCTATAATTTCTAATCAGGCTGTAATGTCCAGTCATACTATAACGTTCAATCGGTCTATAATTTCTAATCAGGCTGTAATGTCCAGTCATACTATAACGTTCAATCGTCTATAATTTTTAATCAGGCTGTAATGTCCCATCATACTATAACGTTCAATTGGTCTATAATTTTTAATCAGGCTGTAATGTCCAGTCATACTATAACGTTCAATCGTCTATAATTTCTAATCAGGCTGTAATGTCCAGTCATACTATAACATTCAATTGGTCTATAATTTCTAATCAGGCTGTAATGTCCAGTCATACTATAATGTTCAAGCGGTCTATAATTTCTAATCAGGCTGTAATGTCCAGCCATACTATAACGTTCAATTGGTCTATAATTTCTAATCAGGCTCTAATGTCCAGTCATACTATAATGTTCAATTGGTCTATAATTTCTAATCAGGCTGTAATGTCCAGTCATACTATAACATTCAATTGGTCTATAATTTCTAATCAGGCTGTAATGTCCAGTCATACTATAATGTCTAATCACTTTATAATATCTAATCAGGCTGTAATGTCCAGTCATACTATAATGTCTAATCACTTTATAATTTCTAATCAGGCTGTAATGTCCAGTCATGCTATAATGTCTAATCGGTCTATAATTTCTAATCAGGCTGTAATGTCCAGTCATACTATAACATCTAATCACTTTATAATTTCTAATCAGGCTGTAATGTCCAGTCATACTATAACATTCAATTGGTCTATAATTTCTAATCAGGCTGTAATGTCCAGTCATACTATAACATCTAATCACTTTATAATTTCTAATCAGGCTGTAATGTCCAGTCATACTATAACATCTAATCACTTTATAATTTCTAATCAGGCTGTAATGTCCAGTCATACTATAATGTTCAATCAGTCTATTATTTCTAATCAGGCTGTAATGTTCAGTCATACTTAAACGTCTAATCACTTTATAATTTCTAATCAGGCTGTAATGTCCAGTCATACTATAATGTTCAATTGGTCTATAATTTCTAATCAGGCTGTAATGTCCAGTCATACTATAACGTCTAATCACTTTATAATTTCTAATCAGGCTGTAATGTCCAGTCATGCTATAACGTCTATTCGGTCTATAATTTCTAATCAGGCTGTAATGTCCAGTCATACTATATCGTCTAATCACTTTATAATTTCTAATCAGACTGTAATGTCCAGTCATGCTATAATGTCCAATCAGTCTATAATTTCTAATCAGACTGTAATGTCCAGCCATGCTATAATGTCCAAGGTCAAACTAGGCTGAAATATCATATGAGGCTGTTATGTCCTATAATGTTGAATCATAGAATAATCAAAGTGTGCAATTTTCAGTAGAGTGTGGTGTGAGAATATTTGAAAATGTCAGTGCCAAAAATGAATATCGGAGCAAACTGTGACCACAGGTAAAATATGTAAATGTTGTGTTATGCTGATATATAATATGATATGATCCAGACTTCTTGGAATGTTATAAAAAACAGAGACCCTTTTAACCACCTACTTTATATATATATATATATATATATATATATATATATATATATATATATATATATATATATATATATATATATATATATATTTAATCTGTACAATTTCTCTTGGTACAACACAGAAGAGTGACTGACCAGTTGTTAAAAATCTGCACATCCTGCTATTCCCAAATTAAAATATCTTTCCAAAAATTCAAGAACATCTCTGGCATTTAAGAGGTAATAAATCTCAACATCCCAGCAGTGTTTAGCATTTTATAAAAAGATCTTTGATGTGCACATATTTTTTTTTTTATTAAATGTTCATTTTACCTTATGCTAGATCTTGCATTAGCTAAGAAAATGGGAGTCAATGACTCCAAATCCAAGGGTTGTGGGTTTGATACCCATCCTGGCCAGCCTAGACTGGCTGACATGGTATTGTCCTTGAGAAGGCATTCCCATTTTCTTGTCATGATATAGCCATCCAGGCCAGTCTAGGTTGTTTGATACACTGTGTTCATGGGTCAATAATGTGTTAAAAGTCTCATCAAAACCAACAAACACCCACAATCCTTTCAAGGTAAAAAAATTTCAAAATGGCATTAAATACACCAAACTTTCAGATCTGACTAAGGTTCAATCCTGTAACTGATAATCAATGTGGATGTGTGGAAGTGGTTTTGGAAAGCAATGATGAAATGTTATCCTTGACAAAGCCAACAATGATGAAATCTTTTTAATATAATCTGTAAATGAGGATGGTATGTCAGAAACACAGCTGAGTTTATTTCATAATGATAATACAATATGTTGAGTTTCTTGTCCTCAAAATTATGTACATAAACTAATAAAGGATACAGGTAAGTGACAGGAAATGAAATGATCAAGTATAATGTCTTGACATTTTCTGCACAGTCTAACAACAAAGCAAGATTATTCCCCCCTAATTACATATGTACAATTCTATTTTTGTCATGAAAATAATGCACTAAAAGAAAACATTGTATTGAGTCATTTATAGGTAAGTTCCATTTCAAAACAACATAGACTGATTTGCCATCACTTAATGTACTGGCAGATCAGGGCCTATGTTGCTTTGTACAAACAGACTGCATAGAGCAACATCTGCTGACACATTATGCCACAACAGATCTGGATCTATGCCCTTTGCAGCTGAGATGCATAAGTATTTATGCCATATGAACATTTTTAAATTGCAAATTTGCAAACAAGTTCAACTGATGCAAACTGAAAAGAATTTATTCTCAAAACATAAAAAAAATCAGGGATAAGCAAATATAATAAAAAAAACCCAAATAAATCTGACAGCAACAACAGGATGATGAAATTGTATAATGGTTCACCTATAAATACTGTATACAAAAACATTAGAGGTAAAATGAATTATTACCAAACAAAATAAAAAGACCAATGAATAGAAATGATTAGTCAGAAGTATCAAGCAAAAGTCACTTGACATGTTACCAGTGTCTGTACTAAGTTAAAGACATTAGTCACATGCCATGTTACTAGTGTCTGTACTAAGTTAAAGACATTAGCCACATGCCATGTTACTAGTGTCTGTACTAAGTTAAAGACATTAGTCACATGCCATGTTTCTAGTGTCTGTATTAAGTTAAAGACATTAGCCACATGCCATGTTACTAGTGTCTGTATTTAGCTACTGACGATAGTCACATGCCACATTACTAGTGTCTATTAAGTTAAAGACAATAGTCACATGCCATGTTACTAGTGTCTGTATTTAGGTACTGACAATAATGAATCAATAGCTCAAAACAAGGTAAAAAATATCCACATTCTATACTTTATTACAATATTAGACTTGGATGAACAATATGTTATGACTAATGTTAATTCTTGTAAATTTGTTTTTTTAAATAATGTTTACTCCCAAAATATTGCTGTTTATATTTCCAATTCAAATAATGACATAGCATACAATAAACAATAAAACATTTCTAAAATAATAGTATATCTTAAGACTGTGTCCTAAAAATTGAGGCTAACAACTTAAACTGTCTCAAGTATACTTTGCAATCACTCTAAGCTGTTACAGAAGTGGTCAGTTTATGATCATTATCTGATGGAAAATATTTATATATTGGTTCTCATCTACAAAAATTTTTAAGCATATAGTTTTATGACAATTATTTCTGGAATGTAATATTTTATATTCATATATGTTAGTAATTATATTTATATAAATGCATTTGTTTTAGTTTACATCTATTCACATTTCAACCACCATGAGCACTTAAAATTGCACTTAATGAGAAAAAATACTGATTAAAAAAACACTGAACATATTTTATCTATTTTTTTGCACATTCTTTGTTTAGAAATGAATTACAATCAGAAATTTCTTATAACAAACAGATGTTCATCAAAGAAATGATGATAGAGAATATAAATAAGGATATACAAATTTACATCATATATTTAACTTGAACCAGTCAAATGTTGAACAAGCCTTCTCAAGTTGAACCAGTCAAATATTGAACAAGCCTTCTCAAGTTGCTGTCCCTCTTAAAGCTGCCCTTCATTCATCTCCTCTGACTTTTTGCCAATGGCATCTGGGTTAGCTAAGGGGTCAAGGTCAGCAAAGAGGTTGAACCAGGCTGACATGTCCTTCTTTGTATTCTGAAAAGTCAAATTTATATTTGCTGATTGTGCATAGTAGCAAATCTATTTCATACTAAAATGTGTATTTTTTTATTACATAGTATAATGCATACTGATTTATTACACAGTATAATGCATACTGATTTATTACATTCTGCACCATCCTGATATTAATATGGATTTAGAGAGCTTTGTTGAAAAGGGTTACTGAAATATTAGCTACATAGTACAGAATGATAAAGTGACAGAAGAAAACTACATGATGAGACACTTGTAAGAAATTTAACTCTCTATACCCATTTCTGCATCACTTTCAGAAGGTATTATGTATGCAAAGCAGAGAATTACTAATGAGTGTTAATAACTTAATAAAAGCATGATTTCATTTATGATGCAACAATACATGCCAATCATTATGCTTTTTTTCTCACTAAATTATGACTTATGCGTAAATGTATTTGGATTACACTTTTTTTGGTATATCGTTCTCCAAAAAAAAATTAATAATTTGTTTTCTCATTTTTTATTAACATCCCACTAATCACACAGAATGTATTCTAGAAAAGACGGCTTCTGCGTAACTATGACATAAAAGTACACTTGTCCGAGGACTAGCAGTGACCTTCCTAAGAGTTTTGTTCTATTTATAGCAGCTGCCCTATTTCCAAAAAGACCTCTGTTTCTATTTATAGCAGCTGTCTAGCTTAGGACAGAACAGACTGGTTTTATAATTTCTCATCTTTGCTCACATATTCTTTGTTACAAATAATGTTAAGTACAGAACCATTATGTAGGAATTTGGTGGAAAAAGTTGTCCTATTTATTCTAGTCAATGTGTATGTTACAGCAAAAATGTTTCTCAAATGATTTCACAGATGGATTAGAAAAAAAAACATGGAAAAAATGACTCTAGAGATGAATACATGAATAACACAATACAGTGCCATTCTATGGTAGCTTTAAACTCATTGCAGGCTGTGTGGAAAGGATTTTAATATTGGTCATAGTGTAAAACAAAGATGCTTTGAATTAGCTCATTTTACTAACTTCAATACTAAGGTAACTTCTTTTTTTTACAGCAGAACTAAATTGTGGAAACAAATTTTATAAATACAGGGGTGTTATTTACCAAGCTCTTAATAGACTACTGACTACAACTAGTTGTATAATACAACTTTGGTCCTTTGTTCAAAATGATGCTTCCTGACACCAAAATTGCAGAAAATATACATGTTTTGGACATATGTTCATTGATCATTGATTTTTATCATGTTATATGTGGATTTACGCTTTTTTTTGCTCTGATTACTCCTATTGTCCACTTGAATTATGCTTTTTCTTCGCCAGGGGTTAGCATGTATGTGCAACTCCTTAACCCTTTACCTCACAGTGTGTATGGCTTTGTTTGCAGTTGATACACATCTACATGTACCAAAGGTACACAGCGCAGCATGCGATAAATAGAATGCCTGTTACCTATTTAACTCCATACACATACATAGGCCTTCCAGTTAACTGTTACAGCAGTGTAGTACATATTACATTCAACATCAATTTTAACTATTTACATTTTTGGTACGCATCTACATGTATTATGTATAGAATGAATTAAGACTAAAATCTGATTGTTATAGTTGTATAATTATTTTTCATGGAAGAATCTTTTATGTGCTTTAAAATTTTGAGAGAACTCATTCACTTTCAAGCCAGTGAAGATGTGTGACCAACTGCAGCTGCTTTTTCTCATATTCAAAATGTACCAGAAATTTCAGTAAATCACTTGAATTTGATAAATTATAAAAACTCAGTGATAAATTATAAAAACTCTTACATCAATGTCAGAACCTTTACTTATGTTACTGAAAGCTTCAATAGTCATGGTTCTAATAAACTCCAGAAAGTACTGAACTAAATCCATGGCCTCCATTTTGGAGAGTGGAAAATCTGATCCGATCCAGTTATTTTAAATAGCAGATTATGACTAAAGCTTAAACAGGAATCACATGATCTGATGTAATGGTCATTCTAATCAATGATTGTAGCATCTAATAGTGGGTTTTCTGTTAAGGTTGTGCTATGAAACCAGCTCCATGACTGATGCTTACAGTGGGCACCCAAACACACTTCCATGAGAATGGTGTAGAGGTGTCAAAACTTGCTTCCATGCAAACTGGGTAGAGGTGTCCAAAGGCGCTTACATGTGAATGTAGTAAAGGCATCCAAAGGCGCTTATATGAGGTAAATGGTTTATGACAAAATAATTTTTTTACAAATGTAATAGAGTTTCATAATGGATTTCCATGTAAGAACTCATTAACAGCAAAAAATGCAAAATTTTGTCCAAGTTTGAAACATGCTCTACAATCATTAAAATGTTGACACATTCATCATCTGAATTAAAGTTTAAAACTACAGGTTGGTTCAATGACAAAAATTATTATCTAAAACTACAGGCTGGTTCAATGACAAAAATTATTATCTAAAACTACAGGCTGGTTCAATGACAAAAATTATTATCTAAAACTACAGGCTGGTTCAATGACAATAAATTATTATCTAAAACTACAGGCTGGTTCAATGACAAAAATTATTATCTAAAACTACAGGCTGGTTCAATACAGACTGGATCAATGATACAAATTCTTTAAGGTTACCTTTTTACTTGGCTGAGGTTTCTGTTTAGGTGGTTGCTGCTGCCCTTGCATAGCCTGATATAATGGTGGTGGTACAGTTGGAGCAATACCAGGCCCCTGAAGAAGTGGGGGTATTATGCCACATGGCATACCTGGACCTGAAATACAAGACCATAATACATGAAAAAGCAAAATTTGCATTAGGTTATGTTTCTTTTATAATAGTTACCTGATCACATTACTTTAGGACAAATTTCTTTGCTCCCTTCAAAATCCAACGTTTCCAAAATGATGGAAAAATGTCTCATAGTCTATACAGCATCCTACAAAACAAGTGGAAGCAACTCTTACAAGTTAACTCCCATTTCTTCCTCCTTGGTGGCTAACATCATTCCCAGTTTTATCCAGTTTTTGTTTTTGATTGACACCTAAAAGGATGCTGACATTGCAGGCAAGATTCTGAGGGATTATGTAATGTGATCTGGCAAGAATTATAGATGAAATGAAATTTACTAAAAAAATATGCTTTCTCTGCCAAATATATTTACCTGAGCACATTTAAATTAGGAGAATAGATATCAGGATCTACTGAGCGTACATGTACTGATGTCACCCAGATGGAGAATGATTGCTTTAATAATGAATAAAATTCTCCAAATGTACGTTTAGCAAAAAAGGAGACCCTTAGTTATACTCATTATTAGTAAATCCTTATGGGATTTTTATGCACTCTGCCTAATATTTGTCCAGGTGAATCCAGTGAATGTGACCAATCCTGCTTGTTAAAAGGTTTTACTGTCATAAAGGGGATGGGGTGGTTAGTGTTTGTGCAGCTACTACTGGCTCAATGAAGTTCAATACCCTCATCTGCAATGCCACGTCACACAGATAAAAGCTGCAAAGAGTGGTCTGGGCATGCCATCCTGCTGTTCCAAAATGTCTTGAATGGAAATGTAATGTTAGAATGCCAGGCTTGAGGAAATTGCATTTATTTCATGAGCCTAAATGGCAGCTGATGGATGGATGTGGATGACAAGTTTAAATGGCAGCTGATCGATGGATGTGGTTGACAAATGCTCAAAGACGTGTCAACACCTTGTGCAGATTCCATTTTGGGAATAGTGTGAGTAAGCATGATAAAGACTGGACTGCAAATCAGAAAGGTCCTTGTTGTGTCCAACATCATCTTGTCTATGATGACAAGATGTTCAGACTGTGGACTTGTATTATGTGATAGGGTCAAGCTTCTTGCTTTCAAAGAGAAAGATAAAGAAGCTGGCCAGCTGAGGACTTTAGGTGGAGAGTGATTTAATGTCACTGATATGACACCATTTGTTAAAACCCTCCATTTCCCTTTGCATGTGTCAGAGTTTTCTTCCTGTTCCATCATCAACAACATAGCATTATTTATTAAGAATTGCCTGTGTGAATCCAAATCTCTCATTCCAATTGTACTGTCTGGATTTTTCATGGCGGTAGGGTGTGTGGGATGGATGAGGCATCTGACACATCCGATGAGACTTGTGAGAAATTCTGAAGTAGGGCATAGGCTCAGTGTTACATACTAAGAAGAAATAGATACTGCTCTTTTCTTGCAGCCGTTGAGCCGATTATTTAAAAAAGATATTAGATAATATACTCTCATCCCACACCACACCCACTTTACAAGTGTATGACAAAGAGCAATTGGTAGAGTTGGTATTAGTGCATATCTTCCACTCTTTTAATCTTCTGCATTCGTTACACCTTACTGTCATTGCTGTAATGAAAATATTAAAATGCAAGTGCAATTAACAAATAACTGAAATAAATGCTAAATAGGAGTTATAGTAAATGCCTAAATACAGTGCCCAGGAAATTAAATCAGTGTAAATGTATGTTACCGTTCAAAGTAAAATGTGATAAAAAACAGATTTTATGAAATAATTTTGAAAACAATTCATTTGATTTTATAAAAATGTTTGTACACTACATAAAAAAACATTTTGACTTACTGTACCAATGAACACTGTGGATGTTTAAATACAAGATATAAAATTAATTTCTGAATTTAACTGGATTGTCTGAAGACATAACTTGTGGCAGTGAGAGTAAAAACTAGTTTATACTTTTACATGTTTAGACTCGTTAAAAAGAAACAAAAAAAGAGTGAAACCATCAATATTTGTAAAATTTAACAAAAATAATTTATTTCCCTAGAAAACATGGTAACAAGTTTGTGAATATAATCAAAAATTAATCCTAGAATGAATGATATATTAAAAGTTCTAATTATATCAAGGTTCAAATCTCAACAAAATTCAAAGATGGAGGATGATGACATCAGATGAATGCAGTATTGTACTGATGTGTCAACAGTTCCTTGTTGAATTTTATGAATCAAGAATAATATTCCAGCTTTAGAATTCTGAATAATTTCCAATAAATGTCTTTTTGTCCAAGAATTTGATAAAGAACACATATTTCCAGGAAAAATAAATTATTTTAAATAACAAATTCAACTCAATTGGTCACAAAAGAAAATATCTTTGAGCTCCAAAAGGTATGAAATACAACTGCCTCAAAACACTAACGTAAACAGTTTTAGACCACATGATGGGGGTCAAGTGGTCCTTTAATTTGAATGGCACAGAAAAGCCCATAAGACATTTGTCATGTATGCCATGGCCAAATTTGGTTGTACCAAATGAATCTTACCATAAATTCCATAATATACAAAACTAAAAAAAACCATTGTAGACAACAGAGCTGATGCAAGCCAAGAATGACCTTGATTACGACCAATGATTTCACTGTGTATACAAATTCTGAACCAAGGTCAGGAACTAGGTCAACTGAATATACAATGTAGCAACACTTATTTACTAGAACTGATATAAGAACTTGCAATAAAATAAAAATAAAATAAAAAATTGAAAACATGCAAGTAATTAAATTACATATATGTAACAATAACAGGTATTTGTAACCATCAAGCTGAATAAGAGTTAAAAAATAAGAGTTGCTTCCCTTTTCATATATATATATATATATATATATATATATATATATATATATATATATATATATATATATATATATATATATATATATATATACTCACACAGAGAAAGATGTCTTTTGTGAGTGATGGATTCAGAGGTAGCAAAGAAAGTCATTATAATATAATGTGATCAGGTAATGTATTTGATGAAGAAAGTTCCAAGCTCCAGTATAATGATTTATTCTAGCAAAGGAGTTCAATGTTAAAAGGTTTCATATTGTATAGCAAACTATAAAATGTCTAACAATGATGAAAGGGAATTGATAATAAAAATTAAATATTGTAAAATTTATAATTGGATATAAACAAATTTATTTATTTCTGCAAAGTATAATGGAAGGTAAGTAAAAAAATATATAGTATTGTGGCAGAGGTGAGAAAGAAACCCAATAATTTTTGTCTAAACAGAATGTAAGCAATCAAAACATTTATTTCATTTTATAAAGGTTAGTAAGGAATAAATAAGCTGAGATTAAATTAACTGTAGAAGTCTACAGCCTTATTTACTGATGGAGAGGAAAAAAAAAAGATCCATAATAGTAATGGACATTGGGCAATCTTGGCTAATAAAGTGTATGATCTCTGTCATTTGCTACCGCCATGTTACTTTTTAGTCAAATACATGACATATGGCATGGGGTTTATTTGTGGCATGACCTGCACTTGTGCACTGAGGGACGGAGTTTATGCCATGTGCTACAACTTGCTCTACTGCACTGACAGAGGGAGTTTATATCATGTGGCATGATTTGCCCTATTGCACTGAGAGAGGGAGTTTATGCCCTGTGGCATGACCTGCCCTACTGCACTGAGAGAGGGAGTTTATGCCTAATGGTATGACCTGCCCTACTGCACTGAGAGAGGGAGTTTATGCCATGTGGCATGACCTGCCCTACTGCACTGAGAGAGGGAGTTTAAGCCATGTGGCATGACCTGCCCTACTGCACTGAGAGAGGGAGTTTATGCCATGTGGCATGACCTGTCCTACTGCACTGAGAGAGGGAGTTTATGCCATGTGGTATTACCTGTCCTACTGCACTGAGAGAGGGAGTTTATGCCATGTGGCATGACCTGTCCTACTGCACTGAGAGAGGGAGTTTATGCCATGTGGTATGACCTGCCCTACTGAACTGAGAGAGGGAGTTTATGCCATGTGGTATTACCTGTCCTACTGCACTGAGAGAGGGAGTTTATGCCATGTGGTATGACCTGTCCTACTGCAATGAGAGAGGGAGTTTATGCCATGTGGCATGACCTGCCCTACTGCACTGAGAGAGGGAGTTTATGCCATGTGGTATGATATGCCCTACTGCACTGAGAGAGGGAGTTTATGCCATGTGGCATGACCTGCCCTACGCACTGAGAGAGGGAGTTTATGCCATGTGGCATGACCTGTCCTACTGCACTGAGAGAGGGAGTTTATGCCATGTGGCATGACCTGCCCTACTGCAATGAGAGAAGGAGTTTATGCCATGTGGCATGACCTGTCCTACTGCACTGAGAGAGGGAGTTTATGCCATGTGGTATGAACTGCCCTACTGAACCAAGAGAGGGAGTTTATGCCATATGGTATTACCTGTCCTACTGCACTGAGAGAGGGAGTTTATGCCATGTGGCATGACCTGCCCTACTGCACTGAGAGAGGGAGTTTATGCCATGTGGTATGATATGCCCTACTGCACTGAGAGAGGGAGTTTATGCCATGTGGCATGACCTGCCCTACTGCACTTAGAGAGGGAGTTTATGCCATGTGGCATGACCTGTCCTACTGCACTGAGAGAGGGAGTTTATGCCATGTGGTATGATATACCCTACTGAACTGAGAGAGGGAGTTTATGCCATGTGGTATTACCTGTACTACTGCACTGAGAGAGGGAGTTTATGCCATGTGGTATGACCTGTCCTACTGCACTGAGAGAGGAAGTTTATGCCATGTGGTATGACCTGCCCTACTGCACTGAGAGAGGGAGTTTATGCCATGTGGTATGATATGCCCTACTGCACTGAGAGAGGGAGTTTATGCCATGTAGCATGACCTGCCCTACTGCAGTGAGAGAAGGAGTTTATGCCATGTGGTATGACCTACTCTACTGCACTGAGAGAAGGAGTTTATGCCACGTGGTATGACCTGCCCTACTGCACTGAGAGGGAGTTTATGATAAGTGGCATGACCTGCCCTACTTCACTGAGAGGGAGTTTATGCCATGTGGCATGACCTGCCCTACTGCACTGAGAGAGGGAGTTTATGCCATCTGGCATGACCTGCCCTACTGCACTGACAGTCAGTTTATGCCATGTGGCATGACCTGCCCTACTGCACTGACAGAGGAAGTTTATGCCATGTGGCATAGCCTACCTTACTGCGCTGACAGAGGGAGTTTATGCCATGTGGCATGACCTGTCCTACTGCACTGACAGTCAGTTTATGCCATGTGACATGACCTGACCTACTGCACTGACAGAGGGAGTTTATGCCATGTGGCATAGCCTACCTTACTGCACTGACAGAGGGAGTTTATGCCATGTGGTATGACCTGCCCTACTGCACTGACAGTTTATGCCATGTGGCATGACCTGCCCTACTGCACTGACAGTCAGTTTATGCCATGTGGCATGACCTGCCCTACTGCACTGACAGTCAGTTTATGCCATGTGGCTTGACCTGCCCTACTGCACTGATAGCCAGTTTATGCCACTGGTATGACCTGCCCTACTGCACTGAGAGAGGGAGTTTATGCCATCTGGCATGACCTGCCCTACTGCACTGACAGTCAGTTTATGCCATGTGGCATAGCCTGCCCTACTGCAATGACAAAGCTACTGATTAAACTTTGTGTTAAGAAATAAAAAAGAAAAAATTTTACTCTCCAAACCTTGTGAAGCTTCCCTTTTTGAAATATCAAGGAGATTCGATGGCATAAACTCGGATTGGTTGGTCAGCTGATCTGGCTCTCCTGGAGTGTATGTTGTTCCAGCTGTCAATGGCGTATGTCCAAAAACTGCCTGCCACTCACGTGAAAAGTCATCTTCCCCAGTTGAAGGGGCATTCAGAATCTCATTTAGGATGGTCATGTCATCCTTCTCACTGTCATCATGTTCAACCATCAGATCTTCTGTTAACAGATCTCTTGTACCTAGAACACAAAAAAAGCTTAAATTTAAACATTGAAGTATATTGCAAAACTACCTTCATTGTGACTACAGTTTGTAAAAATATAAACTAGCAGGTTGATCCACATAAAGACTCCTTCACCTGTCTGGATTAAATATTCTTTATTGTATCACTGAGACTTGAACTAAGACCCTGGGGAAAAAGACAACCATGCATAGTGCATTTAGTTCTTGATTATGACCTTGACCATGTTCTAGGTATGCAGTCTTGAACTTGACCTCTAGACACAAATATATAAATATATATATATATATATATATATATATATATATATATATATATATATATATATATATATATATATATATATATATATATATATATATATATATACACATATACATATTCATTCATGTATCTATTAACCCGAGAGGTCATTGGGGCACCACAGTTGACTTTATAACTGATTATCTACATTTTTCACTGTTCTCTAGTGCATTTTGGGAATCTTCAAATTACATTACATACATACATACATACATACATACATACATACATACATACATACATACATACATACATACATACATACATACATACATACATACATACATACATACATACATACATACAGACATACATACATACATACACACATGCATACAACCATACATACATACATACATACATACATACATACATACAGACATACATACATACATACATACAGACATACATACATACATACACACATACATACACACATGCATACAACCATACAACCATACATACATACATACATACATACATACATACATACATACATACATACCATTCCTGATACTCTTACCCTGGATTCCAAGATTTTAAACCAGTATATTATAAGAGTATTGTATAACACACCATATATATATATATATATATATATATATATATATATATAGATAGAGAGAGAGAGAGAGAGAGAGAGAGAGAGAGAGAGAGAGAGAGAGAGATGACTACGCTATAGCACGCTCTGTTACAACACAAATTCAGATTTAATATGGTCAAGGTGTGGCTTCTGAAATTTCATGTAGATGTATTTTTCTCGTACATGAAAAAAATTAATTCTTTCTTAAAAGTATGAAAAAAAGAAAGATTATTTTCATTTTCTGGAAGAGATAAAGTATGAATTGTACAAGATGATCATGTCAGGCTCCTGAAATTTTATATGCATTTTTTCATACACAAAAAAATAGTGTTTTTTTCTTAAAAGTACAAAAAAATAACATGTAAAAAATGGATTCAGTAATCATGCAGGGCTTCGCCAATGGTGCAAATTGACATTATTTTTCCTTATTCATGGCAAAACATATTATCTGGCAATTTTTTTTATTGGCAACATTGTTAGCTGTTTAAAGTTGTATATACAACTATGGTTTGGAGTGGAGATATTCAGAGGCACCATGAAAGGAAGCCACAAAATTGATATAAAATGCTCTAAAATTTACCTGTTATAACAAATACTCTGATCATATTGACTAACAATCTTAACTGTGCACTGTTATATCATAATCCACTTTTTTTGATTCCTAGCATGAGCACTGTATGTTTTGAGATATCCACTTTTTGTCAAATTTACTTTTATGATAGCAGAGATAACTGAAGGAGGCATTATCTCATAATCTGTATTTCGTTGGATTTTTGTCCACTCTCTAGAAATTAATATACATACATAGACTGACATTTGTATGTAGATGGTAAGTAAAATTCCTCTTCTTTTCAATTAGAATTAAATCCTTCAGAACATTCCCATTTTTGTAGTATTCTACGAAATCAAACCAGAATACCTATGTCTCTATTGTCAATTGATTCTTTCTTTAAATTTATCACGCATGTGTGGAAGGCAGCATCACTCCACTACCACAAATGTAAAAAAAAACAAACAAAAAAAACAACAAAAAACCCCAACCTTTCACTTGTCTATTTAATAGGCAGGGAGGAATTGTAACTACAATTGATCATAGGACAGCCAATTCATTTTTTTTTTTAAAATGTACTCAGATAAACAGCTGTAATTTCAAAGAAAACATTACCATTGAAGCACCAATTGTTATGAAAAGGTACAAAGCAAACGGGGAAAAAAAATCAAAATCAGTCTCAATCATGCAATACAATTTTTTTATGTTGCCGCCACAATAAGAAATAGTCATTTGTTTGGTTCTCCAAAACTGTTCTTTAGTGGTGACTTCAATAATTTTTTCACCCCTCATCAAAGCAGACTAAAATCTTCAATAAAAACGAAGAACCTTTCTTCAGTGGAAGTTGGTACAGAACTTAATAAAAGCAATGGAAACTGATAGATTGTTTCATCTTCCAACGTGACTGGAACACTTTTATTGTGCTGTGAAGGAAATTGCTTATGCTTATGAACTCTACCAATGACGCTTAAAATGCAAACTTTTACTTACTTAGGACGTACTGAAAAGTAAATGTGTTTCATCAATCATTACGTAGACATGTATATAGAAACAGTAACAATGTGTGGCTCTCTGAATAAAGCAAAATATGCCTTCTCTGTTTTCATTATTGATATATTTCTCATTAAATATGCATTTAAGATGATAAATGTGCTAGTGAAACATGTATTTTTGCACCCACATTTATTACCTAAATCCCACCCCCTGCACACTTTTTCAGGTACAAGCATTATTTTCTTCAGCTAACTGACCTGGTTGCTTATAACAAAGTTCAGTCTATAACGTGGTCAGGTTTTATGGCTCCCAACTACCATGTTATAGCGGAGTCACACTAATATATAATATGCATATAGCTGTGTTATATAGCACATCATCGTAAAGTGGCTACTAGTACATAGCGCCAACGAAACGTCAAGCTTGAAATTTTTTTTACAAAATGTATTGCACAAATATTCAAGAAGATAAACTCTATTTATAAATGTACAAGATAAACTCTACTTATAAATGTACAAGATAAACTCTACTTATAAATGTACAAGATAAACTCTATTTATAAATGTACAAGATAAACTCTACTTATAAATGTACAAGATAAACTCTACTTATAAATGTACAAGATAAACTCTACTTATAAATGTACAAGATAAGGTCTACTTATAAATGTACAAGATAAACTCTACTTATAAATGTACAAGATAAACTCTACTTATAAATGTACAAGATAAACTCTATTTATAAATGTACAAGATAAACTCTATTTATAAATGTACAAGATAAACTCTACTTATAAATGTACAAGATAAACTCTACTTATAAATGTACAAGATAAACTCTACTTATAAATGTACAAGATAAACTCTATTTATAAATGTACAAGATAAACTCTACTTATAAATGTACAAGATAAACTCTACTTATAAATGTACAAGATAAACTCTACTTATAAATGTACAAGATAAACTCTACTTATAAATGTACAAGACAAACTCTACTTAATATCACAAGACTATCATGAATAGTTCAGACTGAGCACACCTTGTGTTTAACAGTCCTCATATGGATAACTAATATTTTGTCAAGAAACCCACTTTTCTTCATTCAATCACTGAGATCTTAACATTTTATCTTTTGACCACAAAAGCATTAGGCTTCTTCCAAGCCCAAAATAAAAGCCATTGACAAAGTCTGGTCCAGGTCTGCAATGTAACTACTAATGCTATTGTGTGGAAACATGTTTTCTTCTTTCAGTTCTAGTGACCTTGGCCTTTCACCCTGATATCAGCAGGGTTCTTTCTTACCACCATGTGCATACCATCCACAAAGTTTTGTACATAAACATGATATAAAACTCAAGTCACTTTGTTGAAAATTTTTTTTTCTGTTTTCCATAGAAGTGATCTTGATCTTTGACCTTTAGAAACCAAACTGATTCTTCCTAACTTCAGATGGTGGATAACACATGTTACTGTGAAAAATCATTTTTTTCTGCTTTAATTCAGTGATCTACATCTTTGGGCTTTTGACTCTGAAAGTTATAGGATTGACCCTAACCCCAAGTGCTATCCATCCAAAACTGCTGAGTTATTGTGCCAAACAACATTGGCAAAATAATATGGAAACATCACAACCTTCAATACTATGCCTTGCAAAAGATGAATGAAAATTATGCTTAGAATACATAAATCTCAAACAGCTCCGGTGGCCTAGTGGTTAGAGTGTTCGCCTCAGATGCGGTGGTCATGAGTTCGATCCCGGTCGAGTCATACCAAAGACTTATAAAATGGTACTAACAGCTGCCTCGCTTGGCACTCAGCAATAAAAGGTTAGAGTTAGGACTGGTCAGCCTGGTGTCAGGATAATGTGACTGGGTGGGACATCATGCCACATGTCTGCAGCATGATGCCCCAGTGCTTAGACATCACTATAACCTGCCACACTGCAGACATTGTAGCCATATGACTGAAAAGTCGTTAAAGCTACGTTAAAAATCATAATCACATCACAACACATAAGTCTCAATACCATTGAAATCTGGCATAATTGTTGGGTTTCCAGCTCTAAGATCATGCCATCATGTTAATAAAATTAATTCCAATGAGAGCATATTTATAAAGAATCTAAACTTTTTTAGATTCAGCACAACTTCAATTTTGTGCTCTGTAAGTTTCATGATTATGTGGACAGAGTATGCAAATGTTTTTCTCTCATAACTATTATGTGTAACAATCTGTACATTACAAATCTCTATCCTGGTTTAGTCAAAGGAAACCACTGTAGCTCTGAGATTTGCAGGTTTCATATCCATCCCAGCATGCCTCAGTGTCTTCCATTTCCTCAGCATGATACAGGCAGTATTACTGTGGTTTTTTATGTTCCATTAAAACCAATAAAAAAATTGGGCAGGTTGTGACAAAAAGTTGCTGTGCCTTAATGACTCTTCATTCCATTCATGGTTAATACAAGGCAACATAATTCCAGCAATGACTCATGTGTAATACAAGTCAACACAATACTGGGAATGACTCATCGGAGTCATGATATAATACAAGCATAATACTGGGAATGACTTATGGGGAATACAAGGCAACACAATACTGGCAATGACTCATTGGAGTCATGATATAATACAAGCATAATACTGGGAATGACTCATGGGTAATACAAGGCAACACAATACTGGCAATGACTCATTGGAGTCATGATATAATACAAGCATAATACTGGGAATGACTCATGGGTAATACAAGGCAACACAATACTGGCAATGACTCATTGGAGTCATGATATAATACAAGCATAATACTGGGAATGACTTATGGGGAATACAAGGCAACACAATACTGGCAATGACTCATTGGAGTCATGATATAATACAAGCATAATACTGGGAATGACTCATGGGTAATACAAGGCAACTCAATACTGGCAATGACTCATTGGAGTCAGGATATAATACAAGCATAATAATGGGAATGACTCATGGTATAATAGAAAGAAAGGCATCATAATATTGACAAACACATGTGGTATAATGAAAGGAAAAGGCAACATAATACTGTCAATCATTATCTAATACAGGGGTCTCAAACACAAGGCCCACAGGCTGCATGTGGTCCACCAATCTGTATCCTGTGGCCCACAATATGACTGGCAACACAAGGTGTCATGAGAGATAACAAAGATGGTGCGGCCCTTGGGCCACCGAAAATGCCCTCAGGGTATTTTTGAGTTTGAGACCCCTAATCTAATAGAAGGAAAGGCAGTGTTCTATTGACAATCACTTATGGTATCATAGAAAAAAGGCAGCATGATACTGTCAATGATTCATGGTATCATAGAAGGAAAGGCAGCATGATACTGTCAATGATTCATGGTATCATAGAAGGAAAGGCAGCATGATACTGTCAATGATTCATGGTATCATAGAAGGAAAGGCAGCATGATACTGTCAATGATTCATGGTATCATAGAAGGAAAGGCAGCATGATACTGTCAATGATTCATGGTATCATAGAAGGAAAGGCAGCATGATACTGTCAATGACTGATGGTATCATAGAAGGAAAGGCAGCATGATACTGTCAATGATTCATGGTATCATAGAAGGAAAGGCAACATAATACTGTCAATGATTCATGGTATCATAGAAGGAAAGGCAACATAATACTGTCAATGATTCATGGTATCATAGAAGGAAAGGCAACATAATACTGTCAATGATTCATGGTATCATAGAAGGAAAGGCAACATAATACTGTCAATGATTCATGGTATCATAGAAGGAAAGGCAACATAATACTGTCAATGATTCATGGTATATTGGAAGGAAAAGGCAACATAATACTATCAATGATTCACATATAATAAAAGGAAAGGGCAACATATTACTGTCAATGATTCACATATAATAGAAGGAAAGGGCAACATAATAATGTCAATGATTCACATATAATAGAAGGAAAAGGCAACATAATACTGTCAATGATTCATGGTATATTGGAAGGAAAAAGCAACATAATACTATCAATGATTCACATATAATCGAAGGAAAGGGCAACATAATAGTGTCCATGATTCACATATAATAAAAGAAAACGGCAACATAATACTGTCAATGATTCACATATAATAGAAGGAAAGGGCAACATAATACTGTCAATGATTCACATATAATAAAGAAAAGGGCAACATAATACTGTCAATGATTCACATATAATAAAAGGAAAGGGCAACATAATACTGTCAATGATTCACATATAATAAAAGGAAAGGGCAACATAATACTGTCAATGATTCACATATAATAGAAGGAAAGGGCAACATAATACTGTCAATGATTCACATATAATAAAGAAAAGGGCAACATAATACTGTCAATGATTCACATATAATAAAAGGAAAGGGCAACATAATACTGTCAATGATTCACATATAATAAAAGGAAAGGGCAACATAATACTGTCAATGATTCACATATAATAAAGAAAAGGGCAACATAATAATGTCAATGATTCACATATAATAAAAGGAAAGGGCAACATAATACTGTCAATGATTCACATATAATAAAAGGAAAGGGCAACATAATACTGTCAATGATTCACATATAATAAAAGGAAAGGGCAACATAATACTTGCAATCAATCATTTCATATCAGGAATAAAAGGCCACACATTTTTAAAAATAAAATTCAATACAGTATCAGAATATTTTAACTTTGGGAATATAATATTGGTGACATTTTTAAACGTAAATATGTAATTATCATTTTACAATATGTAATCTAACTTTTGTTGAGATCAAAGACAAAAACATATTTGCCTAACTTACCAGCATTCAAAGAGATACACATTATCCAAAATAATATTAAAAGATATACATTTTCTTGCTTTTTGATGTCATAGGTACTGTATATACTCGTTTGTAAGTTGGATACAACAGCAAACAGAATAGACCAGGATCTGTTACACATAATGTGCCTGCAGACTTTGGTCTCTGCAGGTACTCTGAAGTAATCAGTAGAACAAACAAGACAGACCCTGATCTGATTAGGCACAAGCAGATCTGGATCTATGTTGTTGTATCTATTGCTGGCAAGCATGGTGATGATAATAATACTAAGCTTTCTCTAGTCTCTGTCTCTAAACTCCAATGCCTACTTTGCAAAAAGTATTGATTAAAGGTAAATAACATATAACCCCCTTTTCAGCACCAATCAAGTACCAATGTAACAACTACCTTTATATAAGGTGTGTAAATATTTGCTCATCTTCCCAGGCAAAGCCTTTTCTCAGACTGCAAATCATCTCAAGTGCAAATTTTGACATTTATATTGGATCAAACAAATCAATGCAGTATTTACTATTCTACAATTAAAGAAATTCTGATTGCTTAAGTTGATAAAAAAATCCAAAACTTTTTTGATCAAGTGAAAAGGAAGGACTCTATAACAAGAAGCACAAGTGGGCCTGATATCACTCACCTGGCTTAAAGACCATTTCACTAAGAGGCTTATGTAGCATCATAAATACACAAATGTATGTAAATTACCTCCCAAATTTTATAGTATTTTAAGTTTATATATTTTAAGTAAGTCTGATAAAATGATTTTCTAAAGATGAAGGAATATTAAGTGTCAAAATTCTCTCAATCCTAATCAAACTTGTTCAAATTCTTGAAGATATTAACCTATTTACAACCAATCAAACTTAAGATCAGATCATTAATATGCCTAGAACATACTCATAATCACATTCAACCAACATATCAAGAGTGGTATCAATCTAACACCTCATAAATATGCATTTTTCATTCAATCAACATCTCAAGAGTGTTATCAATCTAACACCTCATAAATATGAATTTTTCATTCAACCAACATCTCAAGAGTGGTATCAATCTAACACCTCATAAATATGCATTTTTCATTCAACCAACATCTCAAGAGTGGTATCAATCTAACACCTCATAAATATGCATTTTTCATTCAACCAACATCTCAAGAGTGGTATCAATCTAACACCTCATAAATATGAATTTTTCATTCAACCAACATCTCAAGAGTGGTATCAATCTAACACCTCATAAATATGAATTTTTCATTCAACCAACATCTCAAGAGTGGTATCAATCTAACACCTCATAAATATGCATTTTTCATTCAACCAACATCTCAAGAGTGGTATCAATCTAACACCTCATAAATATGCATAGGTTTTATTCAACCAACATCTCAAGAGTGGTATCAATCTAACACCTCATAAATATCCATTGGTTTTAAACATGATTACAAGAGTCCCCTGAAGGGACATATACTTGTCAAAACTGCCAAATCCCTGATGAGTCCCTCTCAGTAAGGCAGTCAGGTGCAAAAAAATAAACAGATATTGTAAACCTCAAAAACGTAATTAAATGTTGTTATTCAAAACATGCAGCAAAACTAAACAATATGTTCAACTGAAAAGTTTGTAAATTAGGTGTAGAGTTTATTTACCACTAGAACAGTTGCACAAACTCAAGTTCCATACCCTATGCAGCTAATTGGCTTGTTGCTATCTTTCAACTTGATGTAATTCTTATCTTTTTCCATTTCACATCAGGACGGTAATCATAGAAAATAAAACACAAATGAACAAATTTCGAGATTTTTCAGCACTTCTCATTTTTCCATAGTTTCTGCTTTTATGTGTTAAGTCCATATTTTAAGGGCAATTTTCAAAAGACTTACAGCAAAATCATAAGGGTTGGCAGGTCTGACTCGTCATTGATGAAAAAGGAATATCCAGGAATAAAAGGTAAGACCATTTCTTTTTTTAAGTCCTAAGTGTTAGAACAATTTCTCATATGCTAAACTGACTGAAAGATTTATAAGACAATGAAAACCCCAAGTTGATACAACTTTCTATTTTGGAGAAATGGCAATAACAAGATTTTTGTGATGGCTGTCATAGTAGCCTAACTGGCCCTCAAATTTGCATGATTTCAGTTTAGGACCAACATACATCAAAAGATATCTTTCATTAAATACAACATACTGGCATGGTGTTTCTATTTTTTTTAAGGAGCATCAATAACAAGATTTTCAAGACAGACATCCAAAAGGCACCCTTGTCATTTACGATAAACTTGACCATGGGATGAGTATGTGTCTGTGTAACGTTCCATACCAATGCTACACACATTTTTTTTTTTAGTAGTGAGAACAAATTTGTGCCAATGATTGTATGGATGACAGAAGCAGGTAAAAAATTATCTAATATCTTGATGATATTATTCCAATTACAATTAAAGGTCTGATTAAAATTGAGCAAGAAATTCTGTCTCCCTGTCCGAATTGTGGCAAGAAGCTGAGCCAGTGTATGCAATTTCATCTGAATGTGTATATTTTTCTCACAATAAAATTCATGGGACATTCCAACGACTACTGGTCAAGTGTGATGAGAATCAGACACAGAATGGTCAATCTAAAGCCAGGGCATGGTCACTGATATGTGAACTCACGATGATATAAGCAATATTCCAAGTCTAAGAATAACTCAATACAAAATATGGTCTTCAAACGCAGCCAAGCAGATGCAAGATGACCTAATTAATATGACTGGATCTTACTCATTATTGCTTTCTTCTAAGATCTTAATGATGTCAGTCCTTTTTTGAAGTCAGATCAACATAAGATGATAAATATGGCCTCCAGAGTGGTACAAAGGCAAAAGTGGCATGATGGACAACAAATGAAATGCCATACCATAAGCTCACTTGGCTTTGTAGTCAAAGTATGCTTGGTCAAGCTTAACTACTTAATACAAATAAGATTATCTTCATGGTATCTTCGCCTTTAAGGCATGAATTCAACAAAACAGGAGAACAGTGATTTTGATTTTTTTAAATGTAGTTCTGACAATTTTTCAGTCATATTGCTACAGTGCCTGCAGTGAGGCAGTTTAAATTATGAAAGCAAGATTTTGTTCAGTTTTTTGGCAAAATAAAATAGATGATCAGTGGTCAAGCTAGACTTGAATTTTAGGAAGAAGTGACTTCTTCTGGACGGTACAGGAAGAAGTGAGATGCCAATAAGCAGAAATGGATACAAAGTAAGAAATGTGTGTGTGTGCATGCATGCATTCTATTTAAATTATCCCCCATTTCCTAGTATACATATTTGCATTTAACACTGGGTTTTAAGTAGTGCTTTATTTTATAGTAGAGTTATTTTGGCAATAAGACTTTAAAAAGAATAATTGAAACTACATTGTAATGTGTTTGAAATGAGTAACCAGATTACATTATTGTAATTGCAAGTAAGTAAAAAAATGTTTGATCAACTAACCTTAAATATCTCTTTTTCTTAAATACTTTCTAAAAGTTCACAATCATGTCACTTTGAAAGATTTCTAAACACATCTGAAACAACCCCTGTACCGTGTACATGATGGCAAATGTCCAAAAGTCGTCAGATCATACTGTATGTCCTAATTTCTTTGTTGTGGATGAAACATTACCATAACTATTCATACATAAATACTAAAATAAATAAAAATTACAGACATGGCTCTTTTATAGTTGCACATGAACTAAATGTTCTTTTCAACTGAATCAACACAAACTTGTGAATGCGTCTATTTTTAGGAGAGGTTTGCATCATGTGACCACTCATTTTATCATTACAACAGTCCATTGATAAGATTGCAAATATGTGGTTTATTTATTTATCTACTTGTATTAATTTTAGGTATTGATTAAATATTATCTGCTTCACAGTTTTTTCTGTATTTTCCCAAATACGAGTCATGTCAGAAAACAACTTGGACCTTACAATGTTTCTTGCAATTTCCACAACACAGAATTGTCTAATATATTTCTGACCTATATAACTGCATTTTAAAGTTAAATCTTAAATGCCATAATAATATGAATGCTTTACTTTCTAAAAATTGTATATTTTACTGAACATATTTGCCTGATGATTTATTAAACTAATAGTTCCTAGACACAGCGATGTCAACCATTATATCCCTGTTACAGGTTCACTTTCAATTTTAAAATCATTTAATGACAAAAGAGTGTGCTGTACATAAGGCAGTTAAAATATCAAGAAGACCGATTCTTTTCTTAAAACACAAACTGCTATTTACATACTATTGTTAAAGTTTTGAAACACAGTTTGTATGTTTTTTATCATCAACAAAAAACATGTGGAAATCTGGCAGTGACTGTCGCTAACTTACTCAGAAAGTGTTATTGGTCAATCTGCTATCAAAAAACATGCCTGTAAATGTGCAAGAGTTTGTTTGTCAGTGTAATTGACTTGGTTGAGCGCTTTGACAGAACTGCCACTGCATATAGTATGGAAATTAGCACAAAAATAACCAAACTGATGACAAACAATACTAGTGGACAGAAGCTGGAAAGAGTCACAAGCTTCAAGTACTTGGGATCAATTATCACAGATGAAGGCTCCAAACCAGAACTACTTTGCAGGATTGCCCAGACAACAGCATCAATAACACGGTTGAGAACAATATGTAAAGACACCAACATTACTTTTGGTTCCAAAATAAGGCCGATGCACTCAATTGTCAAATCCATCTTTCTGTATACTTGTGAAACATGGACGCTCACATCAGATCTACACAGAAGGACTCAAACCTTTGAAATTAGATGCTACAGCAGGAGCTTGGACATTGACCATGTAACCAACAAAGAAGTCCACAACAGGATCCAACAAGCCATCAGACCCTGTGAAGAACCCTTGACCACTGCAAAAAAGTGCAAACTGAAGTGGTAAGGTCATGTCTTAAAATCATCTGGTCTGGCAAAAACAATCTTGCAATGTGCAGTGCAAGGGTGCAGAAGAAGAGGCAGACAGGCAGACAGAAAAAGATTGGAAGACAACATTAAGGAGTGGTCAGGCATGGGATTTGAAAATTCCAAAAAGGCAGTAGATAACAGGGAAAGATAAGAGAAAATTGGTTGTAAAGTCAGCTGTGGTGCCTCAACAACCTCTTGGGTTAAGTGACTGATGAAGATGATGATGATGATGATGATGATGATGATGATGATGATGATGATGATGATGATGTAATTGATATAAAAAATTGGCCTAGCTACTGATGGCTTGATGAATACATCTCACTACAATAAAACACTAGAACAAACCTGACTAAAGCAAGGGGACATCTCAAAAAGTATGGTCAGTTAATGTACCTCTAAACAATTCACAGGGCAAAATCATTTTCACTTTCCTAACAGAAGAAGGTGAAATTTACGTTTTTTTTGGCAAATTACTCGCCCACTTCAGCCGGCAGTGTGCCCTCTGCATGACTAAACTTGTACCAAATACTTTTTTTTATCTCTACAGTATTTAATATACAAAAGACTTTATGGCTTGGTTTTCTTTCTTATCCTTCAGAAAAAGAATTACACAATTTTATTTAATTAATATCCCCCAGACTGGGATAATCTTTCATTCTATATACCTTAACAGTCTATACCTTAACAGTCTACAGTACAAGTTAATGAAAAGCCATTATGGCTTTGAATGCAATTTTGTCAAGGTGTATGAATAACCCTGTCAAGTTAATGGTAAATCACAGCCAATACCTCCATGCAAATAATAAGCAATGCTTCCTTTCACACACAAAACAAGTTTGTGCAAAACAAGTAGGCTCTTTCTACAGCCTTATCTTGAATGGGACATATGAATTGAAAGGTCTGATTTACTAATGAACATGATTCTGCATTCCAACCTTTCAGTCTTTACAAACAAAAACTACTGTATATGCCAATTTTCTAGAATGACTAAATAATGTTCATGTAATATCTGCAAATGAAGAAAATAAAAAAATAATTCATTTTTGTTTGAGACAATATTTGAAGATCTCAGAATTTAGTTTTTATTTGTCTATAAAAAGCACTTTTCTTTGCCTGCAGCAGAATACATTAACTACAATTTATGGATTTGTCTGTTTAGTGATTTTTTTTTATAAATAAATGAATGTGTTTAGACCTTGTATCTTTCCCCTGCAATTTAAACCTTGAAGATAATTACCAAACCAATCATTTGCTCAATTGATTTTCTTAAGTTTGATATTTGTTTGCATGATATAATTCAATCTAGGACAAAAGGTCAACAGGTTTTAGTAGCTCACAATGAAACAAGTGTTTATTAATCTTGTTTAATAATTTCTATATACACCGTACATAATGACAAACCACAGACATTCTATTTGTACCTTACACAATGACTGACTAACAGCACTTTTTTACCCTACATAACACACATAACTGACAAATTCTGGAGATCAGCTGACTTATGTCAGTTCCAAAGAAGAATTTTTTAAATAAAAGACATTATCTGGACAGTCATTACTAAGCAACCTTATTTTCAAAATTATGAGAAAAAGCTCATTTCTCTTTCTTTACAGATTTTGAATCCAACTGCTAAATCACACACAGAACACTAATAATAGTAAAATTTACTTCCAGTCTTGCTTTAACAGATAAGACAAGAATTCTTTATTTTAGACTGGCTCAGTGCTTAAGGCCCTGGACTCACTCCCAGAACAATAATGATGATGATGATGATAATAATAATAATAATAATAATAATAATAATAATAATAATAATAATAATAATAATAATAATAATGTTTTCTTCCAGTCCTGCTCTTTGAGAGCCATAGGTGGCGTTCACCAGTTATTATGTACTTTTGTGAGAGTGATGTAAGGTGAAGTTGTTTGCATTTTAAACATGCACAGTGCAGAGAATGTTGGCATACCTATATACTACTTTCATATAATGTGGATGAAATTTCTTTGGATATTGTACTTTTGGAAATTTTAAATGATCTTGGGACACTGCTAACTAAAATGACTGCTCCCTTGTGCTCCAAAAATCAACCTAAATTTGTCTAAAGTACACTATTCTTGGCAGCTATTAAAATATGGAAAATGAATTTTGCCAAACTAGATAATACCAGCTTCTAAAAGTGCAATGACTGAATTACCAAATACATAAAATGTAAAAAAAGTTATCTGCTCTTTTTTTTACAATTTACCTCTGAAGTTCGAGAAGTGAAAATGAGCAAGTAAAGCTAGCACGTTTTTGAAAGGTGCACATCTGGAGTAAGGCCAAGCTGTATATTCCATAACCCATATTACACCCATCAATCATACATCAAAATAAAGGGAATTAAAGGTTCTTTGAACAACACCTAAGATATACAAAGTCTCTTTTAAATAACCAGTATAACTAGTGAGGCAACCCGGGGAAACTCTTTTTCTTTAAAATTTTAACCCTATGCTAAATACGAAACTGTAGAGCGCCACCATAGTGGCTTGGTTGTAAAAGCACTGGAGTCATCACCAAAAGAGTGAGAATTTGATTCCCAATACTGAATAAGTCCAAAATCAATAATCTTTGGTGTGTCCTTACACAAAAATCCTTGTAATTACCTCACCACAAAATAGCCATCAAATTGTTGCTGTGCCATAAAACAACAAAAACAAATATGGAGATCTCACTGTTCAAAAGGCAGTTATTGATTTATTGATTTGCTATTGATCAGTGTAGCACTGCAAAATGTATATCCAACTATTGACAACCTTATTCATTCTGACATCCATCAACACACTTCATTATACTTAATGATTTTTTAGCAGACTCTTATCAATTCACTAAGTGATGCTAAATGGTGCCATTTTAACACTGGATTGATCCAAATGAAACAAGCCTGTACTGTATTTCCCCACTTGTGTATGATGCATGCACAACTGTGGACAGCAAGCACACAGTAATGGTAGATCAGGTGCAACAAGCATGTTGTATTTACATGTGTACAATGAATACACAACTGTGGACAGCACACTGTACTGGCAGATCAGGGGCAACAAGTTTACTCTGTTTCCTTACCTGTGTACAATGAATACAAAACTGTGGTCAGCACATTGTACTGGCAGATCAGGTGCAACAAGCCTACAGTATTCACATGTGTACAAGGAATATGTGTGTGTAATTAAAATTTTTAACATAGCTTTTAAAAAAATTTTCAATCATATCACTATGATGTCTGCAGTGTGACAGTTTATAGTAATGTTTAGTACAAGGAATACACAATTGAGCTGGCAGATCAGGTGCAACAAGCCTACTGTATTTATGTGTACTATGAATACACAACTGTGGACAGCACACTGTACAGTTGTTGTCGTGGGGCTTTACACCATTTTTCAGCACAACATAAGCTATACACAGCAGCCAGTATTAATGGTGGAGGAAGAAACTGAGAAATCCACAGAAAGAACCACCAACCCACAAGAAGCTACTGGCAAACTTTCTCACATATCCACATTCGCCCCCCCCCCATCTTAGACTTGAACCCATGCAGACAGGTGAGATGGCAATGATCATTAACAGAGAATGCTTTAGACCTTTTGGCCACTCAGATTCCCTTGGCAGATTAGGGGCAACAAGCTTAATGTATATTTCCATTTTTTTTTTCAAACAAAAATCCTTCACCAAATTAAAATGATATCTACAGACTGAGAAACATACTGTGTAAAGCCCAAATAATTGCACTGGTTAATTCTGGGTACAATATATCAAGTGTCCAGCTTACTAAGTAAGGGCAAACTGGATTTTGGAGCTCATTTGTTAGTTATATATATAATGGCAGGTTTAGAGCAAGGATGTATCAAATTCTGCTTATACTTTTTTTTAATGCTGAACTCCTAGTAGATAATAAATATAAGTGTAATTTTCCTGGTTATTGGAACTTATGCTGGAGTCTTTCTAACCTAACATGAACATTGTGTCCTTAAAATACATATCACTGAAGTGAAAATCTATCTATTGTGATAAGAAGCTCTACGGTATTTACCATGCACTTATTGGTTTTCAATCCACAGGTAGGTTATTCATATAGGTCTAAATACTCACACTACTGAGTGAGTGGGGGAAAATATTTCTATAGCACAAAGGCAAGTGGAGGGTATAGTCTATTCCTCTATAATCTAATTTCTATAGGCCTTCAATGAGGGATGAAATGATTAATGTGTAAGATATACCATGACATCGATTGCTAGTTGGCAATAACAGTTGTTTGGACTCCTGTCACCAATATGACTCTAACTTGACAAAGACAACTTCAAATTTCTGATACAGGGCCACTTTCTTGAGATAGCCTGTGGTAAGTACTCAATACTTCAAGATATATTTTTTATGGCTGAAGTATTCTGTCACATTATCAATGTAGTTCTGATGATGCTTGGACAAGATAAAGCCTATGAGACATTTCCACTTAAAATTTCCAAAAGTTTCAAATTTCTTACCTATGAAAAATTCTGAGGAAGTGAAATGATTTCTCATCAGCCTAATAAAAGCCATTACTTATCTCAAACTGCAAGACAGAAAAATCTCATCTGCCTAACAAATGCAATAACATTACCTATCTTTAATAAAAGACAGCAAAATCTGATCTGCCTATCAAAAGCTGTTACTGCAGTAAAATCTCATCTGCCTAACAAAAGTCACTACTTATCTCTTCAGTGTAAGACAGTAAAATTTCATCTGCCCACTTATTAGTAAAATCTCATTTGGCTAACAAAAGCCTTTAGGGGTTATCCATAAAGAACATCCACAGATAATACTGTTTTCCTAACTGCTCCTCTTGTCTGCATGTGGCTTAACCCCCTCCCCCCACAGCTGCGGTCATTCCCATCTAATAAGGCTGATATCAATACAGAATATCATAACAAAACTAGCTTGTTAACATCTGCAAGGTCCTTTACACCCCTCCCCCTTTTTCGCAGTTGTCTGCATTTGAACCAACCTCCCCATCCCCCTATCTTTGCAGACAGCCTTTATGGATGATCCCTTAGTTAAGTAAAATCTCATTACCTATCTCCTGCTGCAAGATAATTGACAGAAAAACTCACTAAGAAGATAACTCAAAGACTTAAGTCTTCCTCAAGTCTGGTATTAGTACATGTAATTAGTAAAGCTATGTATAATTTTCTTTGATATAAATTGCTATAGTATTGCTTACATAATAATCTGTCTTTGACATGATATAAATTGCTATAGTATTGCTTACATAATAATCTGTCTTTGACATGATATAAATTGCAATAGTATTGCTTACATAATAATCTGTCTTTGACATGATATAAATTGCTATAGTATTGCTTACATAATAATCTGTCTTTGACATGATATAAATTGCTATAGTATTGCTTACATAATAATCTGTCTTTGACATGATATAAATTGCTATAGTATTGCTTACATAATAATCTGTCTTTGACATGATATAAATTGCAATAGTATTGCTTACATAATAATCTGTCTTTGACATGATATAAATTGCTATAGTATTGCTTACATAATAATCTGTCTTTGACATGATATAAATTGCTATAGTATTGCTTACATAATAATCTGTCTTTGACATGATATAAATTGCTATAGTATTGCTTACATAATAATCTGTCTTTGACATGATATAAATTGCTATAGTATTGCTTACATAATAATCTGTCTTTGACATGATATAAATTGCTATAGTATCACAAGCATAATTAAAATGGTAAATATAACAGTGCTTCATGTTTGCAAAATAAGTATCACTTATATCACTGCGAAAATCTATTGTAGGAATGAAGAATAAAAATGAATTTTCAGCTTACATAATTGATTTTAGGTTCATAAAAGATAAGGTATATTTGCCTTTCAAAAAGTTTGTGAAAATATTTGCTTGGGTAATTTAAACACAGAACTGAATGGCTAATAAACACTATGATATACAAGACTGAAAAATCTAGATAAAAGGAAATCTCTCACCAAATATCGTTACAATTAAAAAAAAACATTAGTAAATCTTTGCTAGCCAAGTGTCATCAAATCCACTTTGTTGTACACTGACCTTTGCATGTGACCAGCCAAAACAGTAGCTACTACTCCACTGTTGGACCAGAGGAAGATAAAAAAAACAAACAATGATCCAATCAGATTACTGTTTACATAGGACAATGGTTGTGACTAGTTAATGAAACTGATCCAATCAGATTGCTGTTCACACAAGATAAAAGTTGTGAATAATCATAGCTGCCTATAAACATCTGGAACAAAATCAATCGCTTCCATGCAAGTTTTTCTTTAAAGTCAAGAACTGTTATCAGAGTTGAATTTTCTGATTTTCCAAAAATAGAACATTCAAAACAGTGGGTGTGTCTATATTAGTAGCTACCAACTCAAATTATATCAATGTGTTATATATATACATACATACATACATACATACATACATACATACATACAACCATACACACATGCATACAACCATACATACATACATACATACATACATACATACATACATACATACATACATACATACATACATACATACATACATACATACACACACATACATACATACACACACATACATACGAGAATTAAGGACCAAAAAGGAGAACATGTCCATAAATAAACAGACAAAATGGCAACACCAAAGTGAATGATGTAGACATTATGGATGCTGGTAAATTGAGCTCTCTAATACTGGTTATGGCAACCACTTTATGGTGGGTTAGGTTTGTTTTTGGAAGAAATGTGGGGCTCTTTTGAAACAGATTGGACCTTGGTTATTTCTTACCAACCAGAAAGCCGAATGACTGCTGACATTGATTTTGAGTATGGATCTTATAATCAATAATGTATCACTGTCTAGGAAGCCAGGTATGTTTACCTACACACCTGACTGTCACCCAGCTACACAGGTAATTTTACCTGTGATTAAGAATACATCAAAGATATTCCTCCTATTGACAGTAGTCTCCAAATCTGGTGTTAACTAATCAAACACAGGCAAAGTTTCCTAAATCCTTTAACTCAAACAAAGATCAAGATTGGTTTTACCTTTTCAGTTATTTCTTTCTTTTTCACATTGCAAAAAATTAAAATTAAAGTTACATAGTAGACACATAATGTCCCTGACATAAGGCCATTCATAATATTTGCATACAACTTGAGCATGTAATGAGAATAATCCAATGTCGACTGTAATTTCAGTAGAGTAATATTCATGTAGACTTCCTTTTGCCTAAGCATATCACAAAAAGCAAATCAAATGAAGAAGAAAAGAAACAACCAAGATTCTTTTGAAGAACTGATGTTCTGTTGGCTGACAAGAATTTTTAGGAATCCAAGATAGATCGTTGCTTCTTTCCATATGGTCCAAACAGAAACCATCTCTGATATTCTTGAGCAATAATAAGATTTTCAAATTGTCCATTGTGGTGACCATATTGGATGTAATCTGCACCATTTTGATTTAGGACCAAGCAGGGATCATCCATCATTTGGTTAAAGCAAAAGTAAATAGCATCCAGTTAGAATGGGTAGAATTAATGATGAGAAAGGCAAGACGTCCGTCATGGCAGCCATATTGTATGTAAACTGACAATATTTTCATTTAAGGCAAATAAAATTCAAAATTTGAGTTAATTTGACTTTTCATTGGGGGAGGATTTTGAAAGTGTCATACTTGATACAAGATGAGCATCGTTTTATTTAGAATGAGCTAGACATCATAAGAAAGTTTCTTATGAGAACTCCATGTTGTCATGACACTGCAAAGAGGGAAATCAAAAAGGAGGTACAGAAACGTGATGTACCATCAATATACCTCACACTGAATTTCATGCAATTAGTCCTTGAATCAAACATAAGATCCTTCAGCCTTTGTATGACTTAACACACAATTTGGACGTCTTTCATCTACTAAAGAAAGCTGACTTAAAACTTCAAAGGGCCCATGCTGACATACCAAGATGTATATTTGTTGATGGTTCAAAAAAATTAAAAAAGAGCTAAAATCAGTCTGTGGGTCTGAAGGTGGGAGTTATGTCCAATCATTCATTTGATGGGTGGAATTTGTCCACGGGATTTTGTTCTGAGGTGGTTTTGCCTGATACCCACCAAAACCACAATTTTCAAGATGGCTGCTATAGTAGCAACAATGTAAGTAATTTTAGTGCCAGCTTAATTCAGGTCAAACAAGATATCACAAGAAGTCTTCGTAGTATCAGTATCACTATCCAATTAGAAAGAGTATAAAGATTTTAAAGATGGCTGAAATGGTGGCCATATTCAAAGTAATTTAGATCCATCATAAAAGTTTACTGAGATATAAAAAGTTTTGGAATTTGTTTCCCAAGAAATTTAAACTTGAATGATAAATGTGCATATGTGTTTTTAATTTTTAATGTAGCTTAAAATATTTTCAGTCATATCACTATGATGTCTGCAGTGTGGCAGTTTAAAGTGATGTCTAGTACTGGGGCATCATGTTGCAGATGTGTGGTATCACGTCCCACTCAGTCACATTATCCGACCAATCATAACATTACCCTCTTAACACTGAGTGCCAAGCGAGGCAGTTGAATGAGATATAATGGTAACCATAGTGAGCTGTTTTGATAATGTGTATAAGCACAACAACATCTTATTTAAAACGGTGGCACATGATGCCACCATTATCTTACCATGGTAAGATAATGGTGGTATCTTATGCCAACATTACCTTCTCGTCCATCAAGAATGAAGAATGAAGGTGTACAAGTGTTAGTGATGTAAATCATTGATTATTTATTTTTGACACAGAACTTATTAACAGTAAAACTAACCTTAAGATTTGTACTCTTAATATTAAAATCAATGATAAATATTTCTTTTAATTCAAGGAGATTATGTAGATAATGAATGCAAGGTACATTTTATTTCATAGGCTAAAATGTTATTAGTTCTAAATACTAACAAATACATATCCACTATGCTGCCCTTGCCACAGGGTTTATATATTTTATATCAGAGACTGAATATAGAAAATATAGAAATGGGTTAGTTTATAACATCCTTTGGAAGTAGTCTGATTTGATATCCTCAATAAGGCAGATTTTCCATCTTTATTTGCAGGGCAAATCACAGAAGACATTATCAATGATGTCTGGAAGGATTGAGATGTCTTCTGGGGAGGTTACTTTAGCAGAACTGATTGAAACTGAGTTTTTAAAATGTCATGAGTGTAAATCAAGTTACAATGTCCCTCGTCTTTTACCATGCCTACACACATTCTGTGAAAAATGTATCTCAAATATTGCCCAAAAAACTGTAAACAAGAAATCTCTGCAAAAGGATAAAGATGGAGATGTTTCAACTAAACCTCTGGATACTACAATCAACACCAATGGCTATCCTGAAAACACCCTTATTTGCCCTATATGTCTTGCAACCGTGGGCATCCCCAAGGAGGGGGAGAAAAGTTATCCCATAAACACACTGTTGCAAAATTTGTGTGAAATGTATGACTACAAACACGAGAAGGAGAGATATTGTGAGTACTGTCAGTTTGACAACAAGAAGGTCAAGGCAACATTTTTATGTTTGGAATGCCAAGATAACATATGCAATACTTGTAGTGATAATCATCGCCGTACCAAGGTCACAAGGAGTCACAAGGTCATACCCTTCGTGCAAATAGAGAAAGGTCTATTTGATCACGACATCAGAGAACATCAAGAGCAGAAATGTCCACAGCATAAGGACGAGGCATTTGAAATGTTTTGTGAAAAATGTGAACAACTTGTCTGCAAAGAGTGCAAAGTTAGTTACCATGACAACCACAAATGGTCAAAGACTGAGAAGGCTGCAACCATGTACAGAACTCAGATGGAAAACCTTCTGGGTGGACTGCAGAGACAAACAGATGCAATTCACAATTACATCCAATTTCTAACAAAGTATAGTGATTCAATAGAAGAAACGATGGAGAAACTTCTGATTCATGTCAATCAACAAGCTGAGTGCATGCATAAAATGGTTGAAGAGCAAAAAATTGCCTTTATTGAAGCAATTGGGGGCACCTGTCAACGGGAAAAGGCCGAGCTAAATGCCAAGAAGGTGAACTTAGATGCAGCAGCTACATCTCTCCGGAGTAATGCAACCTACCTTCGTCATTTGTTGAATCATGGGAAACCTAATGAAGTTCTGTCAATACATCAGGGGATTACACAAAGACTCACACAGTTAACTCACATGCAACTGGATGGAATTTCATCTAACCTAAGGATGCATTTCTCAGAAGGCAGCCTGACGAAACAAAATGTAGAAATCCTGTTTGGAAAGCTGACAATTGACCGTATTCACACTGACCAACAGGAAAGCCTTGTCACTGAGGGACCAGGTCTGTCAATCAAGTCCATTTTGCCAAATGTAAAGAACAACCCCGAAATAATTATATCTTTTGATAGTCACATTATGGTTGACACAAAGGATGTGTGGCCAACAGGCATTGCTGTCACAAAAGATAATGAATTTGTCATCGTTGATAGAGATAACAAGCGGATAAAAATTTTTGATGAATATGGGAAGGAGAAGAGTTACTTTAATGGTGAAGGAGAAAACAAACTCGGCTCTCCTTTTGATGTAACCATACTCAATAATGGAAATATTGCAGTGACAGATCATGAATTTGATGATGTGAAAGTATTCTCTCCAAAAGGTGTATTTCAGATGTCAATCAAAGGTCAATTCAAATACCCGAGGGGTATAACAGTCAACAAAAAAGGGGAGATAATAGTACTGGACTGCCGTCTACAACAGCTGACTATACATGATTCCTCTAATGGAAAATTTCTACGGACAATTGAAGGAAAAGACTCTAAAGGATCTAAAGTACTTGTTGACCCATACTATGTAACTGTGACCCCGAATGATGATATTATAGTAACTGACACAGCTTCACCCAACATTAAAGTATTCAGCCCCAGTGGTCAATTTCTGGCCCACTATGGTCAATATGGTACAGGGACTGACCAGGTGCTACAGCCATATGGAGTATGCACTGACCACTATGGTTACATTTTTGTTGCCGACAGTAATAATCATCGTATACATCTACTGCTACCAGATGGAAAATTCTCCAAGTTCTTGGTCACGAAGGCAGAGGGGCTATGGCATCCAATAGGAATAGCCATCAGCAGAAGGGGTTACCTGGTTGTGACGGAGGGTTTGGGGAAAATCAAAGTCTACAAATACATTTAACCTGCCAGCCTAAATACTATCCATTTTGAACTGCTAACCTTTTATATCTACTTTTCAGCTGTTGCCTGTTCAAAATTCAGGGTATTTTTTGTTGTTGTTGTTGTGGGGTTTAACGCCATTTTTCAGCACATTATAGGCTATACAGAGCGGCCAGTATTAATGGTGGAGGAAGAAACTGGGAAATCACCAGAAAAAAACAATAGACCCATGAGAAGCTACTGGCAAGCTTTCTCAAATATCCACATTCAATGGATCCTAGACTTTAACCCTGGCAGACAGAGGTGAGATGGCAGTGATTTGTAATGGACTTGGGGCCCCCACAGGGTATTTGTAAATCATGTGATCAAAAATCTATATTTACAAACATCTAAAACCCAGATAGTTTCCAGTGCACAAATACATTCAAACTGTTTTAACTTCATGAACTTGCAAACAATTTCCACAGCATTCATGTAATGCTTAAAGACAGTATCATAAGGTATGACAGTGAAGTCAGACTTGATATACATGCAACTGTTTGCAGAACTAAGTGTGGTTCTCAAGAAAACTGCTGGTCTGATAGACTAGTTCAGGGGCCTCAAATATGCAGTCCATGGGCTGCATAGCCAGGCCATATCCCATGGACCTCAAAATATTTGGTTTCACAAGTTTTCATGAGAGATAACAAAGGTGGTTTGGTCCTTGGGCCAACAAAAAATGACCTCATGTGGCCAAAGGTGGTTTGAGTTGGAGACCACTGGTTTAATCCAAGACACTAGACCGTAGATGTCCTCAAGACTTTTGTAGTCCTCCAAGCATTTTCTAGGAGACATAACTTTGGCAGTCACCAGCTTTACTTGAACCTTTTTGTACATTTGTTTAATCTTTACAGTTCTAAATTTTCAAAAGTGTAACAAGACATTTGACATACTTCATAGGCACACATTAATTTCTTGTTTGCAATATATATTAATTTAGAAAAAAACATTTTGATCTCTCTACAGGCCTCTCCAGGTTGTTGCAGTGAGCCATAAGTTTATCCCTATGATTATGTATGTATGTATGTATGTATGTATGTATGTATGTATGTATGTATGTATGTATGTATGTATGTATGTATGTATGTATGTATGTATGTATGTATGTATGTATGTATGTATGTATGTATGTATGTATGTATGTATGCATGTGTGTATATGTTTATGTATGTATGTATGTATATATGTATGTATGTATGTATGTATGTATGTATGTATGTATGTATGTATGTATGTATGTATCTATGTATGTATGTATCTATGTATGTATGTATGTATGTATGTATGTATGTATGTATGTATGTATGTATGTATGTATGTATGTATGTATGTATGTATGTATGTATGTATGTATGTATGTATGTATGTATGTATGTATGTATGTATGTATGCATGCATGCATGTATGTATGTATGCATGCATATATGCATGCATGTATTATTGTATATTTCTGGGGGTTTGTAAACAAAAATGTATATACACAGTTATCCTATCACTAGTCATGATTTTTCCACATTTATACTATGATAAATTCAAGGTTCATCAGTTGGGAGAAAGAGTTGTAATTATTTTATTGATAAAGATGTCTGCCTTGATTCCCTTTCCACCTCCTGACAGCAGACATAACCAATACCAAAAAGATATAATCTCATAAAGTTTTTCATAAGTGTCAACATTCAGCCTACACTGCAGATTTGTTTTCTTTAAATTCTGGCTTGAAACTCCTTACTCATATTCCATGCTTGATGCAGGAAGCATCTGTAAAATTCCCTTGAAATGAAATGCAATCGCGTACTGTCCTTATACTGAAATTAGATTTGTTCTCTACAGCTTTTGTAGACATTGTATTTGAGAATTCTTCATTGCTTTTTTACTTTGTTGGCTATGATGACTGTGTCACTGTTCCCTCTTGGTTTATCCAAATAAGTAATCAAGGATTCTGTGTTATCTTTATCAAATTGTGGCATGTCATTGACATTTTCATTATTCATTTGGTCATTATGAATGCATCTCATGGTCTCATGTTAGAACATTTCCTAAGTTTGTATATCCTAACAAAACAAAGTTGTTTTTGTGACGATGATTTTGGACAAGTTCCCAAACCACTGCACTGAAGCTGCAGCAATGCTTCAGCCAAGTTAATAGCTCAGTCAACATTATGTAAAAGCTTAATCTCTCTCAGCATGGCTTGTAGTTTTCATTATCATTATGCTTTCACTCTGACATAATGAGTAAACTAAGACTGATACTTGTTACTCTCTCATCCAGACATATACAAGTCTTATTACTGTCTCATCCAGACATATACAAGTCTTATTACTGTCTCATCCAGACATATCCAAGTCTTATTACTGTCTCATCCAGACATATCCAAGTCTTATTACTGTCTCATCCAGACACATTCAATTCTTATTACTGTCTCATCCAGACATATTCAAGTCTTATTACTGTCTCATCCAGACATATCCAAGTTTTATTACTGTCTCATCCAGACACATACAAGTCTTATTACTGTCTCATTCAGACATATTCAAGCCTTATTACTATCTCATCCAGACATATTCAAGTCTTATTACTGTCTCATCCAGACATATCCAAGTCGTATTACTGTCTCATCCAGACACATACAAGCCTTATTACTCTCTCATCCAGACATATTCAAGCCTTATTACTGTCTCATCCAGACATATTCAAGCCTTATTACTATCTCATCCAGACATATTCAAGCCTTATTATATCTCATCCAGACATATTCAAGCCTTAAACTTTTTACTGTCTCATCCAGACATATTCAAGCCTTATTACTCTCTCATCCAGACATATTCAAGCCTTATTACTCTCTCATCCAGACATATCCAAGTCTTATTACTGTCTCATCCAGACATATTCAAGCCTTATTGCTGTCTCATTCAGACATATACAAGCCTTATTACTGTCTCATTCAGACATATACAAGCTTTATTACTGTCTCATCCAGACATATTCAAGCCTTATTGCTGTCTCACTCAGACATATTCAAGCCTTATTACTATCTCATCAGCCTTATTATATCTCATCCAGACATATTCAAGCTTTATTACTGTCTCATCCAGACATATTCAAGCCTTATTACTGTCTCATCCAGACATATTCAAGCCTTATTACTGTCTCGTACAGACATATTCAAGCCTTATTACTGTCTCATCCAGACATATACAAGCCTTATTACTGTCTCATCCAGACATATTCAAGCCTTATTACTGTCTCATACAGACATATACAAGCCTTATTGCTGTCTCATTCTGACATATACAAGTCTTATTACTGTCTCATCCAGACATATTCAAGCCTTATTGCAGTCTCATTCAGACATATACAAGCCTTATTACTGTATCATCCAGACATATTCAAGCCTTATTGCTGTCTCATTCAGACATATACAAGCCTTATTAATGTCTCATCCAGACATATTCAAGCCTTATTGCTGTCTCATTCAGACATATACAAGCCTTATTACTGTCTCATCCAGACATATTCAAGCCTTATTACTGTCTCGTACAGACATATTCAAGCCTTATTACTGTCTCATCCAGACATATACAAGCCTTATTACTGTCTCATCCAGACATATTCAAGCCTTATTACTGTCTCATACAGACATATACAAGCCTTATTGCTGTCTCATTCTGACATATACAAGTCTTATTACTGTCTCATCCAGACATATTCAAGCCTTATTGCAGTCTCATTCAGACATATACAAGCCTTATTACTGTATCATCCAGACATATTCAAGCCTTATTGCTGTCTCATTCAGACATATACAAGCCTTATTAATGTCTCATCCAGACATATTCAAGCCTTATTGCTGTCTCATTCAGACATATACAAGCCTTATTACTGTCTCATCCAGACATATTCAAGCCTACTAATTAAGGAAAAACATTCAGAATGACAAAAATCTTCACTAACAAGCCAATCACTGAAAATTACAATAGCATCATTCACTAAAGGATTCAGCTGCCATTCTTTTTCCCTCTTGAACCAGTTATCTGTAAGCGGTATAGCCATCAGGCAGTTGTTCTTTCATAGTCAATGACACTTCTACTGACTGTCTGACAAAGAAACCATGTGTAAAATAGACCTAGACACTTCTTAATTAAGTTTAGTTGGCCAAAATTTATTGATTGTTTGATAAAGAAACAATCTATAAACTGGACATAGTGACCTTTGAATTTTACTTGAAAATTATTTGACATTTTCATGGATAAACAAGACAATCTGATATAATGATATTTTGTAGTATCCTAAGATCAATGTCCAGTTGCTCAGAATATGTACCAGTCAATACATTGCAATTGTTGGACATGTCTGTGAAAGACTGGGATAAACTGTGATGTCACTGTAAGTATTATAAGTACATGTAATTTCTCTAGCTCTGATAATATGAGTACTGTGTTGTTGGCTCTATGCAAATTAAACTATATCATGTCACATTTTCATCACAAAATAATGTCCTTAGGATCTGTGTAATGGCACTCCAAATTGCCAATTTGGTCATAGTTTAATCACACAATAATACATTTACAGTGGCAAGCTGAAGTTCATGCACAGAAAATAGGATTTTGAAAATGTAATGTCATATTTTCATAACAGTGGAGATTATATTTCATTTATTGGGCCACCATGTCTTTGGAAAGCCTTTAAAAACTACAAATATGTTCAAGGATCACAAATGTTATGCCACACTGACCTAAGCAGAAAACTGTCTTTGATGTTTAGATGTACATGGGCTGGAAAGGGTAACACTGTACATCCCTTTAACAACCAAAGAGGACCATAAATATACATGATTCCTCTGACGGAAAATTTCTTCGGACAATTGATACATCTCGTGTGATTTTAGTACCAAGTTCATGCATTTATGTAAATACTTTGTAAATGATGCAGTTGTTTTCACAATTTTTATACTCTGAATTGTTTTATCACATCTGTTTTCCTCTTTGTTTATTTATACAAGTACAAGGACATCATGTAGTTTTGATGTGTACAATTCTTCACAATATTATAATCTAAATTCACAAGTAGTCACTATTCCCAATGCTATTTTAAATATGTAGATTTTGTACATCTATATAACCATGACATGTTATATAGACTGAATCAGAATTAGGGGTCAAACAGAAACCATGCCAACTGGTTTGGACTGAAGTAGCCTTGGGGGTTGAAAATAAAAACATGCCAACTGGTTTGGACTGAATCGACCTTTGTTTTTGGACTGAATCAGCCTTGGGGGTCGAAAGAAAACCATGCCATGTTATTTGGACTGAATCAGCTTCAAATGACACATTTTTAAAAGAAGCTAATGATTATTATGATCACACAATTATTGTAATTACATAAACATCAGCAATGTTTTAATTTGCTGCCATGCAGATTGATAATAAACTGCAGCAGTTATTCTTCATCTCTTGTTGTTCTGATGACAGAATTTTATGAAAGTCGTCATATTTTAAATATGTCATTTTTACTGAATATTCCTGTGTATAAAGTTGAATGCAAACAACATAAACACTAACCTGTCACCACATAATGTGTTGGCAAATCAAGATCTATGTTACTTGTTCTACTGATTACTTTTACAAACTCCATATACCCAGATTTGTGGTTGTATTGTGTTACAGCAGATCTTGCTCCTTGCAATAAATGTGACTTAAAAGCAATTGACCTGTCCAGTAGCCATGCCTTGAGTGTGTTATTTAGAGTTTGTCAGTTCAAGACCATAGAGGGTATTGTTTACCCTTGCTGCAGGAAGACAATGGTGTACTCGACACAGAAGCAACTCTTTTACTACCTGCATTATTTTTGAGTGTGAAAAAGATAAACTTTCGGAGTCTGATTTCTGCCAACAATTGTTTGTTTTTTTCATTTACCATTAATTAACCCATAAGCAAGGATTTTAACAGTAAGAAGATTCTGTGATACTTTTCTATGAGTTTAAATGTTAACTTGAATAATCATTTTGAATTTGAAAAAAATACATGTACAGCTGAATTGTTTTTTTCTTGTTATAATTAAATTTTGATTTATAATCGGTATGAAAATAGAATATGTGATTTTCACCAAAAATTTTTTCTAATGTAAATGACAAGAAAAAGAAAATGATCTCATAAATTAGCATGTCCTATTCCTCAGGGAAATTGATTAAGGAAATCTCAACCACACAAAATATTTAGGTTTTACAATTACCTGCAATCTGAAAATGAACATACACGTTCAAGAAACATGCATGATAAAGTTAGGACAATTAAGATCTAATTAGCCATCTTGTCCACAAATCTCAAAGCTTTGGAATGTTTTGTTATAAATATTGTAGAACATACCATTACAATTTGGGATCCGCACTCGCAAGTCAAGCCAATATGAATAATTTTCCTATTAGAATACTTGTTGAATGTAGTCAAACAGGATATTTGTTAAATATATTCCAAAAGGATCTGAATATTTGTTGAATGTATTCAAACAGGACATAATTATTTGTTGAATGTATTCAAATAGGACATAATTATTTGTTGAATGTATTCAAACAGGACATAATTATTTGTTGAATGTATTCAAACAGGACATAATTATTTGTTGAATGTATTCAAATAGGACATAATTATTTGTTAAATGTATTCAAACAGGACATAATTATTTGTTAAATGTATTCAAATAGGACATAATTATTTGTTGAATGTATTCAAACAGGACATAATTATTTGTTGAATGTATTCAAACAGGACATAATTATTTGTTGAATGTATTCAAATAGGACATAATTATTTGTTGAATGTATTCAAATAGGACATAATTATTTGTTGAATGTATTCAAATAGGACATAATTATTTGTTGAATGTATTCAAACAGGACATAATTATTTGTTGAATGTATTCAAACAGGACATAATTATTTGTTGAATGTATTCAAATAGGACATAATTATTTGTTAAATGTATTCAAATAGGACATAATTATTTGTTGAATGTATTCAAACAGGACATAATTATTTGAGGAATTATTTGTTGATGTGAATAAAGATACAACTCATCCACTTGTTTTGTTTTCCTTGGAATTTATTGACACCTACTTCTCCCAAAATTACAGCCAATGAAAACACTGGAAACTAAGTCATCTAAATTAAATAAATTGACATTTTACATGTCCTGAATAAATGTTTTGAGCAATCTGAATAAAAATCAAATTAATATTGCTAATTAATTTCCCTTCTTTATCTTCAAACTCAGTCTGACCATAAATATTCTTCTAGTTCTAAAAATGGATGGTAGGCCTAAAGAAGTATAGAAAATGGCTGGTAGACGTAAAGTGCAGAAGAAGAACAGTAGGCGTAAAGGTATAAGGATGGTAAGTCTAAAGGAAAAGGTATAGAAGATGAAAGGTAAGCCTGAAGAAGTATAGAAGATGACAGGAAGGCCTAAGGAAGTATAGAGGATGGCTGGTAGGCCTAAAAATCAGAAGATGAATAGTAGGTGCAAAGGTATAAGGATGGTAGGCCTGAAGAAGTATAGAAGATAAAAGATAGGCCTGAAGAAGTATAGAAGATAAAAGGTAGGCCTGAAGAAGTATAGAAGATAAAAGATAGGCCTGAAGAAGTACAGAAGATAAAAGGTAGGCCTGAAGAAGTATAGAAGATAAAAGGTAGGCCTGAAGAAGTATAGAAGATAAAAGGTAGGCCTGAAGAAGTATAGAAGATGAAAGATAGGCCTGAAGAAGTATAGAAGATAAAAGGTAGGCCTGAAGAAGTATAGAAGATGAAAGATAGGCCTTAAGAAGTATAGAAGATAAAAGATAGGCCTGAAGAAGTATAGAAGATAAAAGGTAGGCCTGAAGAAGTATAGAAGATAAAAGGTAGGCATCAAGAAGTATAGAAGATAAAAGGTAGGCCTGAAGAAGTATAGAAGATAAAAGATAGGCCTGAAGAAGTATAGAAGATCAAAGATAGGCTTGAAGAAGTATAGAAGATGAAAGGTAGACCTGAAGAAGTATAGAAGATAAAAGGTAAGCCTGAAGAAGTATAGAAGATAAAAGGTAGGACTGAATAAGTATAGAAGATAAAAGGTAGGCCTTAAGAAGAATAGAAGATAAAAGGTAAGCCTGAAGAAGTATAGAAGATAAAAGGTAGGACTGAATAAGTATAGAAGATAAAAGGTAGGCCTTAAGAAGAATAGAAGATAAAAGTTAAGCCTGAAGAAGTATAGAAGATAAAAGGTAGACCTGAAGAAGTATAGAAGATAAAAGGTAGGCCTGAAGAAGTATAGAAGATAAAAGGTAGGACTGAAGAAGTATAGAAGATAAAAGGTAGGCCTGAAGAAGTAAAGAAGATAAAATGTAGGACTGAATAAGTATAGAAGATAAAAGGTAAGACTGAAGAAGTATAAAAGATAAAAGATAGGCCTGAAGAAGTATAGAAGATTAAAGGTAGGACTAAAGCAATATAGAAAATAATAGGTAGGTCTGAAGAAGTATAGAAGATAAAAGGTAGGCCTGAAGAAGTATAGAAGATAAAAGGTATGCCTGAAGAAGTATAGAAGATAAAAGGTAAGCCTGAAGAAGCATAGAAGATAAAAGGTAGGCCTGAAGAAGTAAAGAAGATAAAATGTAGGACTGAATAAGTATAGAAGATAAAAGGTAAGACTGAAGAAGTATAGAAGATAAAAGGTAGGCCTGAAGAAGTATAGAAGATAAAATGTAGGCCTGATGAAGTATAGAAGATAAAAGGTAGGCCTGAAGTATAGAAGATAAAAGGTAGGCCTGAAGAAGTATAGAAGATGAAAGATAGGCCTGAAGTACAGAAGATAAAAGATAGGCCTGAAGAAGTATAGAAGATAAAAGGTAGGCCTGAAGAAGTATAAAAGATAAAAGGTAGGCCTGAAGAAGTATTGAAGATAAAAGGTAGGCCTGAAGAAGTAAAGAAGATAAAAGATATGCCTGAAGAAGTATAGAAGATCAAAGATAGGCTTGAATAATTATAGAAGATGAACATTAGACCTGAAGTATAGAAGATAAAAGGTAAGCCTGAAGAAGTATAGAAGATGAAAGTTAGGCCTGAAGAAGTATAGAAGATAAAAGGTAGGCCTGAAGAAGTATAGAAGATAAAAGGTAGGCCTGAAGAAGTATAGAAGATAAAGGTAGGCCTGAAGAAGTATAGAAGATAAAAGGTAGGCCTGATGAAGTATAGAAGATAAAAGGTAGGCCTGAAGAAGTATAGAAGATAAAAGGTAGGACTGAATAAGTATAGAAGATAAAAGGTAGGCCTGAAGAAGTAAAGAAGATAAAATGTAGGACTGAATAAGTATAGAAGATAAAAGGTAAGACTGAAGAAGTATAGAAGATAAAAGATAGGCCTGAAGAAGTATAGAAGATAGAAGGTAGGACTAAAGCAGTATAGAAAATAATAGGTAAGCCTGAAGAAGTATAGAAGATAAAAGGTAGGCCTGAAGAAGTATAGAAGATAAAAGGTAGGCCTGAAGAAGTAAAGAAGATAAAATGTAGGACTGAATAAGTATAGAAGATAAAAGGTAAGACTGAAGAAGTATAGAAGATAAAAGATAGGCCTGAAGAAGTATAGAAGATAGAAGGTAGGACTAAAGCAGTATAGAAAATAATAGGTAGGCCTGAAGAAGTATAGAAGATAAAAGGTAGGCCTGAAGAAGTATAGAAGATAAAAGGTAGGCCTGAAGAAGTATAGAAGATAAAAGGTAAGCCAGAAGAAGCATAGAAGATAAAAGGTAGGCCTAAAGAAGTATAGAAGATAAAAGATAGGCCTGAAGAAGTATAGAAGATAAAAAGTAATCCTGAAGAAGTATAGAAGATAAAAGGATTGAAAAAGTATAGAAAATGAAAGGTAGGTCTGAAGAAGTATAAAAGATAAAAGGTATGCCTGAAGAAGTATAGAAGATAAAAGATAAAAGGTAAGCCTGAAGAAGCATAGAAGATAAAAGGTAGGCCTGAAGAAGTATAGAAGATAAAAGGATTGAAAAAGTATAGAAAATGAAAGGTAGATCTATAGTGTATGTGTGTGATTTGGATTTTTAATGTAGCTTTGACAATTTTTTTCAGTCATTACACTATGATGTCTGCAGTGTGGCACTTTAAAGTGATGTCTAGCACTGGGCATCATACTGCAGACATGTATAATGATGTCCCATTCAATCACATTATCCTGACACCAGGCTGACCAATCCTAACACTAACCTCTTAATGCTGAGTGCCAAGTGAGGGAGCTGTTAGTACCATTTGTGTAAGTCTTTAGTATGACTTAGCACTTTAAAGTGATGTCTAGCACTGGGCATCATACTGCAGACATGTATAATGATGTCCCATTCAATCACATTATCCTGACACCAGGCTGACCAATCCTAACACTAACCTCTTAATGCTGAGTGCCAAGTGAGGGAGCTGTTAGTACCATTTGTGTAAGTCTTTAGTATGACTCACCCAGGGATTGAACCCACAACCTCCTGCATCCGAGGTGGATGCTTTAACCACTAGGCCACTGGAGCGGTCAGTTGGTCTGAAGAAGTATTGAAGATGGATGGTCGTAGGCATAAATGAAGTGTGCAATATGGAGGTTTGTATACAGAAGTGCAGACAATGGACTGCAGGCCTTGAGAAGTGAAGATAAGGCCTTGAGAAGTGAAGAAGATAAGGCCTAGAGAAGTGAAGAAGATAAGGCCTAGAGAAGTGAAGAAGGCCTAGAGAAGTGAAGATAAGGCCTAGAGAAGTGAAGAAGATAAGGCCTAGAGAAGTGAAGATAAGGCCTAGAGAAGTGAAGAAAATAAGGCCTAGAGAAGTGAAGATAAGGCCTAGAGAAGTGAAGAAAATAAGGCCTAGAGAAGTGAAGAAGATAAGGCCTAGAGAAGTGAAGATAAGGCCTAGAGAAGTGAAGAAAATAAGGCCTAGAGAAGTGAAGAAGATAAGGCCTAGAGAAGTGAAGATAAGGCCTAGAGAAGTGAAGATAAGGCCTAGAGAAGTGAAGAAAATAAGGCTTATAGAAGTGAAGAAGATAAGACCTAGAGAAGTGAAGAAGATAAGGCCTAGAGAAGTGAAGAAGATAAGACCTAGAGAAGTGAAGAAGATAAGGCCTAGAGAAGTGAAGAAGATAAGGCCTAGAGAAGTGAAGAAAATAAGGCCTAGAGAAGTGAAGAAAATAAGGCCTAGAGAAGTGAAGAAGATAAGACCTAGAGAAGTGAAGAAGATAAGACCTAGAGAAGTGAAGAAGATAAGGCCTAGAGAAGTGAAGAAAATAAGGCCTAGAGAAGTGAAGATAAGGCCTAGAGAAGTAAAGATAAGGCCTAGAGAAGTGAAGAAAATAAGGCCTAGAGAAGTGAAGATAAGGCCTAGAGAAGTGAAGAAAATAAGGCCTAGAGAAGTGAAGAAGATAAGGCCTAGAGAAGTGAAGATAAGGCCTAGAGAAGTGAAGAAAATAAGGCCTAGAGAAGTGAAGAAGATAAGGCCTAGAGAAGTGAAGATAAGGCCTAGAGAAGTGAAGATAAGGCCTAGAGAAGTGAAGAAAATAAGGCTTAGAGAAGTGAAGAAGATAAGACCTAGAGAAGTGAAGAAGATAAGGCCTAGAGAAGTGAAGAAGATAAGACCTAGAGAAGTGAAGAAGATAAGGCCTAGAGAAGTGAAGAAGATAAGGCCTAGAGAAGTGAAGAAAATAAGGCCTAGAGAAGTGAAGAAGATAAGGCCTAGAGAAGTGAAGAAGATAAGACCTAGAGAAGTGAAGAAGATAAGACCTAGAGAAGTGAAGAAGATAAGGCCTAGAGAAGTGAAGAAAATAAGGCCTAGAGAAGTGAAGATAAGGCCTAGAGAAGTGAAGATAAGGCTTAGAGAAGTGAAGACGATAAGGCCTAGAGAAGTGAAGAAGATAAGGCCTAGAGAAGTGCAAAAGATAAAAGACTTATAGTACAGAAATGAAAATACAAGTTACATGTTGGCACTATCTTAAAAATGCCTCCTGGAAGTGATTAAATTGAAACTACTTTTACAGCTTGAAATATTCAAGAATAGTCCACTTTGAATCTATTCAAAAAGGTCAAAACACATTTGCAATTTTAGGAAATGCAGTCATATTTGGTGAAAAAAGCTTCTTTTGCCCCAGGGGACATACATTAAGTAGCAGTTTAAGGAGATTTCACAGAATTTAGTGCTGAGAACATTTGAGTTATTTGAGATTAATAACAATATTATAAACAGAATCTATGACAAGTTCTCTGATTAAGCTGGTGTGCAAAATGACACCAAACATGATGGATACCATATACTTTGTCACTGAAATCTTGTATTGACATTTTTAAAAATCCAAACAAGAAAACTCAGGGAATTCAGTCAAGATTTAAGGCATGGTTAGAAATGCCCCATGTTCAAAGAAACTTTACTCCTGTTTAATTAGACACTTAAATTAGTGCCTATCAGGTTTCCTTAAAAGAAACCAGATGGTTTTGTACCACGAACCAGGTACTAAAATAGTTACAACACGACTAAAGACAAATAATTTGGGGACAGAAATAGGGCTACATCAATTTAACTTAAAATGAGTTTGCTAACTGCCAAAGTGAAAAATTCTGTGTTCAACAACCTTAAAGTAAAGGGTCTAAATATACCAAGCAAAACTTTGGAACCATGTACCCACTGATGTTGTTCCCAGTATAGCAATGATGAAAAATAGGAGGCATTCCACAATATAAATAATCTAAAATACAAAATTCAGACATCCTATCTTCAAAGATTCTAATATACAGTCTACAAAATTGTTTGAATAATTTTTTTAAGGAGCAAGTTTAATTAGTTGAACTTTCAATTTGTCTATTGATATAAATCAAATTTTTGTAATGGCCAGTCAGAGTATAAAGAGAAAAGCAGCAGCTGTATTGTCTATGATGCAAATCAAGAAAGATTTAAATCCTGTTGTGGAGAATTTATATCACACGCACGGAAGTGTATATTTATTTCCTTTTAAATTCTTAAAGTCAATAATAAAGAGATGAACATTGAATAATATTGTTTAGACATTTCTTGTTAAAAATATCCAAATGAATATAAAAATCTTATCTACATGTAAAAAGAGACCAAATCTTCATTTTCTTAAAAATCTATGCTTAAATTATCACCTTTATGTTCCATTTATCAATAGCTTTTGATATTAAACAGAAAAATAGAGAGCTTAAAAGTACTGTAAATTAATGGGCTTTCTGTATAAAACTTAATGCATTTAATTACTGTTGAAATATGCTCTGAATTATGCTTGGAAATAGTGTGTATTCAGGAAGTAGAGTATGTGTACTCAGAAAGTAGCGTGTAAGAAAAAGGGTTTCTTACTATTCCGAAATCTATGTTCCATCTGAGCAGCAAAGAAAACGTCATTTCCTGTGACTGCAGTTTATACATGTATGCAATGCAGACACACAGATGACACAACTGTAGAGTATCTATCTAGGCCCAACCCTGGTTGCATATGTTACATGGGGCTTTTTATGAGGGCTGTACAATACCTTTCATAAACTGCAATATCCCTAATTCAATAAGGTATATTAAAAAAAAAAAAACTTAAGAAAGAAAAGCCGTTTGTCAATTCACAGACCTGCCAACTATTACAATTAGACCACAAGTCTGAAGGAAATGACCATTAAAATATAGAGTTACAGAATAATGGCAAAGGTAACAGAAATATGATTGTGTTGGTAAATCCAGATGTTTGATTTAGATCCAGGTTCAGTTAGATTTATGTCTGCACTGAGTAACTGTAAAAACTAAAGACATGAGGACTTCTGTCTGCTTACCTTTACCACCATCTGTATTTCCTAGCTTGGAATCTGTTCTTGCAGACTTCATTTCCTGAGATATGGTGAGCTCTGTTTCTGCCAGTCTTCTGGCCAAATCCTGATCAAGCTTAGAAGAGTTATCTCCCTTGCCATTCTCATCCCAAAAATCTAGAATAGGATCTTTATTTCCTGTTTGGCTCTTCTCATCTTTGTTTTCTGCAAAGTTTGAAAAAGGAAAATATTTTATTAGCAAAATTAATTTTCATGAACAGATAGATCATATGTTAGGTAAAGATAACCCAAAAATAAGGAGAGAAGTAACTATTAAAAAGTTTTGTCTGTTCAATTTATACAGGTGGTCTATATGCAATATAAATATAGGCAAAATAACAATCTGAAAATTTATTTTAAGGAAGGTATTTTAAATAATGTAATGGTTTTATGTACCATGCAACCTCCCATAAAGGTCAGCTATCTCGAATAAAAGTCTCTGATGTTCATGTAGGGTCTGATTGCCCCTCAGTTCAAATACTCTATGTTATATTGTGTATAATTCAAAGTCTCCTTAACAGCTCTCACTCTGAACCAACCAAAATATATTTCTCATCCCATTAGTAGTTGATTAACAAAGATCAAAGTGGATTTAGTATGACCTCATCTTCTAATGAAATGATACATATATATATATGATTGAAATATATATATATATATATATATATATATATATATATATATATATATATATATATATATATATATATATATATATATATATATATAGTAATTGCCTGTATTACAAAAATTGCATAGCAATAACCTGCAATAAAAAGTCACTTAAGTGAAACAGTTACTTTTCTAACTTTCCAGAGGTGTGTGTATAACAGTTTATTTCATGAGGTCCATATGCTTTACCAACCTGTACTTGTGTGTTGTGTGTCTAAATAAAGGTTATGCAAACTTCCTTTTTCATCATTTGGTTCACCTGTCTCTTCTTTTTTCTCATCTGAATCATCTCCAAATGATATCAATCTGAAAAAGCACATATATGTTATTATAGAAACATAAATTCATATTTTACAACATCTCTTTACACACTCAACCTCAAAACCTCTTTGGAGTACAAATTCAAGCTCAAAACCCTCTTTAGAATACAAACTCAACCTTAAAACCTCTTTAGAGTGCAAACTTATTCTCAAATACTCAACAAGAGTACCATGAAGGTCACCTACCCTTTCATTATTAGTCCACTATGCAGGTACTGTTAAATGGAGATTGTTGTCCTATGGGTTTCAGTGGCCTTAACATTTGATACAGGTAAGGTATATTTATGGTACAGAAACACTATTTCTTATTAGACTTACCAGGACTGTGACCTACTTATAGACTCCAAGATCATCAGGTTCCTGTAAAGTGCAAATCATCCACAGAGTCTGATTAAGAAACATACCCTAAAAGCAAAATTTACTCTGCCAAAACCCATATTTATTTGAGACACAATGCCTATGACTTTTTGTTTTTCAGGCCCCAAATCAAAACAATATTCCATAGTTGAAGTGCAAGTTCTCCTTAACCTTTTGGTCAAGGTACAAAGTCTAGAACTGAAGTTATATAATAAATATATTTGTTGTTTCAGCCATAGTGACCTTGCCCACTGACTTTTTGACCCACACAAATTGAAAGTAATTAAAAAACTTTGGTGATGATAAGTGATGAAGAACTGACATTTTTGTGCAGAAAACAAGTTTTCTTGCTATGAACTCTGACTCCAAAATTGAAAGACTTCTTCCTTAACCCAACTGTAAGCTATTCACAAAGTTTGCTCAAAGTCAGTGATTTAGAACTAACATTATTGTGCAGAAACCATTATACCATCAGTTAATGGTGTTTCTGAAAACAAAAGCTTCAAAAAGATAAATAAAAGTATTGAAACATAAAGGTATAGTATAACATAGAGATAAATGATAAACATTAAAAGGTAAAGATGCTAAAATGATATTAAAGTTATATAAAATAAATGCCAAAAGTAAATAAAAATAAAATCCTTATAACACAAAAGTCCAAACTTGTTTTATGAATCGAATTCCCAATGACCTTGATCTTTGACCTTTTAACCCCCAAACTGACAGGATCCTTCCTCACCTCATGTGCAAGCCATCCATGAAGTATGGTTCAGTTATGTGATGTGAGACTAATGTCAGTGACCTTGAATTTTTAATCCCTGAACCATACCTGGCAACTATCGAGTACAAAAATACTGATTGCTTATGGTGAAAATACTGATTATCAGAAACAAATACTGATTTTTAAAACATCTACAACCATCAGTACAGTAGGACTATAATTTAGTTAATTATTTAATGTCAAAGATATGTGTATTGCATTCCTGAACCTTCTGAGAAAGTCCTCAGACAAGGCTATTTATAGGAGCCTTTTCCACACCCTGTTTATTCAATCATTATTGATTCCAATGTACCATCTTTCATTGATCTGAATTCTGTGTTTTGTTTGTTGAACTAAAAGTCCTCTCATAGTCAATATTAGAGTGATCATAAAGTCTCCATATGAATCCTTTATCTATAACATTAGAATTCACAGTTTATCAGCAGTTTCACAGGAGACTATTATGTTGTTGTTGTTGGACTTAACACCATTTGTCAGCACACGATAGGCTATTCATGGCAGCCAGTATTAATGGTGGAGGAAGAAACTGGGAAAGCACCGGAAAGAACCACCGACCCACAAGAAGCTACTGGCAAGCTTTCTCACATATCCACATTTGCCAAATCCTAGACTGCCGAATCCTAGACTCGAACTCACACAGACAGAGGTGAGATGGCAGTGATCTGTAACGGACAGCACTTTAGACCAACCACTTGGCCACTCGGGGCCCCGAGACTATTATGTCAGTCAGCCACAGTTTTCATTCTAGCATATGAGTACAAAACAAATGCATATGAGTACAAAACAAATTGCCAGCATCACTAGCAACTGAAAGAGGAAGGATCCTTTCTAAATAAAATTTTGTAAAACAAACTTCCAACTGAATTACATCAATGTTTTCTCTGTGTATTTATAAATGTTTTTAAGTTCAGGGTGTGCTGTGGAGGATTAAGCATAAAGGTGTTTTTCGCAGCTTTTCATGTTGTTTTATGTCTTGGTACCTTCATGCCCAGTAGCAAAATCACAATTACACAATTTGCTAGCTGCAAAGTTTCCTCCTTTATGAGAGGGTGTCACATTTTAAACATGATGGCATAGTTGTCTGATGAAAAGGGAATAGACTGGTGCCTCAGGTTGGTCAGCAGAGGACATAGTTGTCTGATGAATAGGGAATTGACTGGTGCCTCAGGTTGGTCACCAGAGGGCATAGTTGTCTGATGAAAAGGGAATAGACTGGTGCCTCAGGTTGGTCAGCAGAGGACATAGTTGTCTGATGAATATGGGAATAGACTGGTGCCTCAGGTTGATCAACAGAGGGCATAGTTGTCTGATGAAAAAGGAGACTGATGCCTCAGGTTGGCCTCCAAAGGGCATAGTAGTCTGATGAAATGGGAATAGACTGGTACCTCAGGTTGGTCACCAGAGGGCATGGGAGATGGTGTATCATTCATGAATGATGGAAGGCCTGGGGAAGAAGAAACTGTGTTCCTTGCTCGCACCTACATGCCTGACAGTCAAAACAGGACCATATGACCCGTCAAGAACCATCACTGATAAATCTCTGGCAACAATCACCCCTCCTCATGAGGGGAAACATTCACCTTTCCTCATGAGAGGGAACAATCATCCCTCCTAACAGGGACTTGCTGAGATAGTAGATTTCCCAGCTCCTTAATTTGATGTCCCAACAGAATTGATGAACTGAAAAGGAGGGAAACAGTAATGATCTTTAGCAGCCTTTCCAGCTAGATGAAACATCACTTGCATGAAGTCAAGTACGGAGGAAGTCAACACTGACTAACTCTGTCATTGCATTATAGACTTGTCTGCACACTTTATCAACATCTAGACAAGGTACATGTGGATAAAATATTTCTGAACTAAATGTTTTACAAATTAGGCGAGAAAGTTGCAGCCAAATGAACCACAATAATGAAGCGCTTACATTATCAGGATTGCAAATGTTTCAACAGATGTCTGGTAATTTGTTTGCTATCTGTAACCACTGTGGCAATATTCTGAATGATGAAATGTCATTATCACCGTCGACTTCAATTAAGGCACTGACCTTGTAGGTAGAATGTATTGAAGGTGGATGATGGCATTATGGCAGAAAAAAAATCCTATAGTTTTACTCTATCGCCACAATGAACTAGATTATATCCACGCTAATGTTGGATGAGCATTGTAGAGCATTTCCGTTTCATCACCTTCAGCAACACAATATGATGAAGTTTCATCAACATGCATCATACTTTTGCCAATATATATATATATATATTAAGTAGTACAGAAGTAATCACATCATGGAATGACAGTCTAGAACAACCACTTTGGTTGGACAGCTTCATATGTAAAACACCAATTCCCCATGAATTTCATGGGAATGGTCGGACTGTTTGATTGGTCATCTGGCCTGCCAATCAGAGGTAACATGTAATCTGTGTGCCAATGTGCAATTGTATGTGTAGACATGTCTCATGTCCTCCTCCAAGACCTTAATTTATTTATGGTTTGAACTTGATATACTGGTAGCTACCAAGCAGGTAGGAAGGGGAGTAAACCTGTAAGAGTTGCTTCCCTTGGTCAACATAATGTATAGCCTGAAAGATGTTTCCCATCTTTATAATGTAATGTGATCAAGCAATGTATTTGTGGAAGAAACAAATTAGTCTCAAATGCACCTTATATTGCATAGCTCTTATAGAATTCAACAGCTGATGATTTCATTAAGCAGGCCTATGTAGTAATGTCAGAACACATCCTATGTAATCTATCTCCCAAGTGTTATATAATGATAATTTTACCTTTTTTACTATACATGTATCCTTATAAAAATTCTGTCTGAATATGAAGGCATAATTAATATGCACAATCTCTTTCTCATAAAGTCAGCAACAATCTTAATGATAATAAACCCAACATGTAAAATATATATACACCTATCCAATGATAACTTGCACACAGTGGGGTTCACAATCATAGACTGCACTATAAGTGAGGGCACAAGTTACCTCCAAAAGTTTATAGAACCCACTTAGACATCAAGAAAACCATGGTATGGTGTAGGGAACTGGGCTGTTTAATGACTAAATCTTTGTTTTACAATCACGTCAACAGTAATTGTTAAAAACAAACTTTTTCTAACAAAGCAGTTCATTATTCTGTATAACATTTATTTTCAAAATGCCCAACACGTAAAATATTGTTCCAACTGTTTCAATTAACCATAACATGTATGCAGAAACATTTGTGTATTACATCGCTGCTTTCTGTTTTGTTAGTCTTGTTTCTGGAGTGGTATTTAAAAGTATCTTGCCAAATCAGAAGTCAAAGGAGCAGAGAACCAGACTAGCTGTTGATACACCACCAAACAATATTCCTTTTTTTTCAAAAACAAGCGTCAATCATCTAATTAAAACTTATTTTTTGTATTGTTCATTAAGTATAATATTGATGTTGTGATTTCAGAAGTAACAGTGAAACATCTTATCATCCTTGAGGATATCTCATGCCAGTTCAGGAATTCTCTGAAACTCGTTTGCTCTCAATGGTCCATATTTGTAAAACCAGCCCTTTATTTTACGAAGTATTCAATTTGTTTAGTTGCCTTGCTATCTTTGATCACAGGTATGAATGAGTTGGTTAATTTAGGGTAGTTTATGTTACATACACAGTATTATTTATAAGTGTTCAATTGATCAAATGAAGTGAGTTCACCTGACATAATGTAAAAGATATAATTAACCCTTTCATCACTGTGGACCAGAAAAACGGTTGGGGGAAGTAAGTCCGTAAACACTATGGACCGACTTTTTGGTCTGGGGCAGTGTTCTTCTTTACCGTTATAGTACCTGACTAAGTAACTTTAGGGGTACCTCTAATAACTTCCATCTTGTAATGTAGATGTTATATTTGGATGATCTCGTGAGTTTAGCTTGTATACAACTAGAAATATTGAACAAAGTAGGAACTTTCAAAGTGTTTTCCAAATGCTGAAATTTGTATCCAAAATGGTGGCACTCGAAGAAATTTCAGAGTTATCAGAGGATTTTAATAATTTCGACCTGGTAAATTTGGATCAAAAGGAGATAAGACATATGGAGAGACAATGGAATGCACTTGTGGGTGACAGTGATTACGATGGAGAGGACTTTGAAGGTTTTGAACCAGAGGAATAGTACGCTCCACATGGTTTTGTTTGGACGAAGCCGGAAAACCAAAGAGATTTATTTCAGTTTTCTGACAGAATTGGGCATACCCGAGTGTTAGATGGCTCCAGGAAAGCTTCGGAATATTTTCAAATATTCTGTTCAGATGAAGTTTTTGGAAAAATTGTCCGTTTAACGAACTTCAATGCGACGATCAAACATGGTAGGGCGATATAGGTGTGTGGACAGATCTCACCTTGGAGATCATTTTGGTTCATTTTATAGAATTTTATATATTATGGACACCATGAAAGAAAGACTTGTGCTGCTACTGTGATTATTCACTAGTACATCTAGGGTCAATTGAACAAGTTTTGAGAACTTTCTTTGTTTTCTAAGAGGTAATAAAATAATTACTTGTATTTTACCTGCTGTCTTACCTGTTTGTACCTGCATTTAACAGTTCTAATAGATATGCACATTTTATTGAATTAGTCATAGAATATGATTTTTAACCTTGATTTTGACACCTAATCCAGCCAGATATCTTTAACATTGGCAAAGTTATGTTGTTTCAAAGTCCGCAAGTCATTTTGCTTTATAACTCCAAAGTTACTTAGTGTTGAGGACTCTATGCCTACAAAGTTACTTAGTGATGAAAGGGTTAACATGATAATACAAAGGAGGCCTGCTTTTAATTCTTAGCTTAAGACTGCCGAGTCATAACAGTACATATGCAATAATTAGCTTATTATTTTAATTCAGTACTGGCATCAGTTACTGGAAATTTAACACTGCATGAGAGAAGAAATTAAAAATATTTAAAAATGTAAATTCTTTGTATTCTTTATTTAAACTATATTCCTAATTTATTTCTGATGCACCTGAATAATCTGGCAAGTATTATATGTCTTTGTGATGGAAAATGTATTATGACATCATCTATGCCATGGTATCTTAATGTCCAAATGATGGAAAATATATTATGACATCATCTATGTAATGGTATCTTAATGTCCTGATGATGGAAAATGTATTATGACATCATCTGTGCCATGGTATCTTAATGTCCTGATGATGGAAAATGTATTAAGACATCATCTATGCCATGGCATATTAATGTCCTGATGATGGAAAATGTATTAAGACATCATCTATGCCATGCATCTTAATGTCATGATGATGGAAAATATATTATGACATCATCTATGCCATGTCATATTAATGTCCTGATGATGGAAAATATATTAGGACATCATCTATGCCATGGCATCTTAATGTACTGATGATGGAAAATGTATTATGACATCATCTATGCCATGGTATCTTAATGTCCTGATGATGGAAAATGTATTAAGACATCATCTATGCCATGGCATCTTAATGTCCTGATGTTGGAAAATATATTTTGACATCATCTATGCCATATCATATTAATGTCCTGATGATGGAAAATGTATTATGACATCATCTATGCCATGGCATCTTAATGTCCTGATGATGGAAAATGTATTATGACATCATCTATTCCATGGCATCTTAATGTCCTGATGATGGAAATATTATTATGACACCATCTATGCCATGGCATATTAATGTCCTGATGATGGAAAATATATTATGACATCATCTATGCCATGGTATCTTAATGTCCTGATGATGGAAAATGTATTATAACACCATCTATGCCATGGTATCTTAATGTCCTGATGATGGAAAATGTATTATGACATTATCTATGTAATGGCATCTTAATGTCCTGATGATGGAAAATGTATTATGACATCATCTATGTAATGGCATCTTAATGTCCTGATGATGGAAAATGTATTATGACACCATCTATGCCATGGTATCTTAATGTCCTGATGATGGAAAATGTATTATGACACCATCTATGCCATGGCATCTTAATGTCCTGATGATGGAAAATGTATTATGACATCATCTATGCCATGGTATCCTAATGTCCTGATAATGGAAAATGTGTTATGACACCATCTATGCCACAGCATCTTAATGTCCTGATGATGGAAAATATATTATGACATCATCTATTCCATGGCATCTTAATGTCCTGATGATGGAAAATGTATTATAACACCATCTATGCCATGGTATCTTAATGTCCTGATGATGGAAAATATATTATGACACCATCTATGCCATGGTATCTTAATGTCCTGATGATGGAAAATTTATTATGACATCACTTACGCCATGGCATGTTAATGTCCTGATGATGGAAAATGTATTATGACATCATCTATGCCATGGCATCTTAATGTCCTGATGATGGAAAATATATTATGACATCATCTATTCCATACCATCTTAATGTCTTGATGATGGAAAATGTATTATGACATCATCTATGTAATGGCATCTTAATGTCCTGATGATGGAAAATATATTATGACATCATCTATGCCATGGTATTTTAATGTCCTGATGATGGAAAATGTATTATATCATCTATGTTATGGCATCTTAATGTCCTGATGATGGAAAATGTATTATGACATCATCTATACCATGGTATCTTAATGTCATGATATCTTAATGTCCTGATGATGGAAAATATATTATGACATCATCTATTCCATGGCATATTAATGTCCTGATTATGGAAAATATATTATGACACCATCTATGCCATAGTATCTTAATGTCCTGATGATGGAAAATATATTATGACACCATCTATGCCATGGCATCTTAATGTCCTGATGATGGAAAATATATTATGACACCATCTATGCCATGGTATCTTAATGTCATGATGATGGAAAATATATTATGACACCATCTATGCCATGGTATCTTAATGTCCTGATGATGGAAAATATATTATGACATCATCTATGCCATGGTATCTTTATGTTCTGATGATGGAAAATGTATTATGACATCATCTATGCCATGGTATCTTAATGTCCTGATCATGGAAAATATATTATGACACCATCTATTCCATGGTATTTTAATGTCCTGATGATGGAAAATGTATTATTACATCATCTTTTTAATGGCATCTTAATGTCCTGATGATGGAAATTGTATTATGGCACCATCTATGCCATGGTATCTTAATGTCCTGATGATGGAAAATATATTATGATATCATCTATTCCATGGCATCTTAATGTCCTGATGATGGAAAATATATTATGACACCATCTATGCCATGGTATCTTAATGTCCTGATGATGGAAAATATATTATGACATCATCTATTCCATGGCATCTTAATGTCCTGATGATGGAAAATATATTATGACACCATCTATGCCATAGTATCTTAATGTCCTGATGATGGAAAATATAATATGACACCATCTATGCCATGTTATCTTAATGTCCTGATGATGGAAAATATATTATGACACCATCTATGCCATGGTATCTTAATGTCCTGATAATGGAAAATATATTATGACATCATCTATTTCATGGCATCTTAATGTCCTGATGATGGAAAATATATTACGACACCATCTATGCCATAGTATCTTAATGTCCTGATGATGGAAAATTTATTATGACATCATTTACGCCATGGCATCTTAATGTCCTGATGATGGAAAATATATTATGACACCATCTATGCCATGGCATCTTAATGTCCTGATGATGGAAAATATATTATGACACCATCTATGCCATGGCATCTTAATGTCCTGATGATGGAAAATTTATTATGACATCACTTATGCCATGGCATGTTAATGTCCTGATGATGGAAAATATATTATGACACCATCTATGCCATGGCATCTTAATGTCCTGATGATGGTAAATATATTATGACACCATCTATGCCATGGCATCTTAGTGTCCTGATGATGGAAAATGTATTATGACATCATCTATGCCATGGCATCTTAATGTCCTGATGATGGAAATATTATTATGACACCATCTATGCCATGGCATATTAATGTCCTGATGATGGAAACTATATTATGACACCATCAATACCATGAAGAGTTCAATATATCATCATAATGGAAAATTTATTATGATTTTATCAATGCCATGGAAAGTTCAATATGTCTTCATGATGGAAAATTTATTATAAGTTTATCAATGCCATGTTAAGTTTAATATGTCGTCATGATGGAAAATTTATTATGACTTTATCTATGTCATGGCAAGCCTAATGTCTTGATGATGGAAAAGTTATTAAAACACAATCAATGCCATGTAAAATTCAATGTCTTCATATTCAATGTTGTGGAATATGCTTTTATGGACAATAAACACTAAGGGAAAAATATGCTTAGTTATTTTGCATGTTAAGTATATGTAAAAACAATTGATTATTGAAAAAACCTTAGTCATTTTACATCAAATCAAATAAATATTTAAAAACCCCTTAAATCATGCACATTGTAACTAGGTACACAAAGAAAGAATCTGATATAAAATTACTGTCCACAGAAGATACATGAGTAGCAATTATTATATATAAAAGATACATGAGTAGAAATTATTATATATAAAAGATACATGAGTAGAAATTACTATATATAAAAGATACATGAGTAGAAATTATTATATATAAAAGATACAAGAGTAGAAATTATTATATATAAAAGATACATGAGCAGAATAAATACTGTATATAAAAGATACACGAAAAGAAATTACTATACAAAGAAAGTATATAAAAGATACAGAGTAGTAAATACTGTATATAAAAGATACACAAAAAAGAAATTACTATACAAAGAAAGATAAATAATGAATAGAAATTACAGTATATAAAAGATACATAATTAGTAGTAAGAAAAGTTAAGGTTAAAATCCATGTTATAGGTTTTATGAAATACCATGATATACAAAGTAAAAGCAATTAAAGTATTGATTAGAAATCCAATGTGTAAAGAAAGGCACAAAAGTTACAGGTTTCCATCTTTTGCTACATATAGCATTTTTTTCCTGAGCATTAATAATAAAAAATAAAATAAAATGAAATAAAGTTTTGCCCATAGGTATTTTTCACAAATTTAAACTCTAAACCTATAGCATTTGTGCCATAAGTGTGCCAAACTTTTAAAAGACTGATAATCATGCTAATGAAAACAGATGTGCAAGCATTTCGTAATAAAGACTTTTATTTCTTAATTAATAGAATAATCTTTGCTCAAGCAAAACCTTGAACTTTGTGAGTTAATAACAACCTGTCTAATCCTTCACTATGGCTGAAAATTAGTTCTTTTCTATATCCTGTATAGCCACATCTGTCTAATAAGATAATAAAATGGCTGTGGGAGAAATATACTCTGGACTTTAAGGTGGTCTTATTTCAAAAGAGTCTGCTGTTTGAAGTAACTGATGGGAGTGATTAACAGTAGTCTTTATAAAATGTTGGTTTCATATTTGGGGTAGTTGGACATTGAGGTTGAATCTAATTAACCTAAAACAATCAAAACCTGTGCATATGCAATGCCCTGGAGACAATTAAAACATGCTCCTTAGAAGAATGTCCTTTCTACAATACCCAAAAAATGGTCAGGAAGTGGTATTTATTAGTGAGAAGCCTTTATACAACACTCAAGGGACCATCTAGACAGGGTCTATATGAGGAGGTCTTTATACAATCCCCAGGGAAAATCTGTACATGGTCTTTACTAGGTCTTTATACAACACCCAGGGAATATCTATATATGGTCTTTTTTAGGTGGTCTTTATACAACACCTGGGGAAGTAATTATACAACATCCACAGGACAATTTAGACAGGGTCTTTATGAGGAGGAAGTCTTTATACAACATCCAGGGAAAATCTGTACATGGTCTTTAGTAGGAGGTCTTTATACAACCCCCAGGGAAAATCTGTATATGGTCTTTTTACAACACCTGGGGAAGTAATTATACAACACCCACAGGACAATTTAGACAGGGTCTTTACAAGTAGGTCTTTACAAGTAGGTCTATAAACAACACCAACAGGAAGTGATCTTTAATAGAGGTCTTTATACAGAACTTTGTTGTTTAACAACTGTGATATTTACCAGTACAAGGTCTTTATACAACATCCCAGTGGACAATTTATTTTCTTTACTAGTAAGAAGTATTTATACAACACTTAGGAGACAATTTTGACATAGTCTTTAGAAAGAAAAGGTCTTTACACAATAATAATTTGGCCATTACATACAGCTCGCCTTGTATTAATTTTTTAGCTAAAGAAGTAATGCTATACATTTATATTTATAGTCATTAGTAAAGGTGGATTAAACATGTTGCTCTAAATTCAGAAAATAATATGCCACATTCTGCTGAACATATGCACCTATTGTTTGAAAAAAAAGCATGAAGAATTAAAACCCCAAAGTAAAAGTATCTTCTTCCCTCTCAGTGTATTTTAGCTATTTCTAATTCTCAGCTCAATTGCTGATGTAGTCCACTTAAGATAAAAACAGAAGCATCACTCAGGGTATGAGAATTAAACACAGAATATACTGGTGTAATTTTTCTGCTGAAATATTTGATTGTTGAGTAACTGCATAAGTGAAGTAGTATCTCACCTGGTAAGTACTGTTTTGTTTTTAATAGCTATATTTGTGGATATCTTCTGTGCCAAAATTGGGCAATTGATCAATACAAATTTCACCTTCTTGGTTTAATTCCTTTATTGGATATATCTAATTCTGTAATAGGCACCAGTTTTGCAAATATAAAAATTGGGGTGGGTGGGGGTGTCATGTGTTGAGGCAGGTGCATATATTAAGCAGAATACAAATTTGTTATGTCAAGTTCCTTTCACCAAGTGGTCTATAACTGCAAAAAATATACCTCTCTCGAGTTGCCATATTTTTTTCTGCAACTGGTTCTTGTTTTGATTGTAAACAGGTAGGTTTTTCTTGTACACCATATTCCAACTCTCCCATACTTAACGAAAAGTAGAATAAGAATATACAAGGCATAACACCCTCTGATCACAAACCACAACATTCCACATATTCATGTTAATATCATCTGACATAACAATTACTGCCGAGTGCTGTTCCATTAAAATATACATGGGACCCAGATAAGGCACTTTTAAAATGGTGTACCCATACATAGATACAATTTAGAATTTTCTTATAATTTTAATATGAAATCTGTGAAATCAAAGAACCCTAGCATATATTTTTTAAAAACTGCCTTCCTTGCGTACCATGTATGTTTAAATGGAACAGCCCTGAGACCATCCTCTTTCCAAACCTCCACCCACAATGACCCCTCCTTGAGGTTGCAATAAAAGTTGTCATGATTATTCCTATTCATTTTCATGGCCATGATCTCCCTTCCTTAATCAATCATTTTGAATAATGATATTTAAATATTTGGTTGTTTGACTTTTCTACAAAATTCTACAATTATTCTAATTATTACATCCCTAATTATAACATAATAAAGCATGTAAAGTAAAATTATACAAATAAACAAATATCTCATCATTAGCACGATGTTGTGAATTTTATTTGATTGTAACTTAATTCCACACAATGACTCCATGATGCCTGTCTCATCAGTCCAAAATCATGTAAATTTATTAAAGGCATATCACAATAAACTTGACAGTAAACAAAGTTCACTGTGACCCATATTGAGGTTTCCAGGGAAGTCTTTATATGCCTCATAAGCAGGACAATATCATTCTGACAAAACTAGGTCACTATTTCCAAATTTTCATGCTCAAGTGATTTGCCTTGTTTTGAACACTGTACAGATTCCCAGCCATAGCTGCTTACATGGTTGTCTAATTTAAAAATGGGAAGCGCTGTAAAGTTCAAAAGTAAAAAATCCAGTCTTTGTCACAAATGATGGTTTTCTGGTTTAACATTTTACATTCAATCATGCACATTTTAGAAATGATGTTTCCTATCTTAACAGTATAGCTTGCAGGGTATCAAAATGCTAAATACTACTTCAACATAAAAAAAAAAACCCATCAAAGTTGATCAGGTTCAATTTGCTGGAAAAGGGATATATTTCAATGCCATGGGTATGACAATATCTACAACAATTTTGCTGACCACTTATAATAGACATAAATTTTAAACTTCAACATTGTATTTCACTTTTCTGATATGTTGAAACCAAGCCACTGGAAATTTTTTTAATAAGTTTTGTGTTGCAAAGTTAAGAAATATTTCAACAACTTTCAATTATTATGAGGGCTGAACGCTAAGGCAAGATTCTATTTAATGCATAACCAAATACACCACCGACAGTATTATGCATCTGAACACTCTAGACCATCAATATAATATGTATGATGATGTTATGGCACGAATGATATTTACAATATCATAAACATAAAATGAACATTATAGCAACCATCTCATTGATGGACTGGACTTAATGAAGTATAAAAACAAGTGATGCATGCGAAAAATTACTCATTCATATCAAACTTACTTTTCTGGATCAAATTCCTCCTCAGTATCTCTCTCTGCTGGTTCCCTGGCAGAGGTCTCTTCTGCTAACTTCCGACTAGGTTCTGATAATTCCTGAAGAACAAAAATGTCAAATTGTGTAACTACTGTATGTGGCTAGAAAAATTTTAATTTAAGCTTAAACACAGAATCTTAATGCTGTTTTCTTTCCTGCTAACTGTAGTCATAAATGACCGTAAATCTACATCATTTGATCAAACCTGAAAACTCTTAACATCAGGATACTTTCTGTCAAAGTGGTTTTTCCGATGCTTTAAATAGGAAACGATGCTTGATGCATGAAGGACAATGCATGACATGTAAACTATGATGCCCAATGCACACAGAATCATACCAAAAGCTCACTTAGCTTTTAGATGAAGCGACCTAAAATAAAAGAAAAACAAACACAAATAAACTCCCAGTATGCATACAGGTTCTGGTATTTTGGTATATGACATCATGTGCTATTAATGATGAAAGCAGTCATGTTGTAAACATCTGAGTAGAGTGAATAACTTTACTCAACACTACCAGGAATGCTGTCTACAGTTCTTCTGCATTTTACAAAAGATGCCCTGCAATCATTAACAAACCTGCCAAAGCATGCAATCTGGCCAGAATCTCCCCAAATTTACTCAAAACAGTGGGCTTCATCTAAATAAGGATAAAAGCAGATAATACCCAAATATAAAAATTCATCTGTGAAAATCAACATAGTACTGCAGGGTTTTTTTTGGTCAAATTAAGTATGCTGTCAAAGTTGTATAAATAACTGAATGTAAATCACAGATGATAAAAAGACATTGAAATTTGAGCAGGAGTACAGTTTTTGTGCTCTTTTAGTTTTAAGTCATACCTTGATGATACTAAACTCGTAATATTGGTATCCCTTAAAGCTTTCAGCAACTGCTGTCATTGTTCTTGATGTTTTCTCCCAAAAGTGCAGTAACGAGGACTGATAGTTAGCAAGGACATGGGAAAACATATTACAGCGGCTAGCAGCCAGAAGATCTATCTTTTGCATTACATCAAGCTTCAGCTTGTCGAATCTCGCTTTTGTCTTTCTAACTTGTGCTTGAACCTGAAAATATACAGATATTGAATATTCTTGTATACAGTCAAGGTTTAAAGAAGTTTCCAATTTGAATAAATTACCTTGTAATTGAAGATGCTTATAATTTTTTTAAGTTGAATAGTATTTAAAGACACTTCAAATTTAATTAAGTTACAATGTATTTCAAGACAATTCCAATTTAATGAAGTTATCTTGGATTTAAAGATGCTACCAATTTAATTAAATTACCTTGGATTTGAAGATATTTTTCATTTATCTATGTTACTTACTCATATGTTTTGTTTTAAAACGACAAGAATCTCTTTCTGCTCTTGATGTCACGACAACATGTGACACACTGGTGTCACTACATTTGAAATAACTATTCTATTAATACCTTCAATAGTCTAATTATCTTTTATAGTCAATTATCTTTTAGTGCAAAAAAATCACATACCAGTAAAATACAGTCTTAAACAAAGTAGGCAATACAGTAATGTTAGATGTTATTTGATACAAACTTTAAAATTAACTTTAAAAAAATATGGTTAGAATGAGTGTATGTAGCCTTAACAATTTTTTGGTCATATCAGTATGACATCTGCCATGTAGCAGTTTACTGTGTTGTAAAGAGGCATCAGGCCAGGTATGTAGCATCATGCAACACCAAGTCACATTATCCTGATTAGGGCTGTAAAACAAAAACCCACAAAAAATTCACCTGGGTACCAGTTGCGCAAATTAACGGGTAACTGGATACTTGTTAAAACATGAAAGACATGTACAAACCTAGTTACTCCAATGTCAAATTTTTACAAACCTTGAATGTTGAAGGTCACAAAACGAACAGCTTATTTTCCCTTTTGTCTTAAATATGCATCTCTTGCAGGATGCCATTTTTTTAAAAAAAATTATATAATCAACAGTTTGATCACACAGACGCTTCTCATGAGCAAATAGGGGCAGTTTAAAGCATCTGAGGTGCGGCTGTAAAGTTAGGTTCCCTGACTAATTTCACTAATGTCAATGAGTCAGACCAGCATATTGCTGATGATATATGATATTTTGAAAGTTTTGTTGACAAATTATGTTTGTGAACAGGTACTCGTCATTATTTTCATTACCTGGTTAGCTGTTGACAGCCCTAATCCCGACTAAAGAGTCCTAACACTATCCTCTTAAAGCTGAGCACCTAGCAATTATTATTTATAAGACTTCAGTATGACTCAGCATGGGTTCAAATATCAGAGACCTCCCACATCCGAGGCAGACACTCTAACTAATAGACCAAATGATTGGTTTTGGTGAGTATAAATTGTACAGAAAAATATTTTAAACTTTAAATATACTAATTCAAAAAATGCATGATACAAGTACTTTTCTCCATATTTCACCTAAGAATTGTGTTAAAAATTCTGTTAGAATACAAGAAATTTAATGGTCATCTTCCTGTTTTAAACACACTTCACCCACATCAAAATTTTGCCTGCACCATTTAAAAAAAAAAAGAATTAACATTCTTGGCATCTCAAATTTATTCTTTTAAGAATCTCACCTTTCTAAACAAAACTCATTTCTAAACAATACCTTCACTTTTCTAAAACACACCAACTGCTATGATGGTCAAAATGGTTAGAGCATGCACCTTAAATGCAGGAGATCACAGGTTCAAACCCACTCTAAGTCATATCAAATAATTATAAAAATGGCACTAAACAGCTGCCTAACTTGGTAATCTGCATTAATGTTAAGACTGGTTAGTCTGGACTGGTCAGCCTGGAGTCAAGATAATGTTGATCAGTAAGTTATCATGCCACATGTCTGTGTTAGACATCACTATAAATTGCTACACTGCACACATTGTATGACTCAAATTGTTCAACAAAAAAAAACTACATTGTAAATCCAAAAACACACTCACTCAAAAATACACTCACCTTTCTAAATTTTTCAAGCTGTTTGAAGGTATCTGGATCAAGCTCTTCTGACACATTTTTCATCCATAACAAGGCCCCTCTGTATTCTGTTCTAGCACCTTCCATTCTGTTAATCGTCATTAAGGTGTCAGAAATTGCACGATATCTGAATGTCTCCACTTCCTGATACAGTCTTACTAGAGGTACTCGTAATGCTAACCTGAAGTCAAAAGGTAAGTGATCATATTTCATTGCATTTAAATCAATAATTTTCCATGTAGCTTCGAAATTTTGACTTAAAAAACTTTTAACATGTTTGATTTTTTGGTGCATCAAAAAGCAATGTAGAATTTTCAGTTCCTGTTCATATACTCATTTAATATTAATTTTTCTGCCATTCACATGATTTATTATAACTATCTCTTTATTTCTAAAATGATTCATCCAAATTTTAAGTCAAGACATTAAAACTTTTAAAGAGGATATCATGGAAAGGCCACTTAAAAGAAGATAAAGTTAAAACATTTTTTAAAATCATTTATAAAGCAATCTTAAACTGTATATCCATTAATCTGCAATAACAAAAGTTCATAAGAAATCCCATTAAATGTGCTGGTGACGTTGTCTAAAGGAACCCTAAAATGTGATGACTGATTTGGAGTTTTACAGCACAGCAACAAGTACGTTATTCAGTGCTAAGACAGTTTAAGTAAAGTGCCTAACCCATAGACACTCTTTGAGAGTCAAAATGGGTCAACCCATGGACAGTATGATAGTCAAAATGCGACAACCCATGGACACACTATGATAGTCAAAATGGGGCAACCCATGGACACACTATGGTAGTCAAAATGGGTTAACCCAAGGCCACTCAGTCTATCTCTTGTGGTCATCGTTCAGTCTACACACCCTATTTGGATGAAGAATGTCAGGCTCATCTCAAGGAATATGAAGCATCTGTGTACTAACAGGCACACTCGCTAAAAGGAAACTACAGGATCACTCAACTTTACATGCTACAGCAGAAAATGCTGTAGCTTGATTCAAAGACTTGGTACTACTCAGCAACCACCAGTTCAAGCTCACCCTGTTGTCAAGCCAAATGCTGTAGCTAGCCACTAATTACAAGTGGCAAAAGCACCTCTGGAGAAACAGCACCAATGTCAAGTACGAGGTAAGTGGCAACAATACTTCTGTCAGAAGTCTGATGAACTAGATCAAAACACTCCAGAGGCATTTACAACAACAGAACTTGAAACGGTGCTGTGCAGCATCAAATCAGGCAAAGCAGCATGACATGACAATATCCTGCTTGAGTTCCTGAAGCATCTTGGCCCTATGGCAGATGCATGGCTTCCTGTTTTTTAAACCCGGGTTGTTATGGAAACGTGCAAGCAGACTTTTTGGCACTAGGCAAAGATTATTTTGATCCCAAAGCCTGCCAAAGATACCAACAATGCAGCAAGTTATCAGCTGATCTTGCTTTCAGTCTGTTTTGAGGTACTGGAGCGCCTGACTCTCCAAAGAATTGGTCCTGACTTGGAGAATATCATAACTGTTGAGCAGGCAGGCTTCAGGCATGGACATACCACTTGTGATCAAATCCTTGCCCTGACTACATTTGTTGTAAACAGGTTTCAGAGGAACCTTAAATCCGAAGAAGTTTTTCTGGATCCAACAGTGGAATATAACATAGTTTAGCATGCAGAGCTGTTGAAAATTTTCAGAGTATTGATTGCCATGCTGGATAGTTGATACTATTTAAATGTTCTTTCACAACAGGCACTTCAGAGTGCACATCAGAGAGAGCTGCAGCTCATGGAGGCATCAGACTAATGGACTCCTATAAGGGTCTGTTCTTTCGCCAAGTTTGTTCAATGTCTACATCAATGATGTACCTGTAAGACAGTTGCGCAAGTTCATGTATGCTGATGACATTACTCTCAGGACCAAAAGTCACTCAATTACTGACCTGGATAATATGATGGACTTTTTTAAAAAAAACAAAACAAGCATAACAAACAGTCTCCAGCATTTTCCACCTTAACAATGCAAATGCGAACTGTGAGCTTAGCATCTTCCTCAATGGGCAGCAAATAAACACCAACATACCTTGGTGTGACACTGGACAGATCACTGACATTCTACAACCACCTAAAGAAAACTATGGCAAAACTTAGCGCTCGAAACAACCTACTCCACAAACTGACTGGCTCAATTTGGAGTGCTAGTGCTCAGACACTCAAAAAATCAGCACTGCCCTCCATTACTCAACAGCTAAGTATTGCACTCCTGTCTGGGCTAGATCATCTGACACTAAGTTACTTGATGTCCAGCTCAACACAACAATGCACATAACTCTGGAACACTATGTCCTACTCCTTTACAATGGCTGCCAGCACTCAGCAACATTCCTCTCCACATCTGTGTTACCAGGAAGCAACAACAAAGATACTGGCTAAGGTCTATGCCAGTGAGAAACTTCCTGTGTACATGGACATCACCTCACATCCAGCAGTCTGTTTGACTTCAATCTGTTTAGGTCCATTGCCAGAGGATATGACAGCTATTTCGGCATGCAGTGTTGTGTTAGGTCCATTGCCAGAGGATATGACAGCTATTTCGGCATGCAGTGTTGAGTGGTTTTCAACAGATGTTGTAAATCACCCCCTTGTAGCTGAGCCATCTGTTTGTCCTTTTGGCTTCAACCTTCCAGTCATCTATGGACCACACTGAACTGCTTTCGGACAGGTCAAGGTGCAGTAAACCTTATCTGATGGGGCCAGGCCACTAACTCTTTCTGTTACTGTGGAGCTCTTTAGACCATGTCACAAACTGAGAACAACTGTCAACTGACAAAGCTCCCCTGTGGACTGCAAGCTCTGCACCTTGCTGATGATGATGTTAAATGGCTGAGCACGCACTGCATACAATAATAATAATGATAATAATAATAATGGATGAATGGTCTGAGAGAAGGATTGATGAATAGATAAATACATAACTGCCAAACCTCCAGGCATGCAATTAGTGAAAATAAAGACAAAAGTTCATGAATTTTGACGTCAATCCATGAAACATTTTTGAGTTTAGAAATATTTTTCAGAACAATAGTATGAGATTCAGCTGATAAAGGTAAATTGTGTTCAACAAGAAAACCCACAATGTCTCAGCTTGCAGGTCTTCTGTCGATGGCTTAAAATATTCCAGAGCTGAAATCTGCTTAGTTCTTCAATTTTCCCAACCTCTGTTTGCTTTTTGCTACCAATGTGCTTTCTCACATCATCTCTTCCACCTAATCTGAATTTCCTCTGACCCTTTCCACCCCATTTTTAATATTTGGACATTTATGTTGGGGTGTAGGGTCAAGGTCAGTTGCCTATCAAAAAGTTGTAAATCGCTGACACCATTTGGTATGGGCATGGGCAGCCTCTTACTAGCCAGCCTAGTGAACATCAACGACCCTTTACCATATTTTCTTAGTAATTGCAAGCATGTTATATCTTTAATCCACTGACAGATGAATCAAAATTAAATGATGGCTGAATTTGAGTTGCATTCCTCATCATGTGACTATACAAATCCTGCAGCCAATATGTCGGTGTTTGATGGCTGAATGCACAGCAAACTTTTGTTATATTCCAAACTTACCATTACTTTTTGTGCAATACATTTCTTTTTCCTTAAAGGTGACGACATTTTCAATATCAATGCTGAGCGGTAATTCAAATCAGTGTTGGTGGCAAATGCATGGACCAAATTCTGGTTAGGCTCCAGTTTCTCTCAAAAGTATTTGTAAAACTACTCTTACATGTATAGATTAAAATGCACTAAAATGCTTGCACGGGGTCAACTGTATCAATCGGCTATAGTTTTACTAATATCACAACCTGCAATACCGGATCATTTTGGCAACTGCTGAGATCACAACCAGCACTTAACAGGAAATCCGTTATTTTATTAAAGATTTAAAATAATTGAAAATTGGAAAATTTGTGATTTTTTTTTGCATGCAGCATAAATCTCTGAATCACTGAAAAAGTCATGAAAAAAAAACAAAATTTTTTCTGAAAACAGCCATCACTCTTAGTTCTGTATTTCACACTCTCCATTTTCTTCAGAAAGCATACATCAATCTCAGTTCTGTTTCACACTCTCCATTTTCTGCAGAATGCAGTCATCAATCTCAGTTGTATTTCACACTCTCCATTTTCTACAGAATGTAGTCATCAATCTCAGTTGTATTTCACACTCTCCATTTTCTACAGAATGTAGTCATCAATCTCAGGTGTATTTCACACTCTCCATTTTCTACAGAATGCAGTCACCAATCTCAGTTGTGTTTCACACTCTCCATTTTCTACAAAATGCAGTCATCAATCTCAGGTGTATTTCATTCTCCATTTTCTACAGAATGTAGTCATCAATCTCAGTTGTGTTTCACACTCTCCATTTTCTACAGAATGCAGTCATCAATTTGTATAGGTTCATTCTGCAGTCCATTTTTATTTATTTTGAATTCACTCAAAAGAAATAACCATTTTTAAGTCTGTACCCATATTAAAAAATCAGCAATAAACTGAAACAAATTGCTAAAATCAGGACTAAACAAAATGAATGGAAAGTCAAAATTTGTAACAGCCTGTGCCCGGCACTGTAAAATTTGACTTAACATTGAGTAAAGGATATGGTATACAAAGAGTTATATGGTATACAAACAGTTATATGGTATACAAAGAGTTTTATAGGATAGAAAAAAGGCACTTTTAAAAAATTATATGAAAGGGAACTCTAATTAGTCTATATAAATAAAGCCCATTTAAATTAGAGTTTATATGAAACTGATACAAATTTCCAAATTGCATCTATGGGTTTATATATATATTTATATATATATATATATATATATATATATATATATATATATATATATATATATATATATATATATATATATAGAGAGAGAGAGAGAGAGAGAGAGAGAGAGAGAGAGAGAGATATATATATGGGTGCAGCATTTTGATTGGTTAAACTATTTTAAGATTTGAATCTGTGAAACAATTCAAGCAAGGTTATATTTTTTAAGATCGTTACAGTGAGATAGTCATGTGAGTTGTGTGTATTTGTACCTTTGCTGAGCAGCAAAACTCTGTGACTTGCCAACAGCAGCCATTATCTTGCCAGCTCTAGTCTTGTCCTGACTACTAGTAGACTTGAGGAACCGACCAGTTGCATTCTCTTCTAGTGACAAAGCTGTAATTAAATTAAAGCATTACTATGACAACAACATTTGAATATTTAGACAACTGATACATTATATATGCCAGGATCATAAATTAGTCTTAAAAATTAGTTCCTAACAAATGTTGTTAAGTCAGTAATTTTGTAGGCATATTGAAAATATCAGAAGCAGATGCTCCTTGTGGGCAGCTCAAAATAGATAGAGCTTATGAAACAAAAGCCTTAAAATAATCAGTCCAAATCTGTTACACATTCACATTCTCTTAAAAAGTCTAAGACTATCATGCTGTGGAAATGAAAACAAATGAAGAGGCACCTGACTGGTCAAATACATGCCTGATTAATTATGATTGGCAGGTCTGTCATCACACCTGACTGGTCAAATTACATGCCTGATTAATTATGATTGGTAGGTCTGTCATCACACCTGACTAGTCAAATACATGCCTGATTAATTTTGATTGGCATGTCTGTCCTCACACCTATAGTGTTAACCTGGTGGTCCATAAGGCTGCATTGTTTACATGTGTAAATGGCAAAGTTCCATGTCCTGCCATTAAATGTTTATAAAATAAGTAAATGTATAAATGGCAAAGATCCATGTACTGACATTAAACTTTATAAAATAATTAAATGTATAAATGACTTAATTCAATGTACTGTCAGTAAACATCTATAAAATTGGTAAGCACATACATGGACATTCATGTAGCTGTGACTGATGAAGGAACAACCCATTCCAAATAACTGATACATTTCTACATCTGTAGCAGTCATACTGGCACCATTTTCATTACAACAAACTGGATATCATAAGCATTTACATAAAAACCAAACGATGATATGACCATCGATGATATGACCATCAATTTACGATTAGCAATGATACTTTCAAGATATCCACGGTGGTGGCCATATTGGATGTCTGTGAGGCACCATTTTCATTTAGGAACAAATAGACATCATAAAAGTCTTTGAACCCCTTACTGATTTGAACCCCTTACTGGTTTGACTAGCTGTTCAGAAGAGTAGTGACCTCAAGATGTTATATGTTGCTGCCAAAATAGTGGCACCATTTCCATTCAGGACAAACTAGATCTCTGAAGAAGTATAGACCATTTTTAATGAGATCCTCATGAATATTAATGTCTTACAAAAACAGGCTAAGCTAGGCAGATACAACTATACTACATACATTACGTAGATTCCTTTTGCAAGAGAATATGTTAATATTGATCACAGCTGTAATGGATGTAATGCAGGGGTGCACAATACATTGACCAGTCAATCAGGAAGGTAGTGCGAGTATAGATTGCATAGCATTAAAAAAAATAAACGTCAGTCTATATGTTTTGCATTTTTGTGGTAGGTAGATTATTTTGGCTTGATCATTTTATAAGTAGCTCGAATGCTGAAAAAGTGTGTGCACCCCTGATGTAATGTATTTTATAGAGATTCCTTCCTTTTGCTTAAGAATATTTTATAGAATTACCGCTGCAAATATTATAATGTTGAATACTTACTTGATATGTCCATTTTCTAAGATTTAAGATGTTTTATGTCCTATCTTGAGTGTCCTTTTTCTGAACAGCACACATAATACAAGTTAATGATAGAGAAAAATAGACTATTTAAAGAATGAATTTTGTTTCTGATTAGGTAAGGTTTAAATGTGCATTTATGTTTAATCATCTTTATGGGAAAAATACACAGAATAAAACATTTACAAAATGTGCATAGTGACACAAACTGCCCTTTTAACCAAAAATGTCCCCTAAACCAGCAGAGACTTTATGGTTTGCTTTAAATAAATCTGGGTACATGTCAGTATCCTTTCATTTTAATTTGGATCAGAAGTGCACAGCCTGGTTGTTTTTATGGTGCTTGCTGATTTTGGTGCCTGGGGGTGCAAGGGACTAGGATTTTCCTTTTAAATGACATTTTGTTTCTTTTCTGAATTATTGCTCCACTGACAATATGGATATATGATTTTATTTACACATTTCTTGTTTCAATAACAGACTGGCAGTTATATATTTACCCACAAAACACCAGGATTATTTGTTCAAAGCTGTTTGAAAGCCATTCATATATATATATATATATATATATATATATATATATATATATATATATATATATATATATATATATATATATATATATATATATATATATATATATATATATAAAGCCATTCATATATATATATACACTCAAAGCACCCTGCCCCAAAACACAAATTGGTCCATATTTATCTGAACTTCTTCACTGATTATATTTAATATTATTTTTATGGAGTTGGTAGATGGATGAATTTGAACACCCAAAATGAAAATGCAGATATTTGATAAAGTACAAATAATAGGTAAGAATCATGTCTAAACAATTTTTCAAAAATTGTCATGCTATGAATAGGATATTCTGTTTATCTGTTTATTAAATTAATTTTCTCTTTTATTTTAACAAAACCTTTATCTGCCATAATTTGTACTAAAAAATCTATAAGCTGGTGCCTAGCTTAGTTTTGGATTTGTTGACCCAAGGTCACATGAATACATGAATACATTCTAAGGATGGACTATTCTGGTGAAAACCCCATGTCAATATGATTTTTCCCTTAACCAACAGTAGCAATAACATTATTTTTGTAATGACTGATATGGTGATTATACTGAAAATCAGATTGGCACCATTTCCTTTGGGTGTCAGATTGGCACCATTTCCTTTGGGTGTCAGATTGGCACCATTTCCTTTGGGTGTCAGATTGGCACCATTTCCTTTGGGTGTCAGATTGGCACCATTTTCTTTGGGTGTCAGATTGGCACCATTTCCTTTGGGTGTCAGATTGGCACCATTTTCTTTGGGTGTCAGATTGGCACCATTTTCTTTGGGTGTCAGATTGGCACCATTTCCTTTGGGTGTCAGATTGGCACCATTTCCTTTGGGTGTCAGATTGGCACCATTTTCTTTGGGTGTATCTTAAAAACATTACAGTATTAACAGTGAGAATCATGTGCACTGTGTTGTTACAGGCATTCTTTGTGGAAATCAAAGTTTCCATGGCATGGAATTCAAAGTTTCCATGGTGCAGAATTTAATGTTTCCATATGGAATTCAATGCAGGGAATTCAATGTTTGCATGACAGGGAATTTAATATTTCCATGGTGTGGAATTCAACATGCTGGATAAATATAACTTTTTGGAACATTAGTGTACATTTACCTGTCCTTTTTGATTTGTAATAATTTATCATTCTGCATGTCTAATATTACAGTGCTGAACACTAAAATAAGGAAATGTATGAAATGAAATATATATATATATATATATATATATATATATATATATATATATATATATATATATATATATATATATATTTGCTTTTACTTATATGTGTCGTTTCTGTTGTTTTTACTATGTTGGATAATTTAAAGTTATGTGTTTTTTTCTGAGTAAGAAGATGACATAATCATCTTTTTTTTCTCAGTTAACTTTACATTGTCAGAATCATGCAATATTCCCTGATATTGAACACCTTCATACTGTATCCCATGTGCAAAGGAACTATTTTCTAACATAAATAAGTTTTATGAATGAACTAAAGCAGATATTTCATGGACGGCCACATACCAGCAAATGTTTCATAGACAGATACATACAAACTGCTTTGGCACATTCCGCATTTACTTTTTTGATACAATGTTTAAAATTTAGCTAGATATAGATGCTATACAGGGTCCTCACAATAAAATGCAAGTTATACACACAAACTGTCTTCTTTAGCTGTTAAAGATAATGCCCAAAAATATTACAAGTTTACATCCTGAATTTCCTCAGAAAATATACTTTTGTAGGTCTGTAAATCTGAATTAGATGAGCCATGTTATGGGTTGTCAAGGTTGATTACACATTTTGAAATTGTACTGTAATTTTGATTATATTCCAACCGTAGCTATGAAGTCGTAGCCTCAACTTGTTTTAGGACTAAGGGTACTAATTTTAGTACTAATTCCAAGTGCAGATACATCTTCCTTATTGCACTCAAAATGAAATAAACATTAAATTTCACAGCCTCTTTTCTATAAATGCAATGGAATTTTCCTACATTTTGATCTGAATCATTCAATGACAGAAAAGAAACATGCATGCTGATGTCAACACAATTTAAAATAATTAAATTGGCAAACACTGCTGGAATCCGATGCAAGTCACTTCACATAGAAAAATACAGACCATAATCAAAAGATTGCGTTGAATCAACAAAAATACCAAAACGTATTCATTCCAGATCAAATGGAAAAGTTGCAATGTGTATTCATTAACAATATTACTCCAGATGATTTCAATTTTAAGTGGAGCAAGCACCATTTTCTTTCGAAGTGACCAACTTGATATTTATCTGGGTGGAATTATGTGCTCATTACTAATGTTGTGTAATGATCCATCAACACTTATGTATTTAGTTTGGAATACGGCATACATTTGGATACTTTGTTTCTTGCAGTGCATTTTTGTTTATATATTTAAGCCTTGGGAATAATAAGAAATGAGCATATAATAAAAAAGATTACTGTATTTGTATGGGAAAATATGAACTTGTTTTGTCGGAAGGATATACTGCACTCCCAAGATCATGCAGTATAACCATCTGAAAAACTCGTTCATATTTTCCCATACAAATGCAGTAACATATAATTACAATACTGTAGTTTGGAATATTTTTTTTATTGATCTCCAAATTTTTTAACTTTTATTTCTATTCATGAGCTGGAAATCCAAGTTTCTCTAAGCCAGGAATCCAGGACTCCCAGGTTTAAAAATCCTAATGAGAAACATGAAGAATACAGTTGTTGTTGTTATTGTTGTTGTAGGGTTCAACGCCATTTTTCAGCACAAGATAGGCTATACATGGCGGCCAGTATTAATGGTGGAGGAAGAACCCCGGGAAGAACCACCGACCCACAAGAAGCTACTGGCAGGCTTTCTCACTTACCATTGTAGCTGAGTCTGGACTTGAGCTCACTCAGACAGAAATGAGATGGCAGTGATCCATAACAGTCATCGATTTAGACCACTCGGCTACATCGAGGATTCGATGAGTACTGTTAATGGTACATTCTACATATGCCCAATGTGAATATGAGTATGGTGAAAAGGTACATCCTACAGTGTAAACCAGAGTAATGTGAATGGTGCAATGTACACCTACCCAATGTGAACTAGAGTACTGTATTGTATACCTACCTAATGTCTGATGTTATGACTTTCAGGAATTTCCAGTTTGTGTATTTGAGATGTTATTTTCCATTTAGCTATAATATGTATTTTAATATATAATATTTAACTAAAAAAGCATTTGTCCAAGATTAAGGTGCATACCACTTTTGTCATTACACAACATAATCTGACCACATGACTTTAAATAAGGACAGCAAACACTGGACTTTGTAACGAATTCTAACTACGGGAAAAACCTAAGGTGTATTATTGTAATTATAGACGATGTATTTTAAGTTATGATAATACCTAAATTACATTATAGTAATTGCAAATAATGCATTTTAACAGCTCACACTACATACATTGTATGGTAATTACAAATAAGCAAAGAATTCTAACTGCTGAGAGTAACCAGATTTCATCATGTTAATTACAAAAAGTCCAAATATGGACTGAACTTGGCTTATAACTTTCAGTATGCTCTTTTTATTTGTTCTTTTTGGGTTATTTAGTTCTAATGTCACCTTGAACATATTACTGGCTATAATATCCAAAGAAAGTAGAAGCCAATTGTCTATTACGAGGTAACAGAGAACCAACCTACTCATGTTGGCTTAGGCTGTGATCTTAAAATAATTTTAAAGAAATAGCTGTCAACCAATGGATATAAAAATCTGTATTCATAGCTCAATAGGTTTTACATTCTATATTTTACTTGTTCAAAGACTGGAATTATATCCATCATTTGTTACAATGACCTTGACCTGTTTGTCCTTCTAATAGCTTTTATTTTTGCTTACATCAAAAATGTTTGTAAAAAGGAAAGCAGAGTCAGACTAAATTCTGTATATGGAAACTATCAATCTTTGATATAGGTCATGGTGACATAAACTTCACATCCTAAAAATGCAATGGAAGCATTCTGTATCTGGTACAAGCATACCACAATGCTTGGCACAAACAAGCCACCATGCTTAGCCAAGAAACCTGATGAAGAACTAAAGCTCTAGAGTAGAGTCCACTTTCATTTCTGCACTGTTACCTTGACTTTTGACCAATTCAACTTGATATCTGTTTTTCTTGCCTCAAGAGCAACCATTATATGAAGTTTGCTTAGATATATGATAAAGAACTCAAATTATTTCCAGAAACAAGTTTTAAAATTTTTATCACAACAGCAAATGTCTTTCATGTCTAAAGTGCAAGCCATCTGCAAAATTTGGTCAAGGTGGATGATTTAAAACTAAAGCTATTTTACAAAATTTAAAAATGTACAAATGGACAAACCTATGTACAGAGGATGTGTGTGTGATTTGGATTTTTAATGAAGCTTTAATAAATTTTCAGTCATATTGCTATGATGTCTGCAGTGTAGCATCACACTGCAGACATGTAACATCACATCCCACCCAATCACATTCTACTGTCACTAGGCTGAGTTGACCAGTCCTAACACTAACCTCATAATGCTGAGTGACACGCTATGTACAGTGTGACATTGCTATAACAATGGGTGAAGAATACTGCCATAGTAATTTACACTTGGCCTTTTGGCCAATGGACATTGCCATAGTAAGGTAAACTTGGCATTTTGGCCAATGGACATTGCCATAGTAAGGTAAACTTGGCATTTTGGCCAATGGATATTGCCATAGTAAGGTAAACTTGGCATTTTGGCCAATGGACATTGCCATAGTAATGTACACTTGGCCTTTTGGCCAATGGACATTGCCATAGTAATGTACACTTGGCTTTTTGGCCAATGGACATTGCCATAGTAAGGTACACTTGGCCTTTTGGCCAATGGACATTGCCATAGTAAGGTAAACTTGGCCTTTTGGCCAATGGACATTGCCATAGTAATGTACACTTGGCATTTTAGCCAATGGACATTGCCATAGTAAGGTACACTTGGCCTTTTGGCCAATGGACATTGCCATAGTAATGTACACTTGGCCTTTTGGCCAATGGACATTGCCATAGTAAGGTACACTTGGCCTTTTGGCCAATGGACATTGCCATAGTAATGTACACTTGGTCTTTTGGCCAATGGACATTGCCATAGTAAGGTACACTTGGCCTTTTGGCCAATGGACATTGCCATAGTAAGGTACACTTGGCCTTTTGGCCAATGGACATTGCCATAGTACGGTACACTTGGCGTTTTGGCCAATGGACATTGCCATAGTAAGGTACACTTGGCCTTTTGGCCAATGGACATTGCCATAGTAATGTACACTTGGCCTTTTGGCCAATGGACATTGCCATAGTAATGTACACTTGGCCTTTTGGCCAATGGACATTGCCATAGTAATGTACACTTGGCCTTTTGGCCAATGGACATTGCCATAGTAATGTACACTTGGCCTTTTGGCCAATGGACATTGCCATAGTAATGTACACTTGGCCTTTTGGCCAATGGACATTGCCATAGTAATGTACACTTGGCCTTTTGGCCAATGGACATTGCCATAGTAATGTACACTTGGCCTTTTGGCCAATGGACATTGCCATAGTAAGGTACACTTGGCCTTTTGGCCAATGGACATTGCCATAGTAATGTACACTTGGCCTTTTGGCCAATGGACATTGCCAAAGTAAGGTACACTTGGCGTTTTGGCCAATCGACATTGCCATAGTAAGGTACACTTGGCCTTTTGGCCAATGGACATTGCCATAGAAATTTACACTTGGCCTTTTAGCCAATGGACATTGCCATAGTAATGTACACTTGGCCTTTTGGCCAATGGACATTGCCATAGTAAGGTACACTTGGCCTTTTAGCCAATGGACATTGCCATAGTAATGTACACTTGGCCTTTTAGCCAATGGACATTGCCATAGTAAGGTACACTTGGCCTTTTGGCCAATGGACATTGCCATAGTAATGTACACTTGGTCTTTTGGCCAATGGACATTGCCATAGAAATTTACACTTTGCCTTTTAGCCAATGGACATTGCCATAGTAATGTACGCTGCCTTTTAGCCAATGGACATTGTCATAGCAATTACACTTTGCCTTTGGATATGATAATAATTATCATAACATGGACGTTTACATAACAATGTACACTCTGCCTTTTGGCAGATGGACGTTTACATAACAATGTACACTCTGCCTTTTGGCAGATGGACGTTTACATAACAATGTACACTCTGCCTTTTGGCAGATGGACGTTTACATAACAATGTACACTCTGCCTTTTGGCAGACATATAAATATCAAACCTATTTTCTGATGTTTTAGGCCAGCTAATGATGTAATTTTACATTACCACAGAGCCTGTCTTGGTACTTTTCTATCACTCTCAGCAGTTCCATACAGGACCTCTGAATTGCCTTGAAAACCTGACAAGATAATAACATTTCATAATTACCAAGTAGGGTCAATGATATTCTAATACAACATTATGTAACACTTGTATTATGTATATATTTAAAAAAACTGCCACATGTCATGGTCACCGAAAAGTGTTGACCTGGGCAAAACAGTTGCCCTCAAGTTTGTCAATTTGCTAAACATTCTCCAAAAATGATGTTCACTTTGCTTTATCCTGATGCCAGTTATATTTCAGTAAATGGAATTTAATACAACTTCTTTTTTCCCTTTAAAGAGAAAGGTGAATGGTTAAAAATGAGGTTTTATTATCAGCAGCCAAATGTTGGTGATAACATGATTACAAATGCCACAAATCCCACTGCTATCTACAGAATTCCCACTGAAATTCACACAAATGCCAGTAATCCCACTGTTATCTACAAAAATCCCACTGAAATTCACACAAATGCCAGAAATCCCACTGTTCCCACAAAAATGCCAGAAGTCCAACTGTTCTCTAAGAAATTACAACTGAAAATAAAATGCCAGAAATAACACTGCCATCTAACTAATTCCTACTGAAAATAAAATTCCAGAAATAACAATGCCATCTAAGGAATTCACATTGAAAATTAAATGCCAAAATAACACTAATTACAAATGCCAGAATTAACAGTGTCATCGAAGGAATTCCCCTTGAAAATCAACACTAAATTAATACTGATTACAAATGCCAAAAATAACACTGATATCTAATTTACTTCCACTTAATATTAAATGCCAAGACAACACTGATTACAAATGCCAAACATAACACTGATGTCTAATTTACTTCCACTTAATATTAAATGCCAAGACAACACTGATTACAAATGCCAAACATAACACTGCTGTTTTAGGAATTCACATTGAAAGTTAAATGCTGAAATAACACCCATTACAAAAGCCAGAAATAACACTGCCATAAAACACACTGCTGTCTAAGGAATTCCTGGTGGAAATTCACATGTCAGATATCATATTACTATCCGAAGAATTCCCAATGAAAATGCACACATGATCCATGAAAAATTGAATGAAAAAGTGAATTTCTGTAATGCTATCGGAAGTAAATCAGGAGTTAGTGGAAATAAAAAAGTAAAATAATAATAAAATTAATCAGAATTTTAAGATACTTATAAACTTGTATTAATATTTCATAAGTATTTTAATCATCTGACATGAAAATAAGCAAAACCTGAAGATGAAAGTGACTATATGGAACAATATACATTTTAAGCTTTTTACACTCACATATCTACATTTTTCAAGTACTTTGCCCAATTCAGGCTGAAGAATTGTTGTGTGTTCAACACCATTTTCCAGCAAATTATATGCTATACCTGGCAGTCAGTATATCTGGTTGAAAAATAACCAGCAAAAACCTTGGAAAAAACCATCAACCCACAAGAAGATACTGGCAAGCTTGTTCACATGCTCTACATTGCAGAGCAGATTTCGAACCCTTGTGGACAAAGGTGAGATGTCAGTGATAAGTAAAGGCAACCACCTTAGCCAAACTAAGCAATAAATGGCTCCAGAAGTTATTTTGCCAAAATATTAATGAATGAGATCTTGTGAGCTGGTCCAAATTCATTTTATAAATTTTGCCTTGTATAAATGTTACAGAAGGTATAATTTAGATTCACTGGTTGTTTCAGTAACCTTTTTTTCTGTGACGATAAAGCATGACTTATGTTCTACAGCTGTGAGTGTTCATATGAGATGATAATAGTTTAAATTTCTTTGCATCACAACTCTTTACACTATGACTCAGTTTTGGGATTAATTTTAAATCAATCAACAGAACACATAAACCTTAAAAACCAATACCTCAAAATAAACATTACTGGTCTAAAGTAAACAAATTTTTCTATTCTTAAGCTTAAACTACATCTTTTAATGATCAATTAAAGGACCTATGAAGAAAAATAATTTTTCCCTTAGGAATCTGTTATGTACTGCATTAATTACCCCCTCCCCATCAAAACCTTTAATTCATATATTGGAGAGACAAAAAGTTGACTTGAACACTACAGAAAGCACTAAATCAAGTAGACTGACATTCCAGTTAAAGTTTTCAAATGTTCAAGCAAAACTATTGTGTCACTGTTTTGAATTTCCTGGGGTCTTACATCAAAGATGTATTAAAATAACACTAATTGTATTCTGTGTTCTAATATTTGTGCAAATTTGTTGTGGATTTAGAATGAAACTATTTAAATTAACAATATTGTTCAGTAAATGCTTGGGATTGTTTGCCAGTACCTGACTACATACAAGCATGATAATAGAGGAGGCAACTGCTCTTTGTTTCGTCTTGTTTACAAGTTTTTTTTGTAAAATATTGTGATTTTGCTTCTGCTAGCATTCCCTCTAACCCGTACAACAATGTAGAATAGAGCCATAAATCTGCTAGCATTTCCTTCTATCCAACACAATGGTGTATAACAGAGACTTTTCAAAGAAATCCAGCTACACAAGAACTGGTCCATACACAATACTACATAACAATTTTGTTCCTATCTGAGAAGAAAAGAAAAGAAAAGGATGATATATTGTAGGGGATTGGTATCAATGAATTTATCAAACAAGTTCTTTTTCTGATCAAAACACAACTGTGGTCATGTATGTATTAAATACATTTATCACAAATACTTTTCACAGAACAGTGTGCATTAAATCCAAATTGGACTGGAGTTTTTAAAACTCTGATTCATTACAGCTAAGAATATCAACTGGAGAATATCAATAAAAACACAATAACAGCTCCAATCATGGTGTTAATACATAAAAGTATGGACTGAAAATCTATACTAAAGACTAGATTAACAGGTATTTAATAGAGAACACTAGATTAGACTGGTATTTAACAGAGAACACTAGATTAGACATGTCTTTAATAGAGAACACTAGATTAGACAGTGAAGAACAGTGGAGTGTTTATGGTGTTGGTGTTTATAATTTTTAACATAACTTTAAAAAAATTTCAGTCATATCGCTATGATGTCGGAAGTGTGGCAGTTTATAGTGATGTCTAGCACTGGGGCATCATGCCACAGACATGTAGCATGATGTTCCACCCAGTCACATTATCCTGACACCAGGCTGACCAGTCCTAACACTAACCTCTTAATGCTGAACGTCAAGAGAGGCAGCTGTTAGTACCATTTTTGTAAGTCTTTGGTATGACTCGACCGAGGATCGAACCCACGACCTCCCGCATCCAAGGCGGACACTCTAACTGCTAGGTCACCAGAGTAAATGGGTATCTAATTAAGATCACTACATTAGACAGGTATTCACGAACACTAGATTACACTGGTATTTAATAAAGAACACTGGATGAAATGGGTATTTAATAAGAAAAACTAGATTAGACAGAAACACTAGATTAAACTGGTATTTAATAAAGAACACTGGATTAACAGGTATTTAACAAAGAACACTATATAAAACAGGTATTTAATAGATAACACTAGGTTAGACAGATGTGAAAGAGAAAACACAAGATTAGACAGGTATTTGATAAAGAACACTAGATTAAATGCATTTAATAGAGAACAGTAGCTTAAATGGGTATTTAAAAAGAACATTAGATAAGACAGGTATTAAATAGAGAACACTAAATTAGACAGGTATTTAGTAAAGAAAACTGGATAAAATGGGTATTTAATAAAGAATAGATTATACTGACATTTGATACAGAACACTAGATTAAATTGGTATTTAATTTAAAAAAAGACTAAATTAAACAGGCAATTACCTTAAAAAACACTAGACTATATGAATATTTATTAACGTAGTGCATACATATAGTCTCATCAAGTGGTACCGTAAATGGCCAAAAAAAATCAGAGTCATTCTTATTGCTGAGAGCAAGAACCATTTCTGATATTGTTGGCAAATTACATTTTCAAGGTGGCCACCATATTGAATATCAGATCAGTATTGTTCTCATTTAGGACCTACTCAACATCATAAAAATTATTCTGGTGTAATCCCCTTGTTGACATACATGACTTTTCATTTCAGACCAACCAGACACCATAAAAATTGTTCTGGTGAAATCCCATGTTGACATGCAAGAATTTTCTTTTAGAAGGAGTAGAAAGGACAGGATTTTTGAAATGGTTGCCATGATGTCATCACTATTTTCAGTAAGGACCAGTCAGACGTCATAAGAAGTCTGCAATTTTCAGTAAGGACCAGTCAGACATTATATGAAATCTGCAGGCAAAAACCCTATGACCATCTTTAGAAAAACAGCATTTACAAGATTTAAATGGCTGCCATGTCAGTCATTTTTGGAGCCAGACCATCTTTTATTTAGGACCAACTATACATTTGAAGACTTCTGCTGAAGACTACTAGTTGATGACAAGATAGCCATAATGGCAGCTGCTTCTGTACCATTTTCATCTAACATCAACTAGACAACTAAGGTGTCTTTTAGTGAAAGAAATATAAATATTTTCAAGATAACAACTGTGGTTGTTATATTGAGTGATGAAAAGGTACTACTTTCATACAGAACTAACATGACATTGAGATGGACATGTATGCAAAGTTTACAGTGATGAAAAGGTACTACTTTCATATAGAACTAACAAGACCTTGGGATGAACATATATGCAAAGTTTATAGTGATGAAAAGGTACTACTTTCATATAGAACCAACAAGACCCTGCAATGAACATGTATGCAAAGTTTACAGCAATAGCTGAGAAGTAGTGCTAACAGACTAATGCTGACATGGATGGACCAAAAAAATGTGAGAGCAAAGGAACATCCCATAAGTTCTCCTGATCTATGGCAAGTAGGTCTAAAAATTTACTGTACAGAGGATAAAGCAATTCCATATGCTTCACACACAGTATAACATAAAAAATGGGCCTTTTGGTTCCAGTATTTTAATCACAGCAGAAAAGAGAATACTTTACAGCAGGTTTAAAAGAAGTTGTTCAAGTGATGCTGGGTATTCAGATGATTGATGTTTGCAGTATTCATATGGCATTACCATCAATGTATGCAGTATACATGTGTCATTACCATCCATGTATGCAGTATTCAAGTATCGTTACCATCCATGTATAGAGTATTCATGTGGCATTACCATCCATGTATAGAGTATTCATGTATCATTACCATCCATGTGTACAATATTCATGTGTCATGACCATCCATATATGCAGTATTCATGTATCATTGCCATCCATGTATGCAGTATTTGTGTCATTACCATCCATGTATGCAGTATACATGTGTCATTACCATCCATATATGCAGTATTCATGTATCATTGCCATCCATGTATACAGTATTCATGTATCTTTACCATCCATGTATAGAGTATTCATGTATCATTACCATCAATGTATACAATATTCATGAGTCATTACCATCCATATATGCAGTATTCATGTATCATTGCCAACCATGTATGCAGTATTTGTGTCATTACCATCCATGTATGCAGTATACATGTGTCATTACCATCCATATATGCAGTATTCGTGTATCATTGCCATCCATGTATATAGTATTCATGTATCGTTACCATCCATGTATAGAGTATTCATGTATCATTACCATCCATGTATGCAGTATTCATGTATCATTACCATCCATGTATGCAGTATTCATGTATCATTGCCATCCATGTATGCAGCATTCATGTGTCATTACCATCCATGTATGCAGTATTCATGTATCATTGCCATCCATGTATAGAGTATTCATGTATCGTTACCATCCATGTATAGAGTATTCATGTATCATTACCATCCATGTATACAATATTCATGTGTCATTACCATCCATGTATGCAGTATTCATGTATCATTGCCATCCATGTATGCAGCATTCATGTGTCATTACCATCCATATATGCAGTATAAATGTGTCATTACCATCCATGTATGCAGTATTCATGTATCATTGCCATCCATGTATGCAGTATTCATGTATCATTTCCATCCATGTATGCAGTATTCATGTGTCATTACCATCCATGTATGCAGTATTCATGTGTCATTACAATCCATGTATGCAGTAATCATGTGTCATTACCATACATGTATGCAGTATTTGTGTCGTTACCATCCATGTATGTAGTATTCACATATCATTACCATCCATGTATGCAGTATTCATGTATCATTACCATCCATGTATGCTGTATTCATGTATCATTACCATTCTTGTATGCAGTATTCACGTCTTTACCATCCAAAATTGAAGTCATTTAAAAGCTCTAAAAAATTTGCATAAAGTGTAATCTTCCCATATCTTTTCAGTAAATTTTTGCTTTTTACAACATGATTGTGTACAACCTTCATTGATCTGGTATTTAATTTATAAATATCCAGATATATAACCATCAGTTCATGGATGATGTTTCATCAACTGAGTACATGTTAATCCTCACCTCAAGTTTTGCATCCAGCTCTGCATCTGAGGCCACAACATGTTCATCCTCCTTTTTGCCTAGCTTTTGTATGACAGCCTGTTTGGTTGTCCAGTATGTCTCCTTCATCTTGTGAAGAGTGGATGTCTCTCTCTGTTCCACAAAGCGGTCATAACTGGATCCACTGTATCCATGACTACTGAAAAAAGCAAAAAGTGTCAGCTTGGCCAAGGTCTATACAATTATTGAGGTAGAATTCTTACAAGCTATATTTCTGAAGCAACTGCATATATTTGAGTCCAGCCTACTGTACTGTATATCCTTAAATTTAAATCAGTTTTCAATATGGACTTTACATTTCATTTAAAATTTCACAAAAGAAAAGGAAATCATTCTATTTTTTATGCTGTGAAAAAGCATGGTGTATATCTGTGTTCATTAAATAAATACTGTCAATAATTTTATTTTTATGAGTACATGTATCAAATTTTGAAGTTTTGCGAAAAGTGAAATTTTCACTGGCATTAGTAGAGGTCCTATTTTAAGCCCATCCCATAATTAACACCTGTATCCCCTTTTATTCCCATGGAAAATAAATCTGAATATGCAGATGATACTGGCAATAATCTGCTGCCTAATGCTCCATTACTTCATATTGATCAAATGACTGGACTTGCTGACCATGTAGATACAGAAAATAATGGGCAGATAAAGTACAGCATACAATGTTGATTTGGTCATTAGGATTTTGCTTTATTATGGATAAATAACTGAACATGCATAAAGAACAAAAGGTCATACTTTGGCAAACTAATAAATGCCCTTATCTGAAATTGCAATTCGCAACATGGAATTAATGATAAGAAACACAGTATAGAAATGTTTGACTTTGTATTATAAAGCATGTGTAAAATACATAACTGGATTAAATGACATAGTATATGCTAGGTAAACTACATTTTGCATGAAATGGATTGAAATCTTACTATCTTGAGATCTGTGGAGAAAGTTTCATATAATAAAATCCACTGACCAATTCAAGTCAGATATTTGATGAAATTTTCCAATAAATGTTTTAAAAAATTAGGTACCATATCAAGGAGATATGTGAAAATATACATACGACATTTTGCCTTTGGAAAAGCCACGTCAATCCGTTTGTCAAAAGTGCAATGTGCTGTAATGGAAAGCAAAAAATGCAGCAATTATAATGGGATTGTTTATATTTTTCATGAAAATGTCAATAATACACATAATCCTTTTTGTCATATCTACAAAAATATCAAATGTTATGGCAAAACAATAGTCCCAAGTGATGCATCAAATATATTTCCCTCCTAGTGGTCTAAATCGATCTCAGTTACGGATTACTGCCATCTCAACTCTGTTTGCATGGGTTTTAGTTTCAATGTGGATATATGAGAAAGCTTGCCAGTAACTTCTCGTGGGTCAGTGGTTCTTTCCTGGGTTTTCCCTTGTTCCTTTTGTACTATTAATACTGTATGCCATGTTTAGCATATCGTTTACTGAAAAATGACATTAAACCCTACATTTTTTCTTGAATTGTAGCCCCAAGTGGCCAAGTGGTTTAGATTGCTCAATGTCATGGATCACCTCTGCATGGGTGTGAGTCTTGGGTTTGGCCAATGTCGGTATGTGAAAAAGCTTGGCAGTAGCTTCTTATGGTATTGGTTCTTTCCGCGATTCTTTCTCTACCTTTTATACTGGTTGCCATGAATAGAATATCTTGTGCTGAAAAATGGCATTAAACCCTACAACAACAGCTTTCTTGACCTTATACTTTCTTACATGCAAACTCACAACTTTTGGCTTCATATAAAGCAAACAAAACATACAAATATATGCAAGTGAAAACTTTCACTGAGGAGTTTTGTTTTAAACATTACAAGCTTGAAACTGACCATTTCTTTAACGCTTATAAGCTTTGCCTCAGCCCATGAATCCTTAAAAGAGATTTGTATGAACAGGGCATCTTACTCCCTGGTATAAAACTGTTTATTGGCCAATTGTTTGCTTGTAATTTTACACCATCATCAAGTAAGCAAAACTGTGTAGTGCTACCTTAAAGTGTTTCGTCAGCTGCACTTGGTGAGGATGCAAAATAGCAGATAGAAGTTTCCATAGTCAGTGCTAAGGTCTCCACAATTACATTCATTTTTAATGCCCTGGTATTTTTTTTAAAGTACATGATAGGTAAATTGCAAACAATGATATGAGTCCCTATGATAGATATCACTATTTTTTAGCTGTGTGTGCATGCATGTGTGCATCAGCTAGAATTCAATTAGAACTATTAGTTGTTGTTATAGGATTTAATGCTGTTTTTCAGCACAAGATTGGCTATACATTGACAGTATTAATGGTGGAGGAAGAACCCTAGATAACCCAGGTAAGAACCACTGACCCGTGAAAAGCTATTGACCAGCTTTTTCACTTACCCACCTTACCAGAGTCTGGACTTTTACTCAAACTTAAGTTATTTACTCACAACTTAGAAGCCTGAAAAGTAGTATCCATCAGTAACTGATATCTGCTGATTCACCTGTGAACCTATACAGCAATGGATATATTCTGGATCAACTGTATCCCTACAGAGTAATGTATTCAGATTGAATCAAGGTTTAAAATAATCTGTACAAGTATAGGCACCACAGATTGAATCAAATAATCTGAATGTGGATTTCTCATGCTACCAGTAAATAGATCAAGTACACAGCATGCATATTTAAGATAACCTCTCAAAAGGAAAAGTTCTACTTTCAATAAAAATCATAGCTGTAAATATGTCAAGCGTAAGATTATGTAAAAAGTTGGATTTGATTTAATCATCATAAAATAACAGGTTTGGTTGGTGTCAGAGATTTTAATAAAAGAATTTAACCAATTGGGTATTTTACTTCACAGTTTGGAATAAATTATTCAGTTCTTTTAAAAATATGAAGGTATTACAAAATTTGCAAGATAGAAACTGATACTTCCAAAATAAATCTTCTTAGTGACTATGACTAATTCATAGTTCATTTGACTGTATATGTTGTTTCACATTTAAAATACATGTAATTCTCTTTCCATTTACTATATTTTCCCACTGCTATAGAATATTCTTCTGATTTCTTACAATCTTGTTTGAGTCTACCAATAAAATCTTTTGGCAAGTGAGCTCTCTCCATTGCCAAATTGAATAACTAATTCTTTTTCTTCTAAAGTATAATTTCCTCATTTTTGAGCTAACATGTTAAAGTTCTGCAGCGATTTATTCCTATTTTACCAACAGTACAGTACTGCAATTTAATTTTGCCTTAGAAAATTTTGTAAGCAAAATACCTTGTTCTAAAGGAAGTGATACATGTACTGTCACATGATGTTTTGGTCTTTGGTACTTGTTTTGTTCAAGGTAAATTTTTAAGTGCGTTAATCTACAAAATCTATACTTAGCATATCGGAACATCTTATTATCTTGACAATGATGTCCAGTCGTAATTGTCAATTACAACAAAGAAAAAAACTGCTGTGTGAAGGGCAAAGCTCTATCAATACATTGCTGACCCCATTTCCTGTAAATGTTGGTGTAAATGATATAATAACTTTAACGGTACATGTACTTTAGCCAAAACTTCTTCCAGTAACAAATACCTGATATCTGGACACAGACTAATGGAGAGATAATCACATTACGTGTCTATTATTAAGTAATGCTTCTGGACACGCATTAAAAAAAAGTGTGGCCACCTGTATGGGTAAAATTTTACGTTTTTGCACTAATATGTCTGCTGGTCGCTTTAGAGGGGTGGTCATTCTTGAGGGGTACTTTTGAGTACAAACCCATCAATGCCACGGGATTCTGACCATAAAGAGTGGATGGCGGATGGTCAGAGGGGCCATTCACAAGGAGAACCACTGTGCAATCATTTGAAATGTGCACTGGGCATCAGGAACTTTGACAACATAGTTTTATGATGACCAAATGCACCATCACATATTAAAGATTGTGTTTATGGCAGAAGCAATACACTGATTAATTTGGACTAAATGCTTACATTTAACAGGTTTTGCATAATCAGAATGCAAAAAAATGTCTTTTTAAGGTTTTTTTGTTTATTATCATGTATGCAAACAAAATGCATACAAATACAGAAAAAGCATCTGAAAATTATCATTGGTAGGAGAGTCATAATCTGACATCACAAAAACTAATTATTTTGTCAATCATGATGTCTTTACTTACACCAAGGGTTAAACTGTATGACTTATCAATTTAGTTTTATACCAACAATTATCAAGGATTATCACATATGTTCCAGTGATGTCTTGCAGAAGTAACCAATGACTCAATCTTCAAGTTCACTAAACTAATAACAAGGCCCTTAATCAGTGCACAATGTGACAACAGGATTAGGTACGTAACTGGAGGAATTTTGTACTGTAGTCTAAAGTATGAGAGCCAAGTTACAGAAATGGAGGAAACCAGTATCCTTGCAAGTTTCCTTCTTTGGCATCTCTGTAACATGTCCTAGTTGTTGAGGAATGTACACTTGCACCAATGACCTTTATTATTCATTTTAGTTGCAAGCAAGCCTGTACAACAAACATAGGCTACATTCAACAGATCCAACAAAATAAGGTCATTGGCATAGATTTTTAAACTATCTAAATTTGCAAATCCCAAACAGCAGAGCTTGTATTATTGCTTACAATTTACCTGTCATACATATACTATACAATAATTACAAGGGAGAACATTTCTCTCCTTTCTCATGTGACCTATTTTTAATAATAAACATGGATTATTCAAGCTATATTTCGCACAGCCAAATAAATTTGGTACTGATGTTTAACTCAGGCATTCAACTTTTTATGCATATCACAAGCTTGGCTTATGATCATACCTTTAAGGAATGTTAAACCATTTTCCCACACTACTACTTGACAAGGCCCTTATCATGATTGCTAATATGCAAAAACAATGCAGTGAATGAAAACTGCTGTCTCATTGGCCAACTGAAAATAAGTTATAACTAAATGTAGGATGTCATTTTCTTTTAACTGAGAGGACAGTATTCAACAGGATTGATTTCACTTGCATATTAAGTGTGTCTGATCAGGGCCATGTCAAGCTGAGAAAGGAGATCCTTTGTAACAAAAGAGCAAAGTGTCTTTCCTTGTAGTTTTTAATACAGTGATCCCATGCATATTGAATAGAATACACCAATACACAATTTTACCACCAATTTGAATGGCTGACATATGTCTTTTTGATTTGTTTGATTTGATCAAGAGCACATAGTTGATCATCATTACCAGAAAAATTGAAAAATTAAATATTTAGTGAAAACTGTGATGTTTTTACTTTCCAAATTAATGAATTGGGAGGACAAAGTGTTTACTCAAACGTCCAAAATTAATTCTAGAAAGCAACGGTTACTCCAGTACGAGTAATTCACATACATACACTGAAGAGGCTGATAAAGGTTGCTTTGGTGATGAATCGATTGGTTCAATAAATATTCACTTTCACTGCATAGTGGAAAAAAAAACTGCAAAAACTGGAAATGCAATTAATTATTGCTGAAAATAATTAATCTATGATACAAGTGCCAGTGATAATGGTATGACGTTTCTTTCATAAGCAATAAAGTGTAAGAAATTTGCGACCATTTAGGTTGTTTTTGGTTTGTCTTTTTTAATGATCCCACTTTTGGTCCTATTACAAAACACGGGGTCGACTTATTCCATTTCTGGAACGATTACTGACACACTAACACCATCTCTAATACCTCACGGTATAGCAAAATTCCCCACGGGTGCAATCATTAAAGATACTGAAGGCATGAAGTTTCGTAAATCTACATCACTTTGTTTAGATCTGGACACCGTGCACAGAATTTCATTGTAATGACGTGAACACAAGAATACATAATTAGTTGCATACATTACTTCCTCACAAATATGCTCCTTAATCAACAACGTGGCAGAATTATAACCCGAAATAAATACTTCTTTCAGCTTCCATGTTTAATATGATAAACTACAACTGGCAGAGAATAATGTGGTTAAATATACCCATACCGATAAAGCTTTTGCGAACCAGTCTAGAACATAAAAAAACCGTTCGGAATCAAGATATGAATCGTGCCAGAAAATTGCGCTCTTGAGTACCTGAACCAGGAAAGGAATGAAACGAAAGTATAAAAAGTATATAATAAAAAAATATTTTTTTTAAAAGTAGCGCATAAAATACCACCGCATCATAGTTATAATACTCTTTCCTTAGACTGAAATTATATATCATTTATTTTCTGGTTTGTAATTATAGTTTGGTTAAGAACAACAACAACAACAAAAATAATAATAATAATAATAATAATAATAATAATAATAATAATAATAATAATAATAATAATAATAATAATAATAATAATAAACAGCTGTTTGTTATTGTTTGTGTGCGTTTATTACTTGTTGGTGTTACAGATTCAGTACAGAAATGTCCAGTTTACATTTGTTCTGTGATACGCATGGTAAGTAGTATGTGAGTTGCTTTCATTGCACTTGTCTAACATGCAACCGTCGATTACATTAACAAGTTCTTTGTGCCATTGTTCATTTCTGCAACGAATATCCAAAAGTCAACTTCAACTTATGTTACTCAATACTTCGCAATTAGAGTCTAAGAAAATTACTATTGCACACCACGGCTCTGGTAAGTTTTTAATTACATTTAGCAGCAGGGAGGGTGAACCCTACAACTTTTTGCTCGAGCCCTTACCTATAAAAAAAATGGCTCCTGCAACTGGCTGAGAAAAAAATAGGTCAATAACGCTAAACCAAAGTCTCTATTATATTTCCATACGGTTAAGAGCCGGTAATAAACCGCATAATAAAGTCATGAGGTTAGCCCAATTTTGTTATCTTATTGTTGACGTATTTTTTTCACGACTTCGTTTACTTGCAAAGCGGCACTCAATTGTCGTCCTTCACCCTCTCTGCTCCTGTGGATTAACCAAAGATTTTATCCAGACCTATACGATATCTGGATCTTGGATCATGATGATTGTTATAAATCCGAATGGAACAGCTTGTGCTTTTGAAAAGAAGTTTTTAAATTTAATCATGTCCATATCCCCTGAACACCAGGTATAATAAATATTCTGTAGAGTATAATTGTCTACTCCATTAAACACAACCAAAATATTACAGTTATCTCTAATCACCTTAGGTATTTGTATATATCTCTGAGTAACATAAATCACATCTGTGTTTTTGTCTACCTCGAGAAAATATTCTAGCTGAATTAGATAGTTTGTCCAGCATCACATCATCGTACACTACGATTTTATTAATCAATTATTCTAGGTCATCTACAGACGGGGCTTCATCTATATCAGTGATAAAATCAACAATATCGACACCGTCTTTATTAACTGATATTGCTTTCTCGTTAAAATCCTTAAGTACTTCTTGACAATGCTGATCATCAACATACGGTGCTATTAAATATAGTTTGTTTCATCTCAACCATCTCATTATTAAATTTAATAATAATTGTATTTTACCTAATCCAGATGGACCTATTATAATTATCCTTATCGAATTTGGTACTGATCCAGATGGACCTATTATAATCATCCTTATCGAATTTGGTACTGATCCAGATGGACCAATTATAATCATCCTTATCGAATTTGGTAATGCTGGATGGTGCTTCACTGGTTCTTGTTTTCGTGTCGCCGACAAATCAATTATTGTATCCATATTATTAATAGCATGAGTCTATATTGTGTTCGATGCAAATTATCTACACCTACTGCTAGATTGACAACGATAATTACGAAAAAACACGACGTGCATAAACAGGTAAATGTGTAAAATGTGGCACGCAAAAAATATAAATTTATCTGATTCAGGGACAAAGACAGGTGGATATATTGCTGCTTCTTTAGGAAAATTACCTGGATTACCATGGGCTGAATATGCCGGTGAGAAACATCTCGCAGGATATAATTACTGTGGTCCTGGAACTTGACTTGATATCCGACTTGATGATCAAGACCAAGAGAACATCAAGTAAATAAAATTGATCAAGCATGTCATGTTCATGAAGTTCCTTATAAAAGTAAAGATTTTCAGCAGCGGCATCTTGCAGATGTGAAATAGATTAATGCATTAAATTCAATACCAAATAAATCGCTCAGAAAAACTCGCTAGTTTTCTGATAGAATCCGCTATGAAAAGTAAAATGCTAGGGCTGGTAATTACTTATATCATTATTATAATGGAATCCATTTATTATAGCCCATTAGGGTATTGGAGAGGCAAAGCAGCTATCACTAAACTTGCAGAAGCAGCAAAAGTTTCACGTTCTGTTGCAGCAAATTGGTTAGCACGACAGGCAATATGGCAAATTTATTTACCACCACCAAAAAAAAATTCAATACGCACATTTTGATGTCAGTGTTCCTAACGAAGTTCATCAAGCAGATATTTTGTTTTTACCACACGATACTATTAAAACACGTGGACGAAAGTCACGCACGTACAAATTCGCATTGACCGTCGTTGACGTTGCAAGTCGATATAAAGAAACAGAGCCATTGTCAACAAAGACAGCCTCTGAAGTTGCATCTGCGTTTGAGAGAATTTATCAACGTGGTGGTCTATGATGGCCACAGCTATTGCAAGTTGATCTGGCAAAGAATTTCTTGGTGCAGTATTATCTTTGATAAAAAATCATAAAATTAAAATCAGACGAGGGCATAATAAAAATCATCGTGATCAAGCAATCGTTGAACGATTTAATCGAACACTTGCTGAGCGGTTATTTGGATATCAATACGCGAAGGAAATAGCTACTGTAAGTCCGGTGAGAGATCTCGCAAATGGGTTGGAAGGTTACCAAATGTGATAACTGCATTAAATTATGAAATTACTCGTGCAACTTCCATTAAACCTTCTAATGCAATAACAAAAAATATATACCACGTAGCAATAGATACGGACAACGAAGTCAACAACCAGTATTAGGTAATGTAATTGTGAGATATTTATACGAACCAGGGGAGCTTGAGGGTGGAAAGAAACGAGCTACTGACCCTATCTGGAGTTTGACCACACATACAATTTCTAGTGTGATTAGATCCACTGGAAGACCTGCCATATACAGCCTAGATTATACTGCCCCTCAACGTGGATTTGTACGTGAACAATTGCAGGTAATTGCTAAAGACACACAAATACCACCGCGTTCACTTACGTAAATTAGCATAAGGGCGTCCAGCGCCACGACGTCGTTTACATTCAAGACAGGTCAGCATCACATTTTCACACGTGTGGCCAACATCACTATTAATTCTGTCTACGGTAAATTGTATTGGATTATAATTTATTCGAATTTTGCCATAACATTATTGTATTACAGCTTGCAAGGTGACTATTTTGCAGTTGTTTTAGTGTCCTATTCTGCAGTTGTTTTAGTGTCATAATAAATTCAGTATCAATATCAAACTCACGCTTATTTTTTTGTCATACTGGTTATAAGACGCTATTTTTTTATTACAACAAGGTCATTAGTAATCTCAGTTAACACGTAATCTATAATAACCTTATGTAGTTGAGTTATTCTTCTGACGCGAGATACTGCAAGATAGACAAAGGTTGACCATTCAATCCGATCATCTACAATCCAGATATGTGTCGGAGATAGTTAATCCCTGTGATGAATGAATCGTTATAGCGTATCCTAACGTCCACGGTGATTTATCCATGCTCAATGCACTCTCAACATCATCAACAGCGACCAAAATAATGTCATTCAGTACAAGATTTTGTACAGGAAATTCAACTTCAATATTCTGTCGTCGAGTGTCTGCTGGGCGGTAACATACTGATATAGGTAGATTTAAAAACTTTTATTTATGTAACGTAAATAGTTTCTTTTGCAATTCATCACCAACTATCTTTCTACTTGCGACTATCAAATCAGTGTGTCTAGATGAAGTCCAAAAATCATTCATGGTAGTTTCTGAAATTAATTTACGCATTATCTCGCATTGTATTTTATCTGGCTGTAGACTGATTAATCTTTTAAACTCTTTCATTAGCTCATCAATGGATCTATGGTCATCATTCATTTCCTCGAAATAATCTACATTATTCTTTAACCATTCATGTGGAGACTGTCCAACAAAGGGTGGTGGTTGACCATGATCGCAACACATAATCACATCAGTATTATATGTCAATAACCAATCAAGAAATGTTTTTTAGTGTTTCTAACGAAACTGTGTCTAATAGGTATATATTTTTCACCCATTCACTCAGGAGTCCATGTGTCTCCGCACCATCTCACGAAACTGATATGTGCATGATTTTACTCCTAGTTCCTTTATTTCTCTAGCAAGTTCATTTGTAGGTGTCAAAATAATCATATATGAATGGTTGTTCATAAATAATTTAATCGCACGAGTTGTTTTACCTGAACCCCCACACCCATTAAGATAAATACTCTATGTCTAGGCACAGGATCATACACAGATGGTGCAGATGACTTTGATATTTAATTATTAATTTTGTAATATATTTCCTTAATTTCAACGTCAGCAAATTCAGAATAACTGAGTATATTTTCTTGCTTTATCCTGCATGTCCCCACTCACCATTAACGAGGAGCTTCTTTAATAAATCCTTATATTTTTATGTATATAAAATCAATCCTTAGAGACTCTAACAGCGTAACGAGGAAATTTATTTATCATCGACAGTAGATTTATCTAAAAAAAAAGACTAGCATCGAAGATCTTAAATGAGTAAACTATGGTGAGTCGCCATTATTTAGCTCACAATGGTACCTAGTTTAGTCCCATACCACAAAAAAGCATAACATCGGTTTATAAATGTGTTTTTCTCCTTTGTATCGGCGATTATAAAATCTAGCTCAGCATGGTCCATAATCAATCTTGTACAGTGTTGTTTATAATCATATGAACCGCCTTGAGTAAACTTACCTATTATCTTTCTACCAAGATCTTTTCCACGTTTTTCATCGTGCTCGTTCCTGCACTTACGTATATTGTTAGTAATTTTAATATTGTCATCTTCGCCAGATTCTGATAAACAAGCTAGCTTTTGTTAACAAAAATATAATTGCTTCATTTACCTTCAACGATATTAAATTCCAGTATAAAACATATATCTTAATAACGCTATTGGAGTCCAACATTTTTCTGAAAAATTTCTTCCAAACCAAACATAAGTAATCAGATGGAGATATGCGAGCTCGAATTATTCTATACAGGCAAATCCGGTTAAGGCAAAATCTATAAGGGTCCCTTTATCGAAACTCGGCTCATCTCATGTGCAGGGTGTCCTAGTCTGTCAAAGTATTTAGAACATTCACCATATCAAAGAAAACACCCAGGATAACATGCAGCCATATCGACGGATATCATCATTATAATCGTATTTAGTATTCCATAATCAACCGTGCCCATATTCTATGCAACTATTTTGTATATCTTTAATAAATTCTGAGCGAAATGGGCCGTGACCGATGGTAGGAAAAAACAATTGTTCAGCAGTTGTCTAACTTTGACATCGTCTTAAGTATATTTCAGTGCAATATTTCTCATTTCTTCATAAAGAGATTCTTTATGGTAAATATCACCATTAGGTCGTACAAACTGATCTTGATAATCGTGTCCTGAACTTTAAAATAACCAACAGGTACAGGGTCACTGTTACTTATATTTTTGATAAAATCTAATACATGACCATAATAAAATTTAACAACTCTGTCTCGTGGTAATATTGCTACAGAGCATCAGTCCACTGATGTGCATTATGATCAATAATCGTTATAGGGCTTCCATTTTTTATATATTTTGGTTCGTATATCTCTCCGGTTAGTGATTTTACTGTTATTGGAATCTTAACTTTTCTAGTTCAGCAACATCCTTAATAGATGCACCAGAATCCTTAACCATCTCTGCCCATATATTTATTTTTTTGTTGTAAATCTCTTAAGTCATTACCACGTATCCCATTTGTGAAATGTTCTGTAGCACGTTCAGCTACAGTTTCTTTTTGACTCGGACAATATCGTCAGTTTGAGATCTGCAGCGTTAGGTTTATCATTCAGCGGGTAAATAGCGTAGACAACAGCAGTTGCTAGCTAGCCTCGTTCAAAATATGGCATATAAATACCAGTCAGTATTCAGGCTTGGATTTATTATTTAATAAAACGATATTATTTTCCGACTGTATATGAACAATATCACTTTATCACAAATTATCCAAATGCCATCATCGGTCTCTACAATAAATTTTATTAAAATAAATTATTTTTTTATTATCAAGGTGGTTAATAATTTATTACCCTCATTCGTCATTCATCATATTAGCAGTAGTTCCAACTCTGAAGGTTGACTACACATGAGCGACACCATCGTCACGAAATTCCTTTTTGGCTTTAAGGATACATTTAGTTATATCCGCATTCTTTAAAACTAGATCGGGTTCCGAAACACTAAATTTATATTCAGGTAGTCTGTCAAGATCAAATCTGACCGAGGAGTGTTTAATTGCGGACAATTCCTCCATTATAATTAAGACAAATATTCCATTTGAATTGTATTATTATTATTGTTATTATATATATATATATATATATATATATATATATATATATATATATATATATATATATATATATATATATATATATATATTGCATCAAACATAGAAGTACAGGGTCAAAACCATGTGTTCAGTGTGGTATTGGAGTTAGAGGAAAGACGCAATTATGTGCAAAATGTGATAGTAAAAATATAGATAACTGAAACGTTATTATGACAAAAAAATACCACGACAGGAAAATCTATAAAGACAGAAATGCATTATCTGACCAGACTTCACAATAATGATTTAGAGAAATAATAATATTATATAAACGGAGCAAAAATAATTTGTGAGACATCCAGTAGGTACAAATTACGATGCGTCACAATATGGTATGATTTAAAAAAAAACAGTCGGTAGTCTCGATAATGCTGGTTACTTTAGATTTACCATTGGACAAAAAGACGTGTATATAACATAGGTTCATCTTTGAATGTTTTCATGAAGTTGTTAAAGATGGACTTGTAATTGATCACCTTGATGAGGATCCCTTCTAAATAACCATTTATCTAACCTGCAACATATTACGCAGTCAGAATTGCAAACGTGTAAATACACAGGAAGGTGTAAAATATTCGGAAAGAGAGCGATTAAATAAATGCAGAAACATGTCAGGAGATATCCCATCAATTCGTGCAGTTGCTATATATATCCGCAATCGGTACAAAATGTTTCAAATAAAATAAATCTTTTCATTCAGCAAACTATGGTCAATGAATTATAGTTGAATACGTATAATAACTGAACACTCTTAACTCAAAACAATAAATAATATTTTTTACAGTATATAGTTCGACTGTCAATCTTGAAAAAGGGTTATCTTTAGCCAAAACTACAGTTATGGATCCACCTTCATTGCCGCTGTCCTCAGTTTCACTGTCATTTATCACATAATCAAATAACATATTTCTTAATTGCATTACACGATTGTCTATCATCTTTTTTCTTTCTTATTCCTGAGACAATGCACTTTTTATCTTTTATATTTAACGCTAAGAGATGCAACTAGCTTCTCATGTGTCTTGTACCAATGCCAAGGATTCTAACATATAATTAAAATAGATTTCGCGAATCGGTAATTGGAAGGTAACGTGAACTAAGATTGAATTATTCTCTGCTGTAATGATTCAAAATCAGATAATCATTTCAGGATCAAGATCGTCATATAACTATTCCGTCATGCTTTAAATTTTTAACATCACATATGATATTAGCAATATTTTCATATATATATATATATATATATATATATATATATATATATATATATATATATATATATATATATATATATATATATATATCTGTATATATATATATATATATATATATATCTGTATATATATATATATATATATATATATATATATATATATATATATATATAGATATATATATCTATCTATCTGTATATATATATATATATATATATATATATATATATATATATATATATATATATATATATATATATATATATATATATATATATATATATCTGTATATATATATATATATATATATATATATATATATATATATATATATATATATATATATATAATTTAAAATTTTAAAAAGTTATATTCAAACTTCAAATTTTTTTTTCCTCCAACTTATAATATTTACTCAACGAGCGTATGTACAAATTAAATTTTGAAAATCATTCTTGACAATAATGGATTATGTACACGCAGATAGACTTGATTTACTGGCTCAGATACAATAAAATACCTGGGTGGCGCTTGAATACTCGATGAATATAATATATATCCTTACTGGGCCTGGTTAGTCTTTGAAAGATCTATGTGGTAACTACAGTCAATTGTATCGCATACCAGATTCACTGCTATAGTGAATGTTATATTAACAATATTAGGTGAAATATTTGTTCCAAATGGGTCATTATTATATGAGAATTTTTGGAGGCGGGATTAATTTTTTCCATGAATCACATATTCTTTTAAAGTTTTTATCAATAAGATCATGAAAGGATTTTTGTTACCTCTTAGCTATTATAAATGTTGGTAGTTGTTCTTCTGTAATTCCATAATGTTCCAAAAAAATAATCGCTTATGACGTACACGTTGAATTGGGTCATCTTCATTAACTAAGTAAGACCCAGAAAATCTATCTGCCAGTGCGTATAGTTTTTTTTCTCTGTCAACAATAGCCTTATTTACATCTTTAAGTCCGCTGCAACTTTTTTTAGATGCTGTATTGTTTCAATTATCTGATTTTTTAAATTATCGTTATAAAAAGTGTTGATGCTGAAAAAAATTCTGATATAATTTAACACGTGCTCATGTTCAGATATAATTGGTCTTGATCTTGAGTTAATTTCTTCGACGATGCTCTTGCTGTACCTTTCTTACCTTGAATGAAATCTATAAAATAAGCGTAATAAGCATAACCACGATAGGTATGCGTAATCTCGATAAATAGATAAGTTTTTCTATATTCCGGAAGGTGTATAAATTTCTTAACATATTTGATGAAATCGGATCGCTGCGCCTCTCTAGGATTCTAGTAAGCTGGTGCAATTTCAGGCCATTCTAGTACTGATCTAATCGAACTTTGATAAATATATACAGTATAATCGTGGGAATTTATTTAAATCAATGACGATAATGTTGGTTTGTAAACTGTAATTGATATTTTTGATTCTATTCCCGAAATAGATTTAACTCTGCGCTGGAACTCATCGTTGATGTGCTCTATTTCATAACTGCCAGTTGGAATACAAACTACTTACCAATCGGGTGTTCCATCAGATTTATTATTGTTTGCAAATACTAATGAATTATTTGTATGTAGTCCACCAAATGGTTTTGATCTCATATTAAGCCAGCTATAATAAAACCGTAACTGAGCTAATGCTATCTCTTTTATTGGAATTGCGTTTGGAAAGTTAACGCTGAATTCAGATTAGGTCTAGCTTATTGATATCATCGTAGTTTTTAACGGTCTTGTATTAATGACCATCTGCTTTAACAACTCTCGACTCAATCTCCGAAAGATGTTCAGATGCTGATATTATTGTTGTCGTTTAACTCTCCATTTATGAATGCTTCATCGTAGGTTTTCACTATCGTTGCGAGCTCCTCATCACATATTTTACCATCACTGAGATACGTGGAAATATATCCAGATAGTTTAGAGTAGGTTGCTGTTTCTGTGTGTAATTTTATCATGCATTCAACGCAATTATCATTTGCATATGTCGCTATCTTTTTAGCAATAATACTAAGAATGCCTGTTATAGTCGTTGAAGTTAAAACAATAATTGTTATAATTGATAGAGCTGTCATTGTTAATGTTGATAATATTAATCCGACTCCAGCAACAATAGCAGAAACTGAGTATCCCCCTGCGGGTCCGGGGTTGTAGAATTGGCCCGCCGTGCCTCGCCACGTGTCGTAAAAGGCGACTAAGTAGAGGCAACCTGTTTGCCGTGGGTTGCGACTCGTAACGGAGGAGGAAAGGATCCTGGTAGTTGCAACACACTACTTTGGCCTCTACTTCTCTTAAGACGGGTGGTTGGGATGGGCCCGGTCTCGACAAATCGGCTGGTCACGCCGAGCCCTAGGAAGTCTTAATTAACTCTCTCACCTCCTTTTACTTTATTCTTGTATCTCGCTTGATACCACCGTTGCCCCTACATTCTATTGCTATATCTTTTCCTTTCCATAATCTTAGAAGACTTCCTAGAAGGCGGTGGCTTAAGTGGTCAATCGGAGGGTAATTTTACTGACCTTCGAAATTGGCGACTTCAGGGTCAACTAAAGGTAATTTTACCAACTGAGTATCGTATTTGTGTATCCCTGGCACTTTAAAAGTGTCCCCTTGTAGGGCTCCTTGGTGGGTGGGGAGCACGGGTGCTGAATCTTTCAAACTGCCATCATGGAGAATTTAAAAAAAACTCCCAAACGTACCAAAACTGTGTCATCAGAGTCGGATGATGAACCATGTAGTGTGGAATCCTTTCCTCGCTTCATGGTCATCCATTCAAAAGACGTAGCTAAACAACTTGCCACATTGTCACCATTTATAGTCGAAAAGACTATACTTGGATTAGTCGGCAAGCCAAAAAGTGTGAAGAAGCTAAGATCAGGTGACCTACTTGTAGAGTGTGAGCGCAAAGCTCAAACTGAAAATATACTGAAAATTAAATCCTTTCACGATATTCCAGTAACCTGCTTCGCCCACTCTACACTTAATACATCAAAAGGCATCATTCGTTGCCGTGACCTTGCTGGAGTCTGCGACAAGGACATCGCATCGTCGAGGGCATGAAAACTGAAGGTGTCACTGCAGTCTGTATTATTCGTATCAAACGAAACAACAATCTGCAGGACACCAACACTATTATACTCACCTTTAATAAGCCCATATTGCCTAAAGTGGTCAAGGTTGGCTTCTTACAAGTTAAGGTTGAGGTATATATACCAAATCCCCTCCGATGTTACAAATGCCAAAAATACGGCCATCATGAAGACAGATGCTCTCGAAGCCAAATCTGTGGCCGGTGTGGCGACACCTCCCACCGGGAATCAGAGTGCAAGGCCACTCCGCACTGCGTAAACTGCGGCAAAGAACATCATGCTAGTTCCAAGGAATGCGACACTTGGAGACAGGAGAAGGAAATCCAGAGGATTAAATACACTAATAATATTCCCTATCCAGAGGCCAGGAAGCTTGTTCAAGCTAGATCATTCCCCGGCCCATCCTTCTCAACTGTAGTAAAGAGCACCCAGAAAGCAACGAAAGACGCACAAACTCAAACAGATATACCCGATTCAACATTAAAACATAACACCCCACATTACCAAGCACAAAAAACCACGGCATCTACCCAAACGACCTTTAACAACAATCAACAAACTAAGTCACCAAAGAAATCCAAATCCCATGGAAATAGACAACAAAAGGGGTCAGATGACCCCATCAAACTATTCAATAGGTTTGGGGACATTGAGAACATGGATGCTGAAGATACTGCTCCGTGTTCTCAGGGTAGCTCAAAACCTAACAAAAGAATCACACCTGTACTTCCCCCAGATAAATAACACTATAGATGTTCCCCTCGAAAAGTCTAACCTAAATCCAAAACCTCCATTCTAAATTTATAATGAAAAACACAATAATACAATGGAACTGTCGAGGACTTAAAGCTAATTACAATGAGATTCTTCTGCTTTTAAATAAATATGATCCAGCTTTGTTATGTCTTCAGGAAACCTTTTTAAAAGATACGGACAATATCACATTCAAAAACTACTCCCTGTTTAACACATACCTACAAAACGTTGACAGGGCCTCAGGAGGGGTGTCTATTGCTGTGAACAATAGAGCCCCACATAGAAACATCCCTTTAAATACAAATCTACAAGCCATTGCTGTAAGTGTCACTCTACATCGGGTGATTACATTTTGTTCTGTCTACATACCACCAAATACTAAATTATCACCAAACGAATTAGACATACTTGTTCAACAACTTCCCACGCCATTTGTTTTACTTGGTGATTTTAATACCCATAACATTTTATGGGGATCGAAATACATAAGTGACAGAGGTAAAAAAGTTGAAGATTTTGTTGCTATATACGACTTGTGTCTATTTAATAACAAGTCTCCGACTTATCTGCACCCAGGAACGGGTACATACACTTGCATTGACTTAACAATATGTACTCCTTCACTTCTGTTGGATTTTAATTGGAAGGTCGCTGATGACCTTCATAGCAGTGATCATTTTCCAATATATCTCAAGAACACCAATACCAAAATTGATGACACAATTCCACAGTGGAACTTAAAGAAAGCTGACTGGGCCAAATTTGAAACACTTTGTACAATGAGACTTAACAGGAATACCATACTAAATGATGGCAGTTTGAAAGATTCAGCACCCGTGCTCCCCACCCACCAAGGAGCCCAACAAGGAGACACTTTTCAAGTGCCAGGGATACACAAACACCATACTCAGTTGGTAAAATTACTTTTGGTTGACCCTGAAGTTGCCAATTTCGAAGGTCAGTAAATTTACCCCCCCCGATTGACCCGTTAAGCCACCGCCTTCTAGGAAGTCTTCTAAGATTTAAGAAAGGGAAAGATATAGGGATAGAATATAGGGGCAACGGTGGTATCAAGCGAGATACAAGAATAAAGTAAAAGGAGGTGAGAGAGTTAATTAAAACTTCCTAGGGCTCGGTGTGACCAGCCGATTTGTCGAGACCGGGCCCATCTCAACCACCCGTCTTAAGAGAAGTAGAGGCCAAAGTAGTGTGTTGCAACTACCAGGATCCTTTCCTCCTCTGTTACGGGTCGCAACCCACGGCAAACAGGTTGCCTCTACTTAGTCGCCTTTTACGACACGTGGCGAGGCACGGCGGGCCAATTCTACAACCCCGGACCCGCAGGGGGAGTGATAAAATGAAAGCTACAACTTATGATAAATGTTTGCTTCCTTAAGAAAGTCTATAATGTTGGTAATGTTAACTGTATCAAAGAGCTCCGTCATGTCTTGTACAACCTAGTAATGATTACGCGTAGGTTGAAGATCGAAGCATTCCAGCATAAAATGTTTAACGGTGAATGTTTCATTAAAAGCTATGCACTCTGGTGGGTCTTCTCCTTTTAATATGTAGGAGTGTGTTAAATAAGTATGACCGAGTCGAATTCTTGCAATGACTACCTCCTCTCTACGGACGGATCTGTAGGAAGGGATCCATTCTCCTAAGGTTGGCTTGATGGCATGAAGTTTGTTATTCACGGCATCATTCCATGATGCCTGCCATTTCTGACGTAAACAGTCTTTGATACAACGTTTAAAATCAGTATATGGTGCTTTAAAATCAGTTGGTGGTTCTAGTAATAGGGCCATTTTAGCAGCACCGTCTGCTTTATTATTACCTTTAATTCCTACATGGCTGGGTAACCAACAGTATACTATATTGTGGGAGGTACTCATCTCAGTATGCTTAAGGAGAATATTTGCTAATAATGGATTCTCCAGTTTTCTGTTATGTAGTGACTGAAGTACTGATAGTGAGTCGGAGAATATTATGCTATTTGAATGATTGATTGATTGATTGATTGATTGAAACCGTCAACTCGTTATTAGCTTATCGTGCCGAGGTAAAGGCAATAATGTCAACCCATTGTACCTTTTTACGAAGAGTAAAAGGCAAAAACCGTCAGTCCATCGAAGCTGTATCATAACGAGAAAAGGCAATACTGTCCATCAATGTCAGAATACTTCTAGAATGATTGATTGATTGATTGAATTTTAACGGCGCACCAGCACCTTTAGGCTATTTAGCGCCATACAGTAGGTCATATTTGTAAAAAGGTTCAATATCGACCAGCGATATAGTAAAAAATCCATAGTAGATAAATATAAAATGGTAAATGCTGGTAACAGTTAAAGATATTGGTTCACGATCAACGGGAGATGTAAATGATGTATCTTGATGAAAAGATGTAAATAATAGTTGGTATTTGTATTAGTTAAAAATTAGTTTGGGTAAGGTCATAAAAAGTTACAGTTTAAAATAAAGATTTACTTCCTTTAGGAACTACAAAATACTAGTGATTTGAATAGTATCAAAAAGTTCCTGCATGTCGTGTACATTATAGTATTTATCACGCGTAGGTTGCAGGTCGGAACACGTGGTCATAAAGTGTTTAACAGTAAATGGTACATTGCAAGGAACGCACTCTGGTGGATCTTCACCTTTTAGTATGTGTGAGTGGGTAATGTATGTATGACCGATTCTGATTCTTGCAATGACAACCTCCTCCCTACGAATAGTTCTGTAGGAAGGAGTCCATTCTCCCAAGATTGGTTTGATGGCATGAAGTTTGTTATTGATTGCATCATCCCATGATACCTGCCACTTTTGACGTAGATACTTTTTGATACAAGGTTTAAAATCAGAATATGGTAATTTAAAATCCGATGGTTCTAAAGATAGGGCCATCTTAGCAGCCCGGTCTGCTTCTTCGTTACCTCTAATACCAATATGGCTAGGTAGCCAACAGTATACTATATTGCATGAGGCACTAAGTTCAGAGTTTTTTTTATCAAAACATTCACCAATAGTGGATTATCTAGTTTGATATTGTGTAGCGCCTGAAGCACTGATAATGAGTCACAGAACATAATACTATTTAGAATATGATTAGTTTCGATAAATGTCAGAGCAAGGTCTATTGCTCTGATTTCCGCTGTAAATATGGATGCATCATTTGGCAAACGCTCTTTGGTTATGTGTTTGCCACTGACGAAGGCTGCAGCAGCCTTATCAGCAACCTTTGATCCATCAGTATAAAATATAGCATAATGTGTAAATTCATTGAGTAGATCATGATAAGAATTCAAGAATAGGATAGGGTTTATCTCAGATTTTTTCCGATCGTGTAACGTAAAATTCACTTGGGGTTGCTTAATGAGCCAAGGTGGTGTTTTCGAGACAAAGGTTTTCTGGATTAAAGATAGATTACATTTGATTTGGTCAAAGCAGGATGATATTCTAATACCAAATGAAGGTATAGCATTTGGTTTATTTACGTATAAAGCTTTGTAATTTGGATGAAAAACGGCCGAAAAAGCAGGGTTCAGAGGGTTGGATCGTAACTTAAGAGCATAATGTGCAGAAAGCATTTCTCTGCGATGCGATAAAGGTGGTTCATTCGCTTCCGCGAGAAGGCTTTCACACGGAGATGTCTTAAATGCTCCTAGAGCAAGTCTTATTCCCTGATGATGAATTGGGTCAAGCATTTTCAAATAAGACTTCCTAGCTGAACCATAAACAATGCATCCATAGTCTAAGATGGAACGGATAAATGTTCTATACAACTTAAGGAGGACTTTTTTATCAGCACCCCAATCAGTGTGAGCAATTACTTTAATCAAATTTAAGGCTTTTAAGCATTTAGCTTTCAAATTCTTAATGTGTGGTATGAATGTCAGCTTTTTTTCAAATAGAACACCCAAGAATTTTGTTTCCTCAACAACTGGAATAAGTGTTCCATCCAGCGTGAGTTTAGGGTTATCATGATGTCTTCGCAACTGACAAAAATGCATGCATACTGTTTTTGATTTTGAAAATTTGAAACCGTTATTACTGGCCCAACTTTGAATCTTATTGATATTTTGCTGGAGTTGCCTCTCAATTGTATGCATGTGTTTTGAGCGATAACAAATTAAAAAATCGTCAACATATAATGAGCAGTCAATACCGGGAGCTAAGCATTTGGTGATACTATTGATTTTGATGTTAAAAAGCGTCACAGATAAAATACTGCCCTGGGGCACACCCATCTCTTGCTGGTGTGTATCGGAGAGGGTAGAGCCCACTCGAACTTTGAATTCCCTGTCAGAGAGAAAATTAGAGATAAATGAGGGCAGACGGCCTTTGAGACCCAGATCGTGCAGGTCTTTTAGTATCCCGTACTTCCATGTTGTGTCATAGGCCTTTTCTAAATCAAAAAATACCGCTACTAGATGTTCTTTTTTGATAAAGGTATCACGAATGAATGTTTCTAGTCTAATTAGATGATCATTTGTACTCCGTCCATATCGAAAGCCACTTTGGAAAGGAGATATTAAATTGTTAGCTTCTAAGTACCAGAGTAGTCGAGAATTGATCATTCGTTCCATTGTTTTGCACACACAGCTTGTCAGTGCAATTGGTCGGTAGCTGTTGGGGTCTTCGCTATCTTTACCGGGTTTGGGAACTGGTATTACAGTTGCTTCTTTCCAGTTTTGGGGTATATTACCAATAATCCATACATCATTGAAGAGTTTCAAAAGAGTTGTTAATGATGATTCTGGAAGGTGTTTCAAAAACTGGTAATGTATTTCATCAGGCCCAGTGGATGTATCATGGGCCTTATCTAAAGCCTCCCTAAGCTCCGATAATGAGAACAACTGATTATAATTTTCCGAGTTCTTGGATGTGAATTTTAAACGTGACTTTTCTTTTTGAGCTTTAAGTTTTTGGAAGGCTTCCGTATAATTAGATGATGATGAATTTTTGGAGAAACTGTCAGCAAGAGTATTTGCAATGTCACGTTTTGAATTAAAGTTGTTATTGTTTAGTTGCAGTTGTCGGAGAGGGTTTTGTTTGTTCTTTTCGTTTATTTTGCGTACAGTATCCCAAACTTTCTGAACAGAGGAACGAGAGTTTAAAGAAAAAACATATTTCTTCCATGATGCTCGTTTACTTTCCCTGATTGTGCGACGAGCTTTGGCTCTGGCAATGCGATATATATTTAAGTTTTCGGGCGTCGGATGATTATTAAATTTGTTTAGTGCTTTTCGACGTAGTCTATTGGCTTCTATACATTCCTTAGTGACCCAAGATTTTAAGATTCTTTTACAGTTTGTAGAGGACTTCGGAATAGAGTCTTCTGCAATTTCTATTAAAACAGATGTAAAAAGCTGAATGGGATCGTTGACATTGAAAATTGTGTCCTCATTCAACCTAGTTTTGCAGAGTATTTCGAACTTGACCCAGTCAGCCTTCTTTAAATTCCATTGTGGAATTACTTCATCAATTGTAGAGTTAAGATTTACAAGGGAGATTGGGAAGTGATCGCTACTGTGGAGATCATCAGCAACTTTCCATTCATAGTCCAAAAGCAGCGAGGGAAAACAAATTGTCAAATAGATGCATGTGTATGTACCCGTGCCAGGGTGTAGATATGTAGGTGTTTTGGTATTATAGAGACACAGATCGTATATAGAAATAGTCTTCAATTTTGTGACCTCTGTCACTTATATGATTTGATCCCCATAAAATATTATGGGCATTAAAATCTCCGAGTAAAACAAATGGTGCAGGAAGTTGTTGCACAAGGGTATCTAATTCGTTTTGAACTAGGTTAGTGTTTGGTGGTAAATAAATAGAGCAAAATGTAATCACTCGCTGAAGAGTGACGCTTACAGCAATGGCTTGTAAATTTGTGTTTAGAGGAATGACCTTATGAGGGGCTCTATTGTTCACAATAACAGAGACTCCCCCTGAAGCCCTGTCAACATTCTGAGAGTAGTGGTTAAACAGGGAGTAGTTTTTAAGTGTGATGTTGTCTGTATTTTTCAAAAATGTTTCCTGAAGACATAGTACTGCAGGATCATGTTCATTTAAAAGCAGAAGAATATCATGGTAGTTGGCTTTAAGTCCTCTACAATTCCATTGTAAAATGGTGTTCTTCATTACAACTGTATATTAGACCTTTCGAGTGGCAGATAATTTGGTTATTTATCTGGAGGAAGTACGGGGTTGTATCTTTTGTTGTTGGATCTTCATCCGTGGTGTTAATTGCAATTTTGAAATTACAGAATTGATTGATTGATTGATATTTTTTACGGCGCACCAGCACTATGAGGCTATTTAGCGCCATACATAAATGTTATATCCTTTTACGTTTAAAACTGGTATTTGTTTGAAGCTTTTTCTTGCTATTTGGTGATTTTGGTGGTGAGGTAATGTTGAATGTTGTTTGCGTCGATGTAGAGTTTTTCTGCGGTCTATAGTGTGGGATGTTCGAGTCAGAATGGGGTTCAGGCGGGTTTGTTTGAGTTTGTGCGTCTTTCGTTGCTTTTTGTGTAATAAGCAAACAATCTTATTTCCTTATGTTGTGTAGTAAATGTATGGACATGAAGTGAAATTGTTATTATGTATGTCAAAATAATTCTAATCTCTGATTATTAGAAAAAGAAAATAAGAGAACACAATAAAAAGTAAAACAATTTATTCTGTATTTATTCACCTCATATATATAACACATATTTCTTCATTCTTTTCTTATTTTTCCCTGTCATTCAAATCTTTTATTATCCAGAAATATTTATTTATCAACACCACAAGTAAACATCTGCATTCATCTCACCTCAAGCCAGTATCAGACGAACCCAGAAAATGTTATGACTGAAAAAACTCTTCACAGAATCGTAAACACAGAGGAGTCATAATAATAATAAAAAAATTTGTAACAATATGTATGTATGTATGTATGTATGTATGTATGTATGTATGTATGTATGTATGTATGTATGTATGTATGTATGTATGTATGTATGTATGTATGTATGTATGTATGTATGTATGTATGTATGTATGTATGTATGTATGTGTGTGTGTATGTGTGTGTGTGTATGTATGTATGTATGTATGTATGTATGTATGTATGTATGTATGTATGTATGTATGTATGTATGTATGTATGTATGTATGTATGTATGTATGTATGTATGTATGTATGTATGTATGTATGTATGTATGTATGTATGTATGTATGTATGTATGTATAGGGAAAGTTCGATATGACAAGAACGTCGTTGATGATAGTAATGAGGAGGACATAATGACCCTGTATTTGAAGAGGATGTTGCACACAGTATACTTAGATTAAAATCGTGAACGCTTGCGGTCCAGAAAGGATATTAAGTTACTATGCTATACCATGCCATACCATGCCATACCATACCATACCATACCATACCATGCCATACCATACCATTTCTTAGTAGCACTTTTCAACAAAGTCTTTAATAATTGGAGAAAGTATTATATGGACACTAATTAAAAAAAGTTATTCGACGATCCAAATAATTTTAGTGGTATATCATTGATTAATGCTATTTGTTAGATTGGTACATCTAGTTTCTAAATCAGAGTATTAGCCAGAATCTAGAAGCAGACGTCATAATGTACGGTATTCATGACACCATGGATTAGTTTTCTAAAATGGAGAAGTTTTCGGATTTGATTAGGTTACCGTGCTTGAGACAGGAATAATTCTGACTATTTGGTTCGAGGTTTCTATTACACAGCGGCGTAAAGTACTAATTTTCAGAGCTTACTGATGATGTTCGTCTATCGTTGTTGATGAAGACCTTTTAATGTCATCGAATTCACTGGGGGATTGATCCGGAGATGGCTGATCAGTCCAATCTGGGCCCGTTAGGTGATGTGAGGTGGAATGTATATGCTTTTATTTTTAACTTGACAAATTGACTTCACAAGGATAATGATATTTTTTTGCTGAACAGAGTTTAAGAAATTCCGTACATGAACATCAACACTGACTACATAAATTATCAACCCGACTACACAAATAATGTGTTGAGGATCACGAAGTCATGGTTTCTTTGAAGATCAAAACTCGTCTAACTAACTGTTATGTATCAGTTCGTTCAAAGTAATATAAAAGAAATAGTGAAGACAACAAGCTTTGTAAATTTTAACAAATATAATTTATTTTCCTAGAAAACAAGAAATAATGTAAATAATTTAAGCAAGACTTACGGTTTACAGAAATGATCCAAATTTTGTTCCAAATATAAATGTAAGTACTGTAAAAAGTTCTAAACACAGTCTGAAGTGACTGCAGTTCCGGTCCAAAATGGCGGATGACCACGTCAGAGGAAGGCTAACAGAAAATTCCAGAATTTATACAATAAAGCAGTTTGTTTTGTCCCGTTCCAATTTAGAATATTTTTGGGAAACTGTCTTTGTCCAAATCAGTAATGTTGTTCTCCAGGAAAACAATTATTCAAAAAAACGAAGTAAAAATAACTCCTCTAACAAGACATGTGGTTCTACATAGACATACGAACAACTTCTTCTAGCACAAAAATACCTTTTTAAGGTAATAGAGGTTGTATAACTGACTTTACGACTCTACGACAGTGTATGACTCGACTACGACTGTTGACTCTCGACTACGACTGTCTGTCCGTGACTGTGTACAACTTACAAAAATCTTTAATATATAAACATATAAATGAAGCTAATGCGTTGTTTGAATTGCACGCGCACGATGACGCATGCAATTTGGTAATACTTTTGGACATTTAGGAAAGCCTGACCCAGTAACAGACAATCGTTTTCACGGCTATTCCTGAATGTTTAATTGTAATGAATTTGTTATCATACACAGCACGTGCTCACTTTTTCACATCTACGACTCAATTAAACACTGTTTAGACTATATTAATATAATTAAATTAATAATTACATTTAATGAAATAAAAATGAAAAAAAAAAGATTTATACAAAATTGATTCCTTAACACACTTACTTTAACTACAGGGTCGTAACACTAACCAACTGCGCATCATATACAGATAGAATTAGGAGTATCACACTTGCATGAACAGCAGAAAGGTTGTCGAGTTTACAATTGTATATTATAAATATTTTACTGGTTTAGATATCCACATCAACATGGCTACATAACATGCTCTTTAGACGCCAGACTTGGTAAAAAGGAATCAATTAAAAGATTAAATCAGTTTTTCCACAAATGATGGCATGATCCTTGACCCTTTCACACCCTACACAAGGGATCATGGACTACACCGCGTAATAGGCATCAAAGTATTACAGGAATAGAGTATTATTACAATTATTACATATTACAATAAAAATATACATGTGTGCAATAAAAAATTGCAATAGATTTAAGAGTCTATCCTTTTAAAATAAGTAACAAAAAAGAATGAAGACAACAAGCTTTGTATAATTTAACATATAATTTATGTCCCTACAATATAAAGTGAAAAATGAGAAAAAGTACTTACTGTATTGAGAATTAAATCGAACATTAATCCAAGAAGTAACGAAACAAGTCCTAGTACTTAAAAATTCTGATTAAAACTAATTTCAAGTCCCGAAGAGATAGAAAATTGAAGGCGATGACGTGTATGTTATAACCTACAATGTGCTAATGTGTCAACATTATCTTGTTGAATCACATAAATATTATGCCAGGTTTGAATTAGTTTAATGAGCGTCTTAATCCAAGAATATTGTCTGAGCACTTTTGTATTTCCAAGGGAAATTATTCACTTTAATTTCAATAATTTGAAGAAAGTAAATTGAGTCCAAACTGGTCACAACATAATACCACTTAAAGTGCTAGATGTTAAAATATGTTAAAAATTATCACTGTCACAAAATATTATAATTCTCTGCTTGACATCAGGAAACAATTAGCAGTTTCTAAAAGTAACCATTGTCTAATGGAAATAACTTTCTAGAAGGAGCTAATGAGCCTTGTTTATTTACAACACATAAGTAAACAAATTCACTTAGAATCTCGAAAACCATGACCCTGATCAACATACTGACTCATTTTCATCTGAAATACCTGATAATAAGCTCATATAGATAGAGAATAATGAAGATATAATTAGTTATTTACATAAATGAACTATTCTTTAAAAAAAAAAGTCAATCAGGTCAAGCAGAAATGAACTCAATTTAGACAAAGTCAAGTGAAGCAAACAATGTTATATTACAACAACATGTAATGAGATATTTTTTTTTAAATTAAAACTAACACACAAACAATTAAATTAAATATACATAACCATAGTTTAATGACCTTTTCTGATAAAATTATTGTCGACTGGACTCGTAAATCTTCAAAAAATACATAAGTAAAGTTAGAAATATTATTTTAAAGAGAAAATAAAAAGAATCAGAAATAGACTAGAAAATAGCAGAAGGCCCTACTTTGAAACAAGAAAAACAAACAACAACACAAGAATCTATGTTTTAGGCACACTAAACTTTAAGTTTGAAAGTAATTTAGAGAAACTTCCTGAAAAACTAAATTGTCACTTGAATTCAGCACTAAAAGTATACATTTTATTTTAAAACCAACAGGTTAATACGAACTCATTAAAACAATTACAGTAATGTTTAGTTATTAATTTATTGGAGGATATAACATTCTAACTAACCTCTTGGGTCTAAAATATTTGTCTTATGACAAATTATGTATTGTGTAGTGTCTGGTTGTGTATTATAATGCTTCATTTGATAGCTTTCAAAATTTTTCAGTCACATCGCTATGATGTCTGCAGTGTAGCAGTTTATAGTGATGTCTAACAATGGCAGATACGAAGTCCCACCCAGTCACATACACTAACCTCATAATGCTGAATGCCAAGCGAGGCAGCTATTAGTATCATTTTTATAAGTCTGTGGTTTGACGAAAGTTGTAAAGTCAAATTATTAATTCAGGATGTTCAAATTGTGTTCTCGAATAAATTGACAATAATATGTAGTTTTAAGCGATTATATTAAAATAGTTTAATATGAATATACGATATTTGATTCTTATGTTGTAGTGATAGTCGTATTCTAATATGTTGCAAACAGGTTTATATCATGTTCATTTAGAAGTGAGGGCACGTCTATTTGGAGTATAAAAATAGGTTTAACGGTCGATTAGTGCCAGACTGAACTGAGCCTCACTGGCTGAATAGAGAAGAATGTAAATTTAGCTATTTATTGTACACGCGACAAAAAGAGATACTGTAAATAGTGTTGAGTAAGCTGGTAGAAGCTACAGCAAGAATTTCTAACGCAAATTGGCAAATTGACAGAGATAAGTGTTAGAGAAATGTATTGTTCAATTAAGAAGAGATATGCTACGAGTGAATGAATCGGTAAGACAAATATTTAAGAGTTTAAATTATTTTCCATACATACTTCTGCACGTGCATAGCCTAAAATTTTTGTAATTCTTAAAAATTTTGCCGTTCTTATTACAAGCTAAAGAAGATACGTTTATGTCTTGTCATTTTCATGCTATTGATACGGACCCAAGACATATTATGACCTATCTGGCATCTATCGCTATCCTAAATTCAAAAAATTGTATCAAAAACATTAACGTGCAATATTGAATATTGCAAAGCAGCTGGTATGTGGTAGTCCACGAAATGGTTCATTCAGAAACAAATTTAACCAGCCAAAACGTAATGAATCTACCATATAAGTAAACACTATTATTACAAAGTAGTTCCTAATACACTATACTACTACTGGGCACATGTGTCGTGCACTGCAGTGCAATATAAAGGTGTTCAGTATCGTAAAATAGTACCCTTGCTTATACATCCATTCTTCCATCACGTCTTCCATTCTTCTATCCTAACCTGCCATGTATTGATTGGTAGCACGTTATAGTATATATATATATATATATATATATATATATATATATATATATATATATATATATATATATATATATATATATATAAAGAGAGAGAGTCTGAATGTTTTAGACGTCAATAATCAATTTCTAGAAAGAGATCTGTTTATCAAATTATTTATTAAAATTTTATTTCAAAACTTTTTTCATCAATTTTGTTGGTACTGTCACCACTGCTACTACTAATACTACTAAATGGTATTGATAATACTTTTAGTGATCCATGTCATCAGAAAATTATAAAATAGGTTCCAAACATTCCCTCTGAATCTTTTAATTTTAGAAAAGGGCTTTTTGCATTAACATTTCACCTTCCTGTAACGTTTTGTAATAAATCTTTTGATTGCTTTAGAAATTAATAACTAAAGAAACGTGGATTGATGGACTTGGAAACATGGATTCAAATACAATTATATATGTCATTTAGAAATCGTTTGTTTAAACTATCTTTGGCACATAAATATAAATACATCTAGTATTAAATATTGTATCTTCAGATGGTAGATTAGAAAATGTAACTACATTCTAATTATACAATTTACAAGGGCTTAGTTTTTAGATAAATAATTTTAACGTGATAACTTTAACGTTCGTAAATGAGCTACGCAACCTCTATATTTTGGCAGTCGCAGAAAGAGGAAGTGTTTTAGTCTTTCCGTCTATACACCATTAAGATGAAGGTAAGAGACTTTTCTCAACCTTTTCCAGTACCTCCCCTTAACGCCACTTGTTGGCTACCCAGTTTTAGGTTGAGCAATAACGTAATGAGGTAAGTGACGATTTTAATGTGGTCAGGTAATTATTCTCTTGGACAAAAACAGCAATTTACTAATAAATATGCTTTGCTTTGAATATATTTCCCAAACTCTTTACGGTTAGGAGCTTAGGTAATAGGGGTAGGATATACTGAACATTTTATCTCTACCACGAGTACCCTTTCAGGGAAGAATGGCTGGATTTCCTAATGGAAGGACAAATCTCTCTCTAAACACAACAGGAACACATCTGACGGAGAAGTAGCCAATGAAGACTATACACTAATGAAAATAAAACAATTAGTTTTTCTTAAAACTTCCATGCAAATCATACGAAAATTCCGAACCGACTCTTGTAAAAAGTTGTATTGATATTAGCTAGGCCTGATAGTTACCTAAGTCGCAGCCACTGGAAGCTCGCGATTCATGATTGATCGATTGACTGTATTTTTGCGGTGCATCAGCACTGTTAGGCTATTTATCGCCATCCTAAAGTTTATATGTAGGAAAGTTTAAAAGTGATCAAATGTTTCCAAATGTTTCCTATCGACCAGCGATAAAAAGTCAAACAGTTAAAAGCAAACCGAAATGATGGTAGGAGTAATATATAAAGCTTCTTCATCAACGGGGAAGGTAAATGGTGAAATGAAAAAGTATTGAATATAAAGGACGGTATATACATTATACAACAATGCTTAGATGATAGCATAAAAGTTTTAGCTTAGAATAAATGTTTACTTCTGTCAGGAATTTTAAACTACAAGAGACGCTAATTGTATCAAAAAGTTAATTCATGCCATGCACATCTCGCATAGATTGCAGGTCGAAACACTCTATCATAAAGTGTTTAACAGTGAATGGCTCTGGTGGGTCTTCTCCTTTAAGCATGTGGGAGTAAGTTATATAAATATGACCAATTCGAATTCTTGCAATGACAACCTCCTCACCACGGATGGTTCTGCAGGAAGGAGTCCATTCTCTTCGGGTTGGTTTGATTGCATGAAGTTTGCTAATCATATGATCAATTCCATGATGCCTGCCACTTCTGACGTAACGACTCTTCTGATAATAGGTCTAAAAGCAGTAGACGGATTTTTAAAATTAGATGGTTCTAGGGATGGGTTTATTTATCAGCGTGATATGCATTTTCATTAACTTTAATGCCAATATGGTTTGGTAACCAACAGTATACCTTATTGTGGAGATACTCAGCTCAGTATGTTTGATGAGAATATTGGTTAGGAATGGGTTTTCCAGTTTTCCTGTGTAGTGACTGATATCGGAGGAAAGGATGATGTTTGAAATAAGTTTGCTTTCAATATATTACAGAGCAAGGTCTATTGCTCTATCGATGTGCCATTTAGAAAGCGAACTTTTGTTAAGTTTACCACTAACGAAGGCTGCAGCAGCCTTATTTTCATACTTTGATCCATCAGTATAAATTCCTGTGTTACTTTCAATTTCGGTGAGGAGCTCATGACAAAATTTGTGGAAGATCGAACTGCTTGTATCTTTTCCATCGTGTAGCGCAAAAAGCACTCTCGATTCTCAAGCATCCAGGCAATGTGAAGCGGTTCTGCATCTTTCCTTAATTTTTGAAAGATAAATCCTTGTATTCTCAAGTGCCGGATGACATTCCAATGGCAATTGAAGGTATGTCAAATGTAGGTACTTTACTCTACACTTGGATCGAAATGCAGCAGAAAAGCAGGGTTCTTAGAGCCCGATCACAATTTGAGAGCACTACGCGCGGAAAACACACACACCGACCCACCCCACCCCAGCCCCAACGATGCGACAAAGGCGCTTCGCTCGCTCCCGATTCAAGTCTTGTCGCTGCGATATAAAAACAAAAAGGGTTTGGCTATGCAGGCCATGTAACAGTTTATACTATTTCTCTGATGGAAACGTTATGTATGAATGCGATGATCGATGATATCGCTTTAATCTGTTGAGCTGAAACCTTTATAAGGCTTATTTCATCTGTTCATACTTCAGAGTACATCGATCGTTTAACCGGTCTCAGTCACGATGCTTGGACTTATTGGGTTAAACCACTTTTATGACTTTCATATGAAGTTAAAAAAAATAGTGCCTAACCACAATTTTCCGTGCGCTTCATGTAATACTTAAAAGAATGAACATGGTCTTTTATCTTGTAGCAATCAGAGAGAGAGAGAGAGAGAGAGAGAGAGAGAGAGAGAGAGAGAGAGAGAGAGAGAGAGAGAGAGAGAGAGAGAGAGAGAGAGAGAGAGAGAGGAGCGTAGGACCATATTGATTGTCCATTGATGACAACCTATTCATGGCTATACAGCCTGATTTCACATCAGTTTCAGGAAAAAATCCGAGCTGTACTAGAGCTCGAATGACAGACAGTTCATCCAACTCACTCGCACTGCGTGCAGAAGTTAACGCTATCAGAAAAGTGCTGTACTGGATAAACGGCTCGAACTGATGTGATTGAAGTACATCAAACCCCTTTAAGATATCATTCATGAGGTATGATAAGAAATTGTGGCCGTTTAAAGTCAAAAGTGACTTGCAGGTGGTCTGATACATCATTGTTCAGATCAACATCTCCTTCAACGTGATACCTTATGATCGAAAAATATGTAGCGGAAGTCATTAAAAGTAATATGAGCTAACTCTATCTCCTCTACAACCCAAAGAAATATCAGGCAAGTGCAGATTTCATGCACTCTACATGGTTATGATTCTGAAACTGCACTAGTCTCTGAAAACATTTCAATTTCCCATATAGGTATTCAGAGGGAAGGGCTTACTTAGCTTATGAGATTATCTCCACAACTGATAGCTACAATTCCTTTGATCGCAATATCGTTCCAACAAGAGCTAGACCCGAAGTAGAAACGTGTCGGCTCAAACATCGGCCAGATTGCCACATGGATGGTCGGCTCGGTAACTGTCTGGTTGGGTCGTGCAGCAATCGGCTAATATGAACATTCTACAGCTCCGCATAGCAATATTCGACTGGCCGGTATAAAGCACGATTCGTCGATTTGCATTATTCGTCTTCCACAGTTGTAGATTATGACTGCACATATTGGTCGGCACCTTGAATGGTGCCTTACGGCCTAGATATGATGGTAAAGGGAATTATCCATCTCCTAAAATTACTCTATGCGCCTGAACCTACATGCCATAAGGTGCCTCCACCTTTAGCTCCAAGCCACTATTGGAAGGGAAGTTATTTCCCATTTCTTCTGCGACTTGACCTGTCACATCGAATCTCCTTTTAACTGCTGAAGGTTGAAACTATTAATTATATTCTTCAGCAAAAACAAGATTTTCAAATTTGCGATTGGTAATATTTTATATAGGACCAACAAGATACCCGTTAGGACCAACAAGACAATTTAAGAAGTGTTCTTGTGCAACCCACATGATAATATGACTTAAGAAACAAAATAAGATTTTGTAGAAGAAGAAAATTAAATACGGCTGCCATATATTTTCAACATGGACATTGTCTCCGTTAAAATATTATTTAGATCAGTATAAATTTCATTTACAACAAAGTAGGTAGTATACAGATGGTCGCCTGTCAACAGATCCACCCACAACTTTTCTGGTCTATGCAGTAGACCTAAAGTGCACAATGGAAGAACACTTTGTGTAAGTGAGATACGAATCATACATGTCTTAGTTGTCACTGATTCATGGCGTCGTTATTAATTAATATGAAATTACAACTACCACCACATATCAGAGAAACAACCCACAGGTATTCACATATAGCGATGACAAGTGTAGAACACTGTGCATGATAGACACATATGTGAGTCATATTGAACTCTTGCACCTAGTGCATATAGTCGACCTGGTTCATATAAAATGACAAAATTCACGACAAATCGTAAGAAAAACACCCGAAAGCAATCGAATATAACAATAACCATAACTTTTACCTACAAAATCAAAAACACTTGCATTATGTACGAATAAAGAACCAACAGCGAGCACCAGATGATACCGTTTTGGCGCACAAGATAATGAAAATAACGATGTTAACACCGGCAAAAAATGCACATAAATATCAGCTTCACAAATTAATGATTGAAGCGGTTAAGTACCTTTGCAATCAATACTTACTTGTCATCCACGAGATACAATACATTTCAAATCGAGCGACATTTAAAAATGAGTAAGCAACGTCGGTTACATATCGTTGTGAAGGGGAGGTATTGATAATTGCAGTGAAGAGTTTTTTACCTTACAAGGTTTATGGAGAAGTAGTAGAAAATTGTTCGTCTTTGAGCAATGGCATGTTTTGGATATCTAACGGAGTTCCCTTCCTAGCTTCAGTATGATCTAAGTATAAATTCAAATGAGAAATGAAATAAATAAAGTACATAAAAGTCAGCAACGAGATCAAAACTGGTTTGGTTGATAAATATTCATTCAAAACACTAATTTCTTTTGGGGCTCTAATGGGTCTTTTTACGAAACATTATCAAGTTAAGTTCAAAAGTAACTAACTGCTGTAGTTATTTTGTCCAAAGCCTACTCGAATAACTGATGAACAGTGATTTCCTCAAGCAACTGGCGTTATATATCTTCAAAACCTTTCAGACCAATAAAATGCTGTATTATTTTACGTTTGGAGCAAGGTTTCTCAGACATCATTAATATTGACTATAAATCGCAAGTACACTTTCACGACAAGATTCATATCTAATGTTGCATTACACATTCTTTGATTATACAGGACTCATCTAAATCGAGAGCCTTCAAAACACTGCCAATAGGAGTTACCACACACTCCGATGGGCTCAGTGCTCCAATAGCAATTCCGATTAGTACAAGTTTGTTTTCCACACCTCTGCGCTCCACAAGATAAACTCCGGATCCTGAATCACCAAGGCTGAAGAATGAGTTATTTCCAACAGTATGTATTATAAACTGACTCTTCATCAGGAAATATCTGCCATAAAGTTCTGGGGAACAAGGAACACATTCGTGAAGTTTTAGGTCGGCATCGTATATTTTCAACATGGCTCCATCCAGCGCGAATGTTCCTCGCGTGAGACCACTGCTTCTTCCAATCTTGATTACTCTTTTATCATCGACTTGATCGAAGTCAGCGTGTGCAATCACTTCTCCATCTTCATACGACGGTGCATCGTCCTCAGCAAATCCTGAAAGATATTAGGTAACGGCCTCCTTAAGGATGTCATTACTATTTTACAGAAAGAATATTCATATGTAATAATGGAAGATCTGAAGACTTTGTTAAGTTAATATTTTGATGTGCATCCTATTGGATCAGGTTCATTTTAATTACATGGAATGGTGTACAAAAATATCCTTAACAGATTTTAGTCAAATTACAAATCTTTTAAATTATATATGTAGTTGAAGATCCACATTCATTACTTTATGTATACAGAAAAACGGCAAATTGCTACGCATACCTTTTAAACTTCTAATATCTTTTTATCAAGATCCCATATATAATGTGAATGAGAAAGACAGTGCAGCCGATTTATAAAGATTGTACTCTAAGCTCGTGTTATATGATTTATGTCGTACCTTTTCATATTCAATAATTGTACAACCTTAATATGTAGATATTTAGAATATATCAAAGCAAAACGATGCAGAGATTATGTCATCCTTTGATAATATTTACAGCAGAAATTACATAAAGGTTCTTATTTTCTCCTTCACAGCAAATAGTAACACAAGAATGAAAAGATTTGAAGATTTTTTCATGATTTTTTTTTTTGGTAAGCATTAATTTTAATTTTCAACATCTTAACGCACACGAATAAACTATCAAAGTGAATTTGGGCTTACAGCCTATTGCGGCTAATCAATATAAATTAATGTGTGCTAAAGAAAACAAATAGGATAAGAATGAAAATGAAAAAGAGATAAAACATATATGTACATAATATTCATGGAACACAGATTGTTATGAAATAAAGAAAACGTAGAAAGTACCCTATTACCAGTATTTTACATGACAGTATTAAATGAAGGAATTAATTCTGCTACATATCTTTCGTTATTTCCAATCCTATTTATGAAAACAAATATAAATTAAATTAAATGCTAAATGAACCTATCGAAGCGTAATCTGCAAATGTATACAAAATATACCCAAGTCTACAAATCCTAGTTACACAAAATACCTGCTTCTCTTAGCTGCTGACGATCAATCCATATAAAACTGGCTGGGTCAACCTCCCGATTTGACTGGTCGATGAGTACCAAAGCTGCATCGACACCAGGTTTGCTGCTAAAGTCGAATTTGCTTTTACAAACTGTTCCACATATTCGAGTGTCATCTGCTGGACCTGGATCGCTCAAAGCTGGCTGACATACTGCAGTTCCAACTGGTGTGTTTAGTCCCAAAACATGAGCACAGGTTAGAAAACCCATGTTGTTGTCCTTATCTCTAACGAAGGGCCCAAGGGTTCCTGCGATGTGCGCTGTGGATGGTCCAATACTACATCCCATTCTAAGGGTGTGATTCAATACCTGAGGAAGCGTGATAGACTGGTGTTGTCCAGGAATCATTCCTAGAGAGAAGAATCCTTCACGAACATCCGTAGGATAAATCTGGTCATTAATTTTCAGTTCCTTCGGAAAGAAGCCCTCTCCAAACGGTACGATATATTTTAGTCTGCAGTACAGTACTATTGACGTTTGTTGCAAGATACCTTTCTTTCTTGATTTAACAGAGCTGACTGAAATTGCCTCGAGGTTTCGGTGACTTTTAAAGAGGTCATCGCCCACTTCATTAATCAGACTTTTTATGTTGGCTGCATCCTCTTTTTTCAATGACACTTTTTGGTATTTCTCATTTAATCGATTTTCTAAAGGCTCCATTTCAGTTTCATCTAGCCTTCTGTAAATTATCGGTAAACAAAGAAATTTGGAAAATTTTGAAACTATATCAGCCGAATGGAAACAAACAAAAATCTCATTGCCTTTTCTCTTTCCTCTGTGGTCTAGACCCAGCCATACGACAATCCTCTGATCACCATGATTTATCTTCCATTCTTTATTAATGGTCGTCAGAAAGATATCTAAAGCTTCTTTATCTTTCTTTTTAAGTATATGTTGAAGAATGTTTTCCAGAGCCATATCGTTTCTCTTTTCAGACAGATACAACTCCAGTTTTTCTCTGCAAAATTTATCAGAAAATATCTCCTTGATCTCCTTTCTCCAGTCAGAGGTTTTATGATCTGCAATAAATATTTACACAGATGTTGTGATACCTTTTTGTTAAGATTGTCGTTTGTTATTTGGACAGTGTTATTTGGACAGTTTTGGTTTCTACAACTGTTTAGTCGTTTCTCAGACCTAAGCTAATGTAGTTGTAATAATAAAATAACGTCAGACAAGAAAACTGTTCAGCTTTATTCATTAACGCAAAAATGTGGATGTGAGAGACATGTATATCAAGGTGTTAGGAATGGTAGTTATGTATATATATATATATATATATATATATATATATATATATATATATATATATATATATATATATATATATATATATATATATATATATATATATATATATATATATATAGTGTCTGTCTCTATGTTGCCACTCTGATATAAACATTAGCACATTATCTTTTAATCCATCAACAGTGTACAATGGACCTTTTGTCTTTCGATAATAGCTCTGGTAAGGAAACTAATTTTCTATCTTCGTACAATGTTACACAATGTGTTACACACATACACATATACTCAAACACAATGTTACGACCATGTATTTTAATTATATGTGTGTAAAATTTGATCATCCATCCGTCCATCCATCCATCCGTCCATCCGTCCGTCCATCCATTTGTCCATTTGACCATTTGTCCGTCCATCCATCCATCCATCAATCCGTCCGTCCATCCATCCATCCATCGATCCACCCACGTATTGGCTCGTTCAGAGTAACATAAAAGAAAGAGAATACAACAAGCTTTGTAAATTTTACAAAAATAATTTATTTTCCTAATGAACATGAAAAAATGTAAGTATGTTAAACAAGATTTACGGTTTAAAGAAATGATCCAAATGGTTTGTTCAAAATAGAAACAAGTCCTGTAAAAGGTTCTAAACACAGTCGGAAGATCAATTCCTGTCCAAAATGGCGAATGACTACATCAGACGAAGGGTAACAAACAATTCCAGAATTTACTCAATAAAGCACAGTTTTTGTATTTCGTTCTAAGTTAGAATGTCTTTGTCCAAATCAATAAATATTGTTTTCCAGGAAATCAATTATTCAGAAGAGAAAAAAAAAAACAAAGTAAAATTAGCTCCATCAACAAATCATGTTGTTCTACGTAGACATACGAACAGACAATTTCTTGTAGCACAAAAATACCTTTATAATGCAATAGAAGTTGTATAACTAAGATGTTATAATAATTCCAGCTGACTTTACGACTCTACGATTATGTATGACTCGACTAAGACTGACTGTCCGTGACTCTGCACGTCTTACAAAAATACCGGTATATAAACGAAGCTAATACGTTGTTTGAATTACACGCACACGAGGACGCATGCAATTTAGTAATACTTCTGGACATTAGGAAAGCCTGACCAAGTATCAGCCAATCGTTTTCATAGCTATTCCTGAATGTTTACTTTTAATGAATTTGTTATCAATCACAGCACGTGCTCACATGAGTCACGTTTACGACTCGAGCAAACACGACGTTTTTCAGACTCATATTAAGATAATCATATTAATAATTACATTAAATGAAATAAAAAGATTTATACAAAAATTCATTTTTAACACATAATTTAACTACAGGGTCGTAACAATACATACATACATACATACATACATACATACATACATACATACATACATACATACATACATACATACATACATACATACATACATACATACATACATACATACATACATACATACATACATACATACATAAAAGTATCAAGTATTTTTGTTCAACTACATATATCAAAATGGCACACCTAGTGTCTTTTGCAATTACAAAGACGACAGTATCAGGTTCTTATTAGTCTGTTCTATAAAGAGAAAAGCGGCCTTGTCTGGTAAGAGTTTAATCATCCGAATGACTGGTCAAATTGTTCCTGTTCAGTTTAAGACGAAGTCTAACACTAATTATTGTTTGTTTTGATTTCTTTTACTACGTTGTAAGGACATAACTTCATTATCAGTGCTTAAAGGCAGCCTCATCGTAAAACAAACAGAGCGAAAGTTACTCTGATGTGTTGTGTTTCTCAAATTAGAGATACATTGGATGATATAATCGATTGAAACTGAATAATAGGAAGATTAAAAGTTGACTATTATGCATCCTAACGCCCACTAGTCCGACGCCATGATGCTTGTAAGGTCTAAGATTTAATGGCGACCTTTTCAAGTCAGTAGGCACATGGAAACTGAAACTGTTATGGGCATAACCTCTAAAGTTTGGTGTCTATAGCTGATTGTTCAGAAAGAGAGTTTCTTATCTCCTGTACAACTTGAAGTTGAGACCTAAATACTTGGCGGCATCACAGCGCCAACGACCTAGGCTATCAAGGCAACTACATGGATCACCAACAAAGGCTCTATCCATCAAAAACCGGCTGCACCCATATGCTGCCACTTACAACACGCGTGCTCTTCACGCTTTGCTTTATCACACCTCACGTCAGTTATATGTCAGGTGTCTTTTTGTCAGAATGTGGTTTATATAAAAATAATAGCCATATATTTAAGGCTTTTTGTGTATTTCCCTTTGCCTTTCAATTGTATTTTATATACATTTTTTCAGTTATCTAACCTTTACCATTCAATTTTTATATTCTATTAGTTCATGTTTACATTTTTGGAAGGCTTTGTTTTCACGAAGTTTTTCAGCACGTTTTCGATTTTACATATTTAAGACCTTACTTCCCGCACATACATCATTTTGCTGAGGTGCCGTTAAATCGAACACATACATAAGTTGCATGCATCATGGTGAAAAAGTCGCTGTTATATTGACAATATGATATTAGTCCGTTACGAGCAAGATTTCTGCTCGAAATGTCCGTAATCGGAAATGCCGTACATTTATTAACAATATTTTCAGAACTGTTGCAAGTCCACAAAATCATATCATTATCAATTATCAAGTTTAAAAACATAATGCAACTTTAAAACAAAAAAGATAAATATGCATGGATCAGTCTGATAGGACGGCCGAATGCCGTTCTTCTGAATATGACCATTATAAAACCGGTTACAAATGAGTGGCAATGGTGTATGTAATTTAGATTTTTAAAGTAGCTCTAATAATTTTTGTCATATCGCTACAATGTCTGCAGTGTGACAGTTTATAGAGATGTCAAGCACCTTGGCATCATGCCGCAGACATGTGACATGATGTCGGCAGCAGGCAGGGTGAACCCTGCAAATTTTTGCTCGAATTTTTAACGAAAACTAAAGGTTCCTACAGAGGCTGAAAAAGGTAAATAGAGCTAAAACAAAGTTTCTAACTAATTATATTTCCATACGGTTACTTTAGCTTATTTTTGTTATGCTAATATTGAAGTTATTTTGTCCTGACTTTGTTAGGCGATTTTGTTTACTCGTAAAGCGACTCAATTGTTGTCCTTCCACCATCCCTGCTGCTATTGACCGTTAAGGGGAACTAACCAAAGATTTTATCTAGACCAAGACGATATCTTGATCTAGGGTCATGTAAATTTATCAGTATAAATCCAAGCAGAACAGATTGTGCGTTAGAAACGAAATTTTTAATTTTATTCATATCCATGTCCCCTGAACACCAAGTATAATAAATATTATGTAGAGTATATTTATCTACTCCATTAAACACAACCAAAATATTAGTTATCTATAATCACTTTAGGTATCTGTGTGTATCTCTGAGTAACATAAATCACGTCTGTGTTCTTATGTCTACCTCGAGAAAATATTCTAGCTGGATTAGATTGTTTGTCCAATATCACATCATCATATACTACGAGATTATTAATGAATCCATCTAAGTCATCTACAGATGGGGCTTCATCTATATCTGTGATAAAGTCAACAATATCGTCACCGTCTTTATTAACTGATTTTGCTTTTTCATTAAAATCCTTAAGTACTTCGTAACAATACTGATCATCTACAGACGGTGCTATTAAATATAGTTTGTTCCATCTCAACAACCTCATTATTAAATTTAATAATAATTGTGTTTTACCTGATCCAGATGGACCTATTATAATCATTATTATCGAATTTGGTAATGCTGGATCGTGCTTCACTGGTTCCTGTTTTCGTGTCGCCGAAAAATCAATTATTGTATCCATAGTATTAATAACATGAGTCTATATTGTGTTCGATATAGATCATCTACACCCACCGTTGGATTGACAACAATAATACGAAAAATAAAGGACATGCATTAACAGATACATGGGTAAAATGTGGTACACAAAAATATAAATTTATCTCAGGGACAACAAAGATAGGTGGGAATATTGCTGCTTCTCTAGGAAAATTACCTGGATTACCATGGGTTAAGTATATTGGTGAGAAACATCTTCCTGGATATAATTACTGTGGTCCTGGAACTCGACTTGATATCCGAATTGATGATCAACTAAGACCAGGAGAGTATCCAGTAAATAAAATTGATCAAGCATGTCATGTTCATGACGTTGCTTATAAAAGTAAAGATTTGCAGCAGCGGCATCTTGCAGATGTAAAATTGATTCATGCATTAAATTCTATACCTAATAAATCTGTTAGAGAGAAACTAGCAATTTTCCTAATAAAATCCGCTATGAAAAGTAAAATAATGACAGGGGCTGGTAATTAATTGTATAATTATTATAATGGAATCTATTTATTATAGCCCAAGAGGGTATTGGAAAGGTAAAGCAGCGATCACTAAATTTGCTGAAGCAGCAAACGCTTCACATTTTGTTGCTGCAAATTTGTTAGCACGACAGGCAATATGGCAAATTTATCTACCACCACCAAACAAATTCAATATGCACATTTTGATGTCAGTGTTCCTAACGAAGTTCATCAAGCAGATATTTTGTTTTTACCACACGATACTATTAAAACACGTGGACGAAGGTCACGCACGTACAAATACGCATTGACTGTTGTTGATATAAAATAGATATAAAGAAGCTGAACCATTATCAACAAAAACAGCATTTGAAGTTGCATCTGCGTTTGAGCGAATTTATGAACGTGGTGGTCTACAATGGCCACAGCTATTACAAGTAGATCCTGGCAAAGAATTTGTTGGTGCAGTATCATTTTTGATGAAAAAACATAACGTTAAAATCAGACGAGGGCAGATTGAAATTCATCGTGATCAAGCAATCGTTCAATCATTTAATCGAACACTTGCTGAGCGATTATTTGCATATCAATATGCGAAGAAAATATCTGCTGACTTTAAGTCCGGTGAGCGATCTCGTGGATGGGTTGCAAGGTTACCAAGTGTGATATCTGTATTAAATAATGAAATTACTCGTGCAACTTCCATTAAACCTTCTAATGCAATAACAAAAAATATATACCACGTAACGATGAATACGGACAACGAGATCAACAACCAATATTAGGTAATGTAATTGTGAGATATTTATACGAACCAGGGGAGTTGGAGGGTGGCAAAAGACGAGCTACTGACCCTATTTGGAGTGTGACCACATGTACAATTTCTAGCGTGGTTAGATCTACTGGAAGACCTGCTATATACAGACTAGATTCTACTGCCTCTCAACGTGGATTTGTGCGTAAACAATTGCAAGTAATTGCTTCAGATACACAATTACCGCCAGCTTCACTTCTGTAAATTAGCACCTCTGCGTCGATTACATTCAAGACAGGTCAACATTACATTTTCACGTGTGTGACCAAGATCACTATTTATTCTGTCTACGGTAAATTGTCTTGGATTATTATTCGAATATTGCCATAATATTATTGTGTTACAACTTGTACAGTGATTGTTCTGTAGTTGTTTTAATTTTAAAATAAATTCAGTATCAATAGCGAATTCACGTTTAATTTTTTCTTTAATACAACATCGTCATTAGAAATTGCTTCAGTTATCACATAATCTATAATAACCCTATAAAGCTGAGTTATTCGTTTGACGCAAGATACTGCAAGATATACAAAATGTGACCACTCGATCCGGTCATCTGCAATCCAGATATTTGTATCAGATATAGTTAATCACTGTAACGAATGAATCGTTATAGCGTATCCTAACGTCCACGGTGATTTATCCATATTCAATGCTCCCTCAACTATATTAATATTTACCAAAATAATGTCATTCAATACTAGATTTTGTACTCCGCCACCAGGAATTTTAACTTCAATATTCTGTCGTTGTGTATCTGCTGGGCGATAACATAATATTACAGGCAGATGTGAAAACCTTTCTTTATGTAACGTAAATAATTTCTTCTGCAATTCATCACGAACTATCTTTCTACTTGCGACTATCAAATCACTTGGTCTCCATAAAGTTAAAAAAAAATATTTCATGGTAGTTTCTGGAATTATATCACGCATTATCTCACATTGTATTTTATCTGGTTGTAGTCTGATTAATCTTTTAAATACTTTCAGCGGTTCATCAATAGCTCTATGATTATCGTGTATTTCTTCGTAATAATCCACATTATTCTTTAGCTATTCATGTGGAGACTGTCCAACAAAAGGCGGTGGTTGACCATGATCACCACACATAATCACAGCCGTGTTTTTGTTCATTCAAGAAATGTTTTTAGTGTTTCTAACGACACCGTGTCTATTTCGTCCCATGTAATATACTTAGATATATATTTCTCACCCATTCGCTCAGAAGACCATGTATCTCCACACCATCTAAAAAAACTATGATATGTGCAAGTTTTACACCTCGTTCTTTTATCTCTCTCTCTCTCTCTCTTTCTCTCTCTCTCTCTCTGTTACACACACAAACACACACACAAACACAAGTACACACACGCACACACAGGCTACAAATGGACATCACGCTTTACTAATTAGAGCGAGGAAATGTGTTCTCTTTTATATATTGTTCTCTTTTATCTATTCAGCTTAAATGCGTCTGGTCTTATTCTTTTAATTTAATTTAATTTAATTTAATTCAATATTTTGAGGGGTTTTTTTGGATTGAAAGTATTGAGAGCTATAAAATTACAAAATTTAGGAATAGGATTAAAATCCTCATGGGTCAAAGGAGCAAATACAGAAAGATTTATGTAAACTGGCTTCCATTCTCATTCAGGCACTAGTTCAAATCACTACTTTGCATGATGGCATTCTTTCACTGGGTAATTGAATTGTACACTTCTCCTTGCAGTAGTTTACTAAGGACGTAAATTACTATAACAATTTCTTTATGCCGTGTTTTCTGTCAGAGGAATCCAGAGCAATTGGGTATTAAAACCAAAGTCAAATATCGCTCATCGATATGGTTGACAAATCTGTGACAGCATATAAACCAAACGTATTTTAATAAAGTAAAACCCCAACTGCAATATGTGTGGATAGGGAAATCATACTCAGTCACTTATTTCTTAATTAAAAGCTACTAATACAATTTATACCATGCAAACAATTAAGAAATTAATAGTTGTCTGGGTCTTATGCCAAAGATCACTGTAATGCATTGTTTTCATTCTTGGACTGGTATGGTAGGGGCTCTTATATAGTAGAATGTTTAAATCGTGCATAGGATTATTATTTGAGTCTGCTATAAGCAACTATGACAAGTTAGCGTTAGTGTCGGTTCTGATGGGTATTTAACATTGGGATAAATAACATTACGTTATAATAATATAATTCACGATATTTGAAACCCGTAAAAATTAAGGTTATTAATAGATTGGACGTTAACCGTTAGCATATATCAGGATATATTTCCAAATGGCTGCTACCATTGATACGCTCAATGTCGATCAGTAGCTGTATCCATATGTCCTTTATTCTATATAAACAATTGCCTCCACCTCAGACCATGTTGGAAGTGTAGATATATTTTTACATTTTACGGATGCAGCAAATAGCTGTATTTTAGAAAAGCAGTTTTTTATAATGAAACTAAAATGATTCATCTGCCACCGAATTATGGCAGACAAGTAAACAAATAGAAAAGAATGATTAAAATATTAAAATATCTGAAACCAACAGTAACGCTAAAATTCAGAACCAAACATGTACTTTGCCAGATATATTGAAAACGTTACATAGAATTTCCTGGAGAAGACGAGTCCATTCAATTACTGCATACACGTAAACAGATAGAAATAAATAATTAAAATATAGAAATATCTGAAACCAACAGTAACACTAAAATTGAGAAACTGACTCGGACTTTGCCAGATATGAACAAAAATGTATTCAAAATATTCAACAGAATTTCCCGGACAAAATAAGACCATTGAATATTTTATTAACATAGCTTTCAACACTAAAATTCCAAAATTAGCATCATATATAAAAATTACTAAGGAATACTTGATTATTTTATTTAACATATAATATATAGGTACATCATGCTTTATTATGAAATTAATGCAAAAAACAGAAAAGAAACAGAAAGACGTTTTCTCAAAGATTCTCTAAATCTATTATCAAGAAACTGACAAGTAGCAAAATTTGCCAAAAATCAAACATTTCCTCAAAATAAGGTTAGGATTAGGGTTAGGATATCAATGTGCTTATACTCATTTTTTCCAGAAATTGGAATGGGACGCTTAAGTTATTTAGTATCTAGATTATTTGTGACATACTTTTAAATAATCTGTTCATAATATTGAATGTTCGATTTATTTTATTATTGTTTCATATTAGAAAAGTTAATGTAAAGTTTTCTTGTAATAATATGATACCGATGCCAAACAATCACTATCTTTCCATAATTTCATATATTATGTACTAAACTTTATCTCGAGATATTTTTTTCCTTTAAAATGGTTTCATTCACCTTTCAAGAGAAAATGAATGTATGCTAGTTATTTTGGAGTCTTCTTCATTGTAAAGGTCACTATATTATATTACATACTAGATACCACAATGTTCATTTTTCGCTAAAAAAAAAAACCAGAAATGTGACCTACAAATGCATATTTTCACTCAGAGAGACGAGAAAGAAGATAATTTGTGTTTTTATCGATGATTTACGGAAAATACTCCATAAATACTATATTCTTACGGAAGTGACGTACTGTCGGAAAATCCCACAAATATAGCTTATGCGATGATGATGGATGCATCTAATGATGATTCTAGCGAATTTTCGCCAAATATGTCATACTCATTTTCATCCTGTGAGGAAGGTGATCTTCCTGAAGATTGGGAACGTAATGAGTCGTAAGAAGATTCTGCTCGCTGATGTTAGACAGTACCAATTGAAGCACGAATAAAACGAGAACATGGCGAGGAAGAAAAAAGAACATAGAATATAATAAGGCTGAGTAGCGCTTGTGCTATTCATTCTGGTAGTTACTGTTATCTGTGTAAGACCCTGAGTTACCAAAAATAGATCTGGCTGGTGTGCAGCTGTTGACAATGAGTGCAAAACCTTCGAAGATGCTCATAGAACGCAAAGCGCCGACGCTGGAGTACGCAGGAAGGCCTCAACGTCAAGAACCAACCTATGCCTCCAGTGTACACACTGCTCCAGCACATGTGCATCTCGTATCAGACTCACGACCCACATGAGAATTCATCAACGAAGAGCAACGCAGAATTTACTTCATCAAGCCATGATGGTCAACCAATAACATAATGGCAATTATAATTTTATTATTTTGTTAATGTTATTTCAATTTCATAATGAAAAGAGAAGGGAGTTAATTTGCGCTAAACTTGGAAGCCTTCGTAGCAGACTTTAAGATGGACTTGGTTCATAAATGAATAGTGGTGATGCAAGTTAAACATTCAATACTCATACTTTATTAACATTATGACTCAAGACCCAGAATGTACTTTTGGTGTGATTGTTCACTACCCTCCATTGATAGTAAAAATGAAGAATTCTATTAAAAGAAAATAGTCATGATCAAAAACATGGTGTATCCAGATGTTTAGAAAGCATATATTTTGTCTGTGTGTCTAGGTCGATAATACTAGTGGTAGAGGAAACATAAAAATAATGATGAAACAATAGGTAATGCAACAACTTAACCCTAACTACATTTCGTTAATATAGTTATCTTTTCATTTTTCCTAATTCCTATTGCCTGCCAGTGTCACTTTTATTAATTTTCCTACGTTTCCGATGTGTGTGGGCCCTGTTAGAGAAGTCGCCTGTTGCAAGAATTTGAACAAGTTAGGGATCTTTCAAATTTTCCCGAGGTTCGTAACAAACGTATTTTGTACAGTGATGTTTGATCCGTAGAATGGGTTGCTGATAATCTGATTCTGTTGAATATTATACATTTGAAAACTTGATATACTACAGTCTGTTACTGTGCCGTTTGAAATTTCTTTGCTGTGGGGGTGGAGGATGACACGATCATTACTTGGATGGCCCGTGTTTCTCAAGTAATTGGAATAAATATATTGCTGTTTGTCATTAATGTTTGAGTAGCTGTTTATAGACAGTGCATTTATGTGGCCTGAAATCTGTATTCACATCTTTCATTAGTGTAATATCCCTCATTTCACTCCCCTCAGACCATAATGCATAGAGTTGTTACACAGCCTGTTAACAGTGGCTTTCGGTGTTTCCATCCCCATTAGTATTTGCAATACAGAACATTTATTGCGTCGTTTGTGATAGGTTGACTCCGATTTGCTTTATTTCCTTTTATTTAGATGTTAAATGTTTGCTTAGCACGAGGAGTTTTCCTTGTTAATACAAAATCATTTCCTCTCATGATTGAACTTGCATATTTCTTGAATTTAAGATGGCGATCAATGGAGCTGATCATACTTCTTAAGTTGTTTGGTTCAAACTCAGATCCATCTCTTTTCCTAACACTGAGTATAAGACCAGCCAGATGATGATACTTTAGATGGGTGCATTTCATGTAAATTTCTGATTTCATATTTTGACTGCATCAATGCTGTCACTAGCTTTACATCAAATAAAGTGTTTGCATTCCGCTTATTTTCTATAAATTTCAGTATGTCATCAGGCTATTATTTGACAAATCTGTCTATCTTAACAAGCTCACATTTGAACAAAGAATGATCATTATCGTTTACAAATGTCTCAGCTATGTCTCTATCATAGTCTTCAATCAACTCACAGTTTAGTAAATTAAATGTTGCTTCATCATGTTGCTCCTTTTCTGATGTCATTGTTTCCTTTTTTCAGTGTTGCACAGGGTTTGAGTTTTGCAAGAGGGAGAGACTGGAAGCAGCAATGACAGATGAAAGCAGACGACTCAGGGTGGAGCTCTATAGTATGTATTTCCTGGATTAAGTATGGTTGATATTCTTGTATAAAAATGTTAGTTTTTATAACAAAATATTTTACATGAAAATCATTTTCTTGTTATTGTCTCTTTTTAAATGTAATATCCCAAGAAATTCATATTCATGTTTAGATAGTAGAAAGCTATAAAACAAACATGTTCCTTATGCGAATTCATACGCCATGAGCAAATTACTATTTGATATACCAATACTATTGGAATATCAAGTTGATTTATACCACTCAATACATAGATGCGTTTCATTTTTTGTGTACTTATTCTCCTTGACTGAGTTAAGTAGTGTATATATCGATCGATCAGTCGATGATTATTTTTTTATCTAGCTACTGCATAAAGAATTTCAACAGTGGTTTTGAAACATATGCAGTGAAATATTTTACGATTCAAAAATATTCATAAATCTAATCAAAATAATGTAGTTTTCTTTATTTACAGGGTTAAAATGAATCATCCACTTGCAAGGATTATTTGTTCATTCTCTCTCTCTCTCTCTCTCTCTCTCACACACACACACACACATACACACACACACTCTCTCTCTCTCTCTCTCTCTCTCTCTCTCTCTCTCTCTCTCTCTCTCTCTCTCTCTCTCTCTCTCTCTCTCTCTCTCTCTCTCTCTCTGAACAAAATTTATATTTAGCGTTTTTATTCCTCGATAAATGCTGACAAAACAAACCATTCCTTTTTATTTCTTTGAGATAAAGTTCGCAGCTATTATTAGTAGTAGCTGTAATAGATACTGGTATTCTAAGTTAAAAATATGAGAAGTCGAAGGTTTGTCTGTGATAGAACTGTAGCCAAACGATCGATTCATAAACTTAAACGATGGAAATTTAGCATTTGGGTAAGAAATATTATGTTATAATAATATTCTTCACGATATTGTACATCCGTAATAATCGAGTCCATTCCGATATTGGATGTTATGTGCTTTGATATCTCAGAATATATTTGCAAATAACCGTTCTCATTGATACGCTAAATGTTGATCATTAGCTAGATAAATATTACCTATATTTCTGTATAAACAATGGCTTCCACCTTAGGCCATGTTGGAAGTGTAGCTATATTTTGACATTTTACCGATACCGTAAATAGCTGTAATACAGGAAATGATTTTTTTATCATGAAACTAAAATTATACATATGCCACAAAATTATGGCATAAACGTAAACAAATGCTAAAATATTTGAAGCCAATAGTAACACTAAAATTCAGAAAATGACATGGACTTTGCCAGATATAAACAAAACTTTATTAAAGATGTTACACAGAATTTCCCAGAAAAAATAAGATCAATCAATACTTTATCAACATAGCTTGCAGCACAAAACTTCCGAAATTGACATCATATTTAAGAATGACTAAGAAAAACTTGAATATAATATTAACTATATGACACACATGTTAATCTTGCATTATTATGAAATTATTTTGAATTTTAGAAAAGAAATAGAAAAATTATTTCTAAAGAATACGTTGAATTTATTTTTACGAAACGGGTAAGTTCGGTCAAAGTTATACATTTAATAGTAATCACAATGAACCAAAGAGTATATAATGAAAACAAGCAATTGTACAAACCTTGAATATGCGTGCAAGAGGTTCAAATATATTTACAACTGAAAAAGATTATCATTTTGCGCATGAAGTTTAAACTTTTTAAGGATGATGAGTACGTACCTTTGTACAAAAGAACTCAAAGATGTATGGCATACGTTTTAATAAAGTTTGATCAATACAAATTTTGATAGTAAATGCAAAGAAAACAATACCAACTTTACAAAAAATATGCAAGTAAAGATTTTCTATTGAAGTGAGAAAAGTTTATAATTATTTTTCCCTTTAAAATGGCCACGTTAAATAATGAAAACCATCAAATGTCCAACTAAGGCTTAAGAAGGTTACAAACCCAAGAGACAACTAAGGCCTACGCAGATTACGAAACCTAAAACAATACACAGACGAATAATGCCCATCTATAAGGTGTACAAATAAAGCAATGGTCAAAATATTACATAGAGAATTTTTTAAAATCTTAAACACGAAGACAAGGTATATTCAGTGAGAAAATTAAAATGAAACACCAGTATTTAACTGCCTAAAAATGTAAATCTGTACCTAATGAAATTTTAATTTCTCTACATTAAATACTATAATGTTGATGTTATTGGTTTTGGTAGATATATATTTTTTATCATTAAATACCGAGTCTTGTCATAACATGCACTGTGCCGAATATTAATTAGGAAACTTCAAATCTTTATAAATGCCCGATATTAATCAGGAACCTATCTAGTTTTAGGCGCCTTAAATAGCCCATGTCTACGCTGTATACGCCGTAAATCGATCAGATCTGCTTTATGTGCGCTGAAAATCGCTCAAGAATCTCTCAACATCGTAGTCAAGATGGACGATATTCAGATCTTTTGCTATTGCTATAAGTTTCTGTCTGGCTGATGGAAGATCCTTCTCCATCACAGCAATATTTGCAAATGGGAACTCGAATCCACCTACACCAACCACTGCATCTGTTTCGAACAGGTTGAAATTCTCTGCAGCCTCAAATTCCTTCCATTTGGATGCATAGGATGGGTCCTTAAGAATATGACCATGGAGGGAGGGAATACACATGATTCCCATCATCTGTCCTATAGGTATCGGATCCGGAACATATGGCTTAATACCACAAGAGACCTCGAATGCAGACAGGAGCAAGTCTGTTCCATATATCTTTTTGATCCAGTCTCTGAGATATAGCCCGCCCATTCTTCCGTTAATCTCAACCAGTTTTTGGACCTGTTTGCTCCATCATAAACTCCACGTTGAAGACACCATTCGTCAGGCCAAGCTCGGTGCAGCATTGGTAAGCAGCTACGGTAAGCTGTCGTTGTTTTTCGTAAGGTAGGACGCTTGGCATACAAGCTGCAGTCTCGGTGAAGGTTTTGCATCTTGTTGGACTATTGTCAGAAATAAAAGCAGCGACAAGTTTCTTTTCATGGATTATGACATCAACATCGTGCTCTGTGCTTACAATGTACTCCATAGCCATCATGGTATTGCCATGACCAAGCCCAATGCCAACGAAGTCTTTTGGCCTCTGTAATACAGCACGAATTTCTTTGTATTTGTCTTCAATTTCTTCAGCATTTCTCACCATTGTGGTGCCAACAGCGCAAAAGCCGTATTCCAACTTCATGATGAGAGGGAACGTTCCAACCCTCTTGATTCTTTCAAGGTCATCTTGAGATTTCAATGGAGAGAACCATGACGTGTATAGGCAGGTCTTCGGGCAATTCGGTATGTTGGTCGTCCTGTCAATCAATAGATCTAGTGTGGCGCTCTTGTTTTTAGCCGTCAAGACTCCTTTCGTTGTTGCTCTTGGTGGAATAGAAGAAATAAAGATTAAATGTTCAATGTATAAGCTAGCTATATGTCTATACGAACACGTGATCACTTGTAATCATATTAAAATTACACTTTTGTATTATTTTTATACTGATGCGAAAGTGTGCTGTCTGGTTTTAGAGCAGTAACTAACCAATAAGCCGATAAACTACGAGTGGCTTTTATGTACAAATTAAAACGACTTTGCTTGATTCCGACCGGTTAAAAAAACAATGAAAGTGAAAACTTAGATCCTAACCAGGAGATTCAAACACAAGATCTCTGTCATATATATCAACCACTTAACAACGGATCTAAACTGAGTATGCGGTTAGTGTTCCTTATGAAGTCATACATATGAATTTTGCATACAAATTTATGTAGGATAAGATTGTTTTAATTATTTTTTAAAAGAATTACAGAGTACATGGAGTTATCCTATTGCTCTGTTGCTTATGTATTTATTAAATTGAAGAAAATAATAAAATCGCAAAAACAAAATGTACTCATAAGTCATTCAGATGAACAAGGACAATATATGTCATTTGTTGGCACTTTAAATAAATCTGCATTTGAATTTAATACAATATGTACAAGAATGTCTCTCTTCCTAGAGTAGATTTTTCAAACAGATTCTACCAAGTCATTGTAAGAGCATAACCTTCTCGGTATTTCCGCACGAATGCTTGCTGTACAAGGGAATCCAACCTGCGATATTTTGTTCGCTTGATATCGTTTGCAGAACAAGCATCAAATACCATTATCAAGCAGTGCATTCAATGACGACAGATCAAGGTTTATTAAATTTAGACGATGGTGTAACGTAATCAGCGAAATTTAGGGTAGCAGAGGATTTAAATTCAAAGAATATTTGTGTGTGTATGTAAACAGTTGATGAAAACATTCATAATATCTGAAGACCAATACAAATAATATGGCTAGTACAGCAAAATAAATTACTAAATTTTGATGATTTCAGGAACAATAGCTACGTTTTACCTCATTTAAACGAGAGTTTACCTTATTTATAACGTGGATTATCCTATGAGACCCATACCTGGTAGATGAAGAAGATCGCAACACATGGCTGCTAGAGGCACATAATCCTCGACGAATGTGAGGCAGCCATTCACCTTAATTTGTCTATTCTCAATATGCTTGTAGATCTTCAGAGCATGCTGGTCATCCTGAGTATGATCTGAGAAATCGACGTGGATGAACTCATCAACCTTGTCTTTGGCACAATGATTTGGATCTGAATCAACCAACACCACCTGCAAAGCAACAAAATGATATAACGCGTTTCAACCACGTTGTTCCTAAATACAGGATCGGTATAGAAAACCAGAATTAAACATGAATTAAATAACCTGTTTTAAATGTTCCCTGGTCATAGTTATAGATCTTTCAATGAATATTTGGTTTGTCAGCAACCTTCCTGGTTGTTTTGAGAGCAATGCCTGATCTCAAGCACGCTAGTGTGAACGTAAAAGCGTGAAAGACTATGTAAATGCTGCAAAACGCATTACAAAGGTTCCCGATGAACATCATCATATAATCTGTCTTTCTCAACTCCCGACATATGACCCTGAAGGCCGTGGTTTAAACTAATTTAGATGATTGAACCTTGTATTTGACGCAATGAATTGGATCTGAATCAACCAACACTACCTGCGAAACAACTAAAAGACCTACATGTTTTAAAACTTTGTTCTTAATGACTTGGTCGTAATAGTAAACGCGAATGACCTGTATTATTTTCTTAATGGTCATAGTTATTAACCTCTGAATAATCACTTGGTTTGTCGATAATGTTCCTGTTTGTTTTGATAGCCATGCATGACCTCAAGCATGCTCATGTGAAAGCAAACGTTTGAAAGACTATATCATGCTGAAAAACGTATTACAAAGTTTGCAAATGAACATCATAATCCAATCTGTATTTCTCAAGACTATAGATGACCTCGAAGACCATGGCGTCAACTAAGTTGAAGGATAAAAACATCTTAGAGGAAAACCGTTTTTCAGATATCTTCAATTAAACAATAAGACCGATGTCGTCTCTCCGCATGCAATATAAATCGCTTATGTTATTATCGAACCCTACTCCATTGAGTTAAGCCCAAAAAGCCAGCTGCTTTGTAGAATTTCCTCAACTATTAACAGCATCGATTATATTTATATTTCATGTTTCTAACCTAACATTACATATTTAGAATAAACATGAACATTTTTACCGAACTCGATTGACCTTCCAATCATAAACAAATTTAGTAGTAGAGAGGTAATATAATAGCACTGAAATTTTGTTGTATGCAACCACCACCGCCACTCCTTCTACATTCGTGGAGCGGTATTATTTTCGATCGTAGATCATGCTTCACATAGTTTACCAATTTCGCTGTTAAAGGGTGGCTTTATCCATTACAGCTGTAGTACGCTCATTATTGTTGTCAATACAATCACATTGCAATTGAAATTGACGCCTTTTTTGTTTTTGCTGTAGGACAGCATAATTAAAATATGTCACTCGTAGACAACAATGACAGCGTTAGAGTAAATAACACATAGTCGGTCATGCAGTGTCTTATCCCGACATTTACATATTCATTTGCACTAATAGATATTATAACTACATACAAACGTGGACGAATCTGGGTTTGTGAAAGTTCTTTGACGTGAGTTGTTTGTTACAAATATAAAAGATTATATTGTTGGAGATCTACAGTAATTTATTTACCTGTATTCCCATTTCTTGTGCTGCTGTCCAAATAAACTGTCTGCTGTAGCCACCTGATCCTACCACAAGTATTCTCTTTCCGACCATAACGAATTTCTGAGATCTTGTGATCATGGTATCTACAAGAGACCCAACTGACACGCCTTTCGTCTTTGGATACAAGTTCTCGAAAATCTGGCATTTTGCGATAGATACAGTTGTGACTGTCCACCGCAATTACAACAGGAGTAAGTACACTGCTGTTTCGTCTGGTGATCATAAAGTCAATACCTGAACATAACGCATAAGTTATGAAATAGAGGAAACAAATTCTGCTGAAAGCTTTCAAGTTAGAAATATTGGTGGCATAATTTTCTGAAATATACACGCATCGGTTAGAACAGAAGTGATCCGATTTATGTATCAGAGTGGCCACATAGATCATTGAAAAAGGATTCAGGAAGAATTTGGAATGAAGTGGTTCATGGAAGCAGATACAAATCGTTTGTAAGACTTGACGAAGATTCTATAGTTGCTCTGACGGGACTGTTGGGAAATAATAGATTTAGATGTTCTTTCGAGCCATATCTGAAACATGCTCATTGATTTACATAAGAGGGTGAATAATGGATTTACAAATCCTTTGCACAAAATATTAACTGCAAGTTGCTTGCACTTATACGTTGAAAATATAAATTCAGTAATCTTTAAAAAAATTGATTTTGATTAAATAAAAGATGCCGGTACCTCTAGGAAAATTTGTTTAATTTCCTCTGTTGATTTATTAATCAATACAATCAATCGTTTAGCGTAACGGTGTGATGGGCTATATGAACTGAGTCAGTCAAAAGTATTGAATGGTGGTGGTGGGAATAAGGCGAATGCGATTTCAAAATCTATAGAAAACATTTCAATTGCACATGTCAGACTTTACAAAATCAATACATAAATCGAGAAAGGGAATAACATCCCGTCCGCTTTATTTTTTTTTAAATGCCCGTTTGTTTATATAAAGTTAGCTTAAGTATTGCGTTACCAAAATATACTTGCAATGTCTATAGTTGTTTCATCCATTGTATATTATTTACTGTCCCTTATATATGTTGTATGTGTCCATACAAGTTGTATTATTCAGACTTCAGCATTACGTACCAATGACATCAGTTTCTGCAAAAAGGCCTCCTCTTTCCGATGTGCTGAGTTCACTCTCATATGACATGATGCTGTCCAAAACATGGGTGGACTTTTCCCTGACATCTTTTTCAAACCTTTCTATTTCGCTTTCATCAAAGAGACCATACCCATTCAGAGTGACATTTAGCGGCTGGCAAATTGTATCGTCTTCCTTTACGTGGACTCTCACGAGTGATATTCCGCAAGACACCTTACAATAAATAAACTATTCGTTTTACAGACACTTATGGGAAAAATCAACATTAGCTTTTCTAAACGGATCTCCATTACATATATGCACATTTAATAGGATAGCCTGAGAAAGGAATTATTAGAAAATATTAAGGGTTAACAATACAACTCGATTAAGTATTTAGAAACCTGGATAAATAATATATATATATATATATATATATATATATATATATATATATATATATATATATATATATATATATATATATATATATATATATATATATATATATATATATATATACTAGTTCAATATTCGATCTAAACCAAAATAAATATAATCTAAACTTTAAATATTTTGTCTATAAATGTCAATAACTTATGCAAGTCTGACCATAACAAACACAGTGCTTTTGGACTGAGTTGACTACTAGTATTCACTTCACTACATTTATGGATCGTAATTTAATGGTTATGCCATGCCTTTTCTGGCTGAATCGTTTTGATGATTCAGAATATTTCTGAATTGAAGCCGAAGAATAAATACACAAAGAAGTGTGCTAAATTTGTTGTCATGTAATTTCTGGGTGGGCAAGAACCTTAATATGTCATAGTGCATTCATCAGCAGTGACCTGACTCTCCTGTCCAGCCACTCGTAATTTGTGTAGATTCTAAATTGTACGTCCGACAACAGATAGCATGGATCAACGTCATACAAGTTGTCAACGCGTCTGATTCATTACTATTAAATCAAATTCTTTAGAACCATGTGTATCTTGATAAAGTGACGGTCTATAATATTGCCTTTGTTTTTATGAAATTCAAACATGTAGACCCCAATTATATTCCTAAATAACGCGCTGATAAGGTTCAGCATTGTTCATATTAAACAAAACTGGACTGATTAAGATTGGCTTCTAAAAATGACGTTCTAGGAGGACCAAACAGCCGATACCCTGAGCTGCTCGCAATAAACATCGCTGAAAAAAAATTCTGCATTTTAGATGAAATTAGACAACGACAACCCAACGTAATGTCTGGTAGGGTACCTAACCGATACCACTTCGGCTGGTCCTGTAGTGTACGTACAGGTGTACTTTCCCAAGTTAGAAGTCACTCATAAAATAGAAGAAAAGACCACCTAACACCTTTAAAAGTATACGTAATGTAACCATCTTGAGACATCCTTAGAAGCTGAATATCATTTCTGTGGAAAAGCATCTTGTAAAAGCCCAATCAAAGCTAAATGAGATTAAGGGTAAGGTGACTTAATCTTGAGTAAGTTAAACTTGTGAATTTGCAAGCTTAACGGAGGATATAATTCCATAATAGAGGATCAATTTACTACGAACAAGATTAATATGGTATGGTCGTGTTATGACAAGAACAAGATTAATATGGTATGGTCGTGTTATGACAAACAATTAACATACATAGAGCAATACTCAACACCAGAAACATATTTTAGTTCTCTTTATCAAAAACCATTGATTGATTACTATAAGAATTATAGGTGTAGGGAAGTGTAAAACATTTTATCTTTTGCATTTATTGCAGTGCTTGTTTGCATAAAGTTGTTATATGCTATATCTTACAATACTATTAAGTATATAGAAATGTGAAACAACGAACATTGGTAGTCACAGGTCTATTCATATCATTTCGACATACGATTGATCTCATTCGAATAGCGCAGTCTTTTGCACAAGACCATCTGGAAACTGAAAAAAAGAAATTAAAAACGGAATGCATATGGAAGTAACGAAAAATATATTTGCTATGTAATTATGTAGATAACATTATGGTAAAAATTTAACTTTCTGAGTCTTTATAAAATCATTTTACCTCTCTATCTGCATTTGTCATTTTCATAGAAACGGTAAATATAATAAGGCGCCATGAATGTAAGCAATACGTCCTAGCATGTAATCGTTACTAACAAGAAGAGAGAAGAGATGACAGTGACTTTACGAAGAATTGAGTATGATACAAATTTAGCAACATCTTGTTATCTGGTTTAACAAATCACGTTTTTCCCCAACTATTTGCATCCGGATATTTTTAAATACTTTGTTATATCTACCTTTCCATCCGTATATAATTCCAATCAATAGTTTGGCACTGCTTTGCAGATGTTAAACAAAAATAATTCTGTTGCTGTAATATGTCTTTTCTATTGCATCCGGATATTTTAAAATCCTTTATTTTATCTACCTTTCCATCCGTATACATGTCCAATCAATAGTTCGGCTCTACCTTGAGGAGGTAGCAAAAATAATTCTCTTGCGGTAATATGTCTTTTGTATTGCACTTAGAGGTGAGCAAATAGTAAAATTTAACAAACTGTCAAATTCTGATAATTTGGAATATTTTCGTAACCAAACTTTGCACATGGATATGTAGGAGGATCAAACGTAGTTGTGAATATAACATTTGGTTAATAGCCTTAGTGATTGATTATGTGGGACACATGATTCTCTAGGTCAAACTTTTCGAATATGTATGTCAATCACAAAAAAATGAATTTACATTCATCATATTAAACCATCAATTAGTTCTTATCTTGTATTGCACTAAAATCATCTTCCTACCCTTGGCAACTTTGTCGGGCTTGATTGTCTCAATGAATGTTTCCATCAGCACAGCGTCTCCTTTATTAATCACTGCAAGTAATCTCAGTACGTTGTTGGTAATCTCTTCAAAGTCATTGCAACTATGGAATGTCAGGCTGCGATTATCTCGCCACATGTTACCAGACGTTTTGACAACAATCTAAGTATACAGATAGATATACAATATAAATTTTGAGTATTAGCATCAATGATAAAAACGACAAAAGAATTAACCTAACAATAAGAAGCAATAATGCTTATAGATGAAACATGAGGATGAATGCGACTTGATAGGAAGTTATCGGGAGTGCCCGAAGACGTGGGACGAACGCTCCATTGATGATTATCATATCTTCATATCTCTCTCACTCCATATATATATATATATATATATATATATATATATATATATATATATATATATATATATATATATATATATATATATATATATGTGTGTGTGTGTGTGTGTGTGTGTGTGTGTGTGTTTAAATGATCATGGTTGGGTATTTATCGATGTGTAAATTTTACCTAATCACTCACAAAGAAAATAAAGTCCGAAGGACTTTACGTTAACTTTGTGAATGATTAGGTAACATTTACATATTGGTAAATACCCATCCACGAAAATTTAATCCTTATAATTCTAATTTCATCCTTTTTATCGTCAAATTAACGTATTCTAGCAACAATGCATTCGAAATGAACAAGTGCGCAGTTTCCTTTCATTCGCCGCTTCACATAGCACCTTAATACATTACTTGTACAGGACATGTTGACTACTGTCAAAGTTACGTTCATTCAGACAATTCATACTTTGCATTTTGGGCAATGGCTATTCGTGGTTCCAACACATTTAGTTTTTAACAAACATTCTTGTTCAATTTTAGTCTTCCCCATCTTCTACGTCAGATGATAATTACCTTACATAATAACTTATAACGGATTGAACAAGTGTGCTAAATTAAATTTCCAATCAAACCTGAAATCATTATGGATTATGAACAATATGAACAATATGGATATATGAACAAGATGATGATATACTTTACTAAAATAAAGGTAACAATGAAATAAATTGTATACTGGAATAACATTTTATGTCATTCTCAACAACGTTAATACTTAACAAGGCCAGTTCAGTGATCTAATTAAACATACAACATAAGACCCATCATCCAGATATTTTATTATGGACGAGTGAACAAAACATGTGCTACGTCTTACATGTAGAACTATGAACTAATGTAAAATTAAATGTGACTACTTTTACATTTATGTTTATTCATAAACTTCATATTTTACATCTTAGGCTATGGCAACCGTTAGTATCAGCACATTTATTTTTATATAAATAAATAACATTATTGTTAGTTTTAGTCAATCCAATCTGCTACATCTGATGACAGATAATTACAAAATGATAGGGATAGAAAAACTGTGCTAAATGGAAATTACCAAGCAAACCTTAAATCATTGTTGATTTTTATCAAAGAACAAGATGATGTTATCCGTTACCAAACTAAAGGCAATAATTAAATAAAAGTTATACAGGAATAACATTTTATATAATTTTCGGTAGCATTAGTACATAACAAGACCATTTTAGTTATCTATTAAATTTTCAGTTCTTAAATGTAGAATTGCTCGCAAAACCATCAATATGTTTTGTTTGATTGCATAGTTGAGTATTGGAGTTTGGATGGACTGTGCGATTAGAGTGTTCAAACTTCAGATTAAAGAGTTTATCAATGATTGCTGACTTTGATCTGAAGTGAAAGGGGGGGTGCTATTAGGGTCTGATACAGACAGAGATTGACCACCATTAGCAATATTTTCCAAACTAATTAGTTGTTTTTGTTCAGTGCTACGTCTTTGACTATAAGTTTTTAAAGGCTTATCATGTACGTTGTCTGTCATAAAACAAAATATTTCTAGTTTCAAACCCAGCAATACTCATAGCTTGAAATGTTGTTGCATGGAGTGAGTTACCAGTATAGTGTTGCACTCCTACATTCTTGCAATGTCATCAAATCCATGTCTATCTGCATCATATATCATATATGCCTCAATTGACTAAAAGATAAAGCTAAAACTACATTTGAAAAATTTCAAACATTTCAATAAATACATTTATTGTTTTCTAGTGTCAGGTATGAAAAAAAAATTCTTGAAAATTGCTGAAACAAAACGTAATGATTTAAAGTACATAATTAAACTAATATAAAAATTCATATTTCCCTGTGTTTACATCACGTTTGGTAAAAATAATACATCCGCAATGGAAGGATAACGTCATAATATGTTAGGAAATTCATTACATATGAAAAATGATTGTATATAAAAAAAACTAGTGCTTACATATTCTCCATTTACAAATATTTGTGAGTCAAGCAAAGGGTTTTCTTACCATTGTCACTTCGGTTTGCAAACAACTTTCAAGGAATATGCGGACTTCAGCACTGACGACGTTTTCCAAATTTGTTTTCTTGTTATCGACGTGAACAACTCGAATACCAGATATGTCATTGGAAAAAGCCATGTCGGTGTCAAAAACAAAGCCAACAGTCTCTGGGAAAGTCAATCCAACCTTAGACATCAGGTGGTGAGTCCATAATATATTGTCCGTCAGCCGTCTTAGGTTGACCGAACTGCTTGTTGGACAGTCAAGATTATCCTATAATAGATGATGAAAACAAATTGCCATGTGATCAAAGACAATATTTATTTGTAGTTTGGATACCTCTCTGAATGTTTGTATAAAGTCATTTACGGAAATGGGAGATATGTCTGCCATGTACATTAGCTCTGAGAGGCTTCCCAATGCTAAAAATTTAAAAACTAAAGATTCGATATTATCTTGAATTTCTATAAATGGTTTAGTGTCAGTAGAATGCCCATCTCTTCAAGTCGTTCTTTTCCTGTTCTTTAATAACCATTTCCATACAAATAATTACAAAATTATGGATAAATATTTCCAAGCTCAAATTTTAACACATGCTAAAATGAAAGCACTACGAAAAGCGATGCAGTATTTCTTAAAGTTCGTGACAAAATGCTTAAAATACCATCTTTGCTGGACGAATGAAAGATGTAAATCCATACCATAAGCCTAAACAAAGGAATATTAGCTACATATAAAAGGCATCATTAAAACTTTATGAATAAATCATGTTTTAACGGTGTTTATAGTACCTGCATTTAAAGTCTATTGTCAAGTAAACTGATTTAAAATTTATCTAAAATGTGAAATAGATATAACTCAAAGTTTGTATAAAAAGCAATTAGTAGTGTCACCAGACGCTTCTATATCAACAATATTTGACCGTATGTATACCACGAATAACTATATTCAAATCTTCATTAACGGTTGTCCAACAACAAGAAAGAAAAAAAATCCAACCTCAATATCTTTCCCAGCTACCATCTGTCCAGGTGTGTTGGCATTGGTGAACAAATTCATAAAATATGTGACCCTGCGTGGAGGAGCATAGGTCTCCAAAACCGTTTGACCAGCAACACCAAATGCAATGGCTTTGAGGACATTGAGCGAATATAACCCTTTATTGCTCTTGGATTTTTTCTTGGACAACCAGACTGATGACAAGACCAAGAGCATATCGCCAGGGCATCGTATTCCGCCTAAGTGATGCGATATATATATATATATATATATATATATATATATATATATATATATATATATATATATATATATATATATATATATATATAATGTATTATTGTATATGTTTAAACTTGAATATAAATAAACTTATATATATGTGTGTGTGTGTGTATGTGAGTGTATGTGTGTTGTTTGTGTCTGTGTGTTTCTGTGTTTGTTTATTTACTTATATGTTTCTGGGTTCGTGGGAATTGACTAAGTTTATTTATTCTTGTTACTCCTCCAAAGAGATGTCAATAAATCTATTTAACCATTATGTAGTAATATCAGGAGGATTAAAATAAGAATAATCAATATAGGAATTCTGAGTGTGTTCTGTACTTATACAAGGATAATTATTGCCACTTGTCTTCAGCATTATTGTCAGAGTTTATGCTAATATCTCCTTAATATCAATGCCGTTATGCAAAGCATGGGTAATGCAAAATATAAATATCAACAATTTAAATTTACATACGCCGTGTATCATGGTGATAAAAATTGAACATACAATGATTATATATATATATATATATATATATATATATATATATATATATATATATATATATATATATATATATATATATATATATATATATATTATGTGTTTATTTGGTAATGAGAACGATATATAGGTCAATATATACATATAAATATATAGGAGTAATAACATTATTGACTTACAATAATGTTACTTTACAAAACGGAAAGAAGAGGGTAATGAACCAACCGAACGTATTTCAATTATTATAACATTCGTTGACATGGTGTTAACAAAGATGAATATTTAAGAAATATCCACGTAATTGCGAAGGTATAAAATAGCGACAAACAGGATGGGTAGGTGCCATATTTTAGACACTATGAATTGTATACATGCCCGTCCAAATTAGTTTTAAATAATAGTACGCAAACGTTGCAGTTAAGACGAGCAACATGCAAAATAAGTATGCAGTGAACCCTCATATAAGAACAGACATCCAAATTAATCGTTCATACATTATATAGGTTCTCAGAGAATCATATGCGATAAAGCGTTTTCATATCTAATTCCTTACTCTAAATGTTCCAGTTCAGTTGTTGTTGTTGTTCTCAGGCTTAACGCCATTTGTCAGCATAGGATATTCTATACATGGCGGCCAGTATTAATGGTGTAGGAAGAACCAAGTAAAGCCTCGGAAAGAACCACCGACCCATAAAAAGCTACTGCCAAGTTTTCTCACATATGCACATTCGCCGAATCTTAGACAGACTTGAACCCAACCAGATAGAGGTGAGTTGTGTGATCCGTAACTAAGAGAGCTTTAAACTACTCGGCCACTAGGGAGGCACCAGTCTAGTTGTGGTTATTCATTGATTATGTTCTCCGATCACATTAATCGTATTTTATTTACCATATTCTGCCTTCCGAACATTGATCAATTGTCTTCTTTTATAATATAAAGTTAAGTTAATTATTTTTATGTTAGTTTTAAGTATTTTTTTCAATTAATTTTAATTGTAACAGTGTATGCATGACTTGACCGTGTTCAAAACCGAGTTCACTTCTGCTTGATTTGACTGACTTTTTATTTCATTTATATAAACAAAATAATAATAATTTCATTTTTCTATTTTGTTATGAGCTTGTTGTAAGAATTAGTATTCAAGTAAAAAAGAAGGAGTAAACATTGATTTGTGTCAGGGTTTTGGAGATTCCTGAGTGGATTTTAAAGGTTAATGTGTTGCATGCAAACAAAAATCATGAGATCACTCTAAAACGTTATTTTCCATTATGTAATGGTTGATTTTAGAAAGTGCTAATTGGAACCTGAGGTCAAGAAAAGAACTGAATAATATTGTCACTCTGAGCATTTGACCAATCGTGACTTAAACTTTAGCACTTATTTAATCTGTATTATGTTGTGAATAGTTTTGGCTGACCTGTATGTTTTCAAATTAATGAATTGATGTGCTTATGTTATATGGAAATATAAAATTGCTCTGATAAGACTTCTTGGATACAGACATTCACTGTAATGTATACTGAATTCAAATCTGGAATAATACTGATGTGATTCAACACATCAGCGCTCTGCATGTTTGAAACACACGTCATCACCTTCAGGTTTGTATCTCTTTGGGACTTTTACATAAATTTATTCTGGACTTTAAATTAATAGGAATTGCGTCTTTAACTCTTGGATTCTATTAGGATTTAATTCGCAAAACCGCAAGTTTATATTCTTATTTTGCAGTTTGGTAAATTAAATTATTTGTTAATTTTACATAACTTGTCTTCACATTTCTCTGTCACTTTTAAAATCAATGTATCTTAAAAATAATAAAGGACACCAACTTGTGTCCATTAGTTCATATCACCTCATGTATCATAGTCCAGTGCGCATCCGGAAACCAAGTGAATATTTGGATTTGTTTAAATTCCACTTATTAACAATTGTGTAATTATCACATTTAATAAGGAGTATTTGGATTTTATGAATTCGAATATCTCCTATGCGAACCTCGTTTCTGACTTTCCTGACCGCTAAAGACTTTCCTTTACTAAACTACACTACCTTCTCATTTACAATTAGTTCTTATTTAGGGTTCATTGCAGCATAATCTATCCAACCGTTCGATCTCAGATAGAAGTTCAAGATCTATGAAACAGTCCTTTGTAAATGCTTATAAAGGAATATAGTCTGTTCATTGACCTAGTAAAGTTGGATCTGATAAATACTAAATGTATGCCCCATCCTTAATGTAAGTAGGATCTTGATCTTATAGCCGTTCTATTTGGAATAACATATTGTCTCTTAGAGATTACATGGGTTATAGGTTAGTTGCACAATATTCATGAAGCCCTATCACCAAACCTTGATATGATCGGGATAGTTAATAGAAAAATAAAACAGTTACTATAGTAACTGTCATATACGGAAAAAAGAATATTCATCTTTTGAAGGTTTGCGAATATGAAGGTAATAAGTCTTACAAGACAAATGTCAATGTGAGAGTTTACATATCCTAGTAGAAAAACAGTTCCATAAATATTTTGTTCCCAAAGTTAAATTGCAATAGCTAGATTCAAATGCATGCATAGCGGTATTGAACACGATGTTGAGGTACTGCCGAGACATAGGTCAGACTAATAGTGTGACAATATCAATAGAATGATGGCAAGAAAGAAGAGACCATCATTGTTCTCATATGAAAGGATAAACACTGTTAACAATATAAGTGTCAATATCGAAATGTCTGATTTAAAAACGCTCAAAAACACTACATTTCTCCGCATTCATCGGTTGAAAATATATATAGATATGATAGATTTTTTTATAATGTTAGGTGACAATTCGTGCAAAACAAAACCCATGCTTTCAGTGGAAAGATGACCTTAAATCACTGAAGCATAAATATAGGACACATGTATATAGTTTTCATTGATCGTTGCAATGCCCCCTGAAATTTTAATTCGCATGCAGAACAAAATCAATCTACTCTGAAAATGTAGGGCAGATTAACTACTGTTTGATGAAGCTGCACGATCTTGTATACATCAAAGTTAGGACTTAATCAGCTCTATAAGAAAAAAGTCTTGCAGAGAAAGAATTAAAAGTCCTATATTTATCATATAAATGGAAGAAAAAAAACATAACATTATGAGCTATAATCGTGCTGTAATGAAACAAAATGTTTGGATAAAAAATTATTTTAATTAACCTTCCAGGAGGACTGCCATGCAATCCGCAGGAGAAGAGAGGATACAGATGGAAATAGCTTCTTTTGGTACAGACTTAAGTAGACTTGTTCTGTCTGAAGTTTCAGGATATCCAGACTCGCAAAGCATATACTGTAGAGACTTGTAGTCATTCATGATTCGTTCTTCCTCCGGTGGGATGGGAATACCTAGAAAAATAAACAGATTGGTTTGAAAACTACGTTTTGTCAGTATACTAGTTTCCATTTCCAAATTAAACATAAGAAGAAAGGTAATACTATAGTGTATACTACAAAGTAAAATATGCTGTACCCCATCTTTGACTGAACGTCAATGCATTAAAGTCCAAGTTGAATTTTACATGAAGTATTTTATGGATTATAAAGCTGTTGTTGAGGTACGGTGTTCATAATTTTAAAGCTAAATTTATACCATTGAAATTGAGGAAAGACGTTTAATCTGGTCTATTTTGATACTATTTTCATTGTGCAGACGTGATATAATCGAGGAAGTAAGTATATGCGATGCACTGGCAATGGTAGTGATACAGCCACTAAATTTTCGAATGTTAACACCTTTTATCGACCATTATTTTTATGGCCCAGTCCTGTTTCTGTACTCATCAGAAACGAGTGATATATGAATGGCGCTCATCGACTTTAGTTTCATAATCCTCCTAAGTATGATCCTTTTGTTCAGAATGCCAAATCTTTTTGCATTCATATTTAAGTGAAGAATATTGTTATGTTTTTATCAAAACGTTACGTAAGAGAAAAATGTGCAGCAATGATGTTAAGAGCTAAAGTGTAGCTTAAATTTCAAGCAAATACTAGACCAGAAGACGCCATCCTACGAAGCAGCTTCAATGTAATTCGTATAAGTTCAACTGATTTTGTTTATATACGAAAAGACAGGAACGGGCTAAAGTGATCTAAACGTCCACAAAACCAGAAAATAATGCGTACTAGTACATCACTAATACCTGCGTCGCGAAAGCAATATTTACATAATAGCAATTATGCTCATAGAGAGAAAGTATTTTTGTTAAGTTCATGGCATTGCAGAAGCTGTGTCTTGTGTTTAAAGAAGCAATACTCAGCACAATAGGAAAAGAAGAACTATGCTTACTGACTTTAAATACGATAGATGTATGATAGTACATTATAATAATACACATGAACGTGAGGACTAAGGTACAATACCTCTTATAATTTTAATGTCTTAAAACTATATTAAAAGTCTTACCCTCGAGCAAAAAAGATCCACATTTGATCTCCTCATTCACATTTATTTCAGAATCTCGTGAAAAGTTGTAAATAGTCTCAGCCACATCCATTTCGTAAAACTAGTTTGACTGAAAAGAAATTGGTACTTATTACTGTACGAACATGAATGCATATTTCTAAACATACCAACTATCCCAACTTAGAAAATTTATAATGCAATTTTCGATGACTGTATTCTTACATTGCGTTAATAAAAATGTAAAGCTAGCAACATATAAATCTATATACTTTCCCAATCTGCGAAGATTGGCCTGGCTGAATCTCGTTTGCATTAAGATAATAGAAGGTTTATGTTAAGAGCAGTGTTGGCAAAATGTCTTTATAAACATACGACAGTGTTGGCAAAATGTCTTTATAAACAAAAATGTTGTGATTGAAAGGTCATATCCCTGCCCTCTCATATACCTTTAAGTAGTAAACCAAAAACGAAATATGCTTTACCAAACCTAGCGATGGATGCATCATCTATGGTGCCTGAATGAGTTACTGTATCGTGTTTAGATTGTGGGCCGATACTCACTTCAGTATGATGTTATCAGCTATGACTGCTGATGCCACTCGTGACCATGATACTGCGTTGGCCTCACATCAGTCAGAAAAGAAAACATGATGAACTGACTGTTCTCTAAGTACTGAATCATTGTGTGTTATGCAAGACAGTGTGGATCTTTTATTTTGTGTTTGTAACAGATTTTGTCTTGCCATTATTCTATATATAAGATTGAGTTAATGCAAACCATTAAACATCTATACCTTACGTACAGTCTACCAATACAGTAAATGGTATGACCTCACCACCTGTAGACAAATTTGCATATATTTCAGTCTCTCGTATTAGATTTGCACTATAATTAATATAATTTACTCAACAGCAGTTAGTTGTTTAGGCTACAACCATATATGGTTTTGAATGTGTATAGCTTGTTATGTGAATTTTGTCGATTTGTGAAGACGTATGAAGAGTGGTTTGTTTCGGTTGTGGATGGAAAACTATTCTATCTTTTTAATACTGTCCCACGGGACAGGCTTGGGTCCTTTATTAATAGGTTAGAGGTTTGAGGTTAGAACGCAATAATGTTAATACTGGATAGCATTGATTTGATTCTTAATTGTTAGTAACGGTTTTTCTACCTTTTCATTGTTGTAGCAGAGAGCTGTTTCAATTTCTTTGACTTGCTCAGGAAATACGAGTTGTAAGCGAAAACATTTATACAAGAGGTTTTCATGAAACAATTATTTATTTGTTTTAAGTCCAGTCAATGACATTATTTACCGCCATGTTAAGATTTAATTTGAGAGGATAGTATTCACAGGACTGAGAGCATATAATAAAAGCCGCAAATTTAGATCACATGGTAGCTCACATGATAGGCTACGCGATTTACTACTCTGAACAGCGGAATAAAAAATGTTATTTATGACGTAGACAAGAAAAACAAAATCTAAGAATCAAATTGTCACACTGAAAATATATGAAAAGGACTATTTACAGTTCAGATTACGGTCCAAAATAGCCTCGCCAATAACTTGCCAATTGCTTTCACTCGATATTTACAAAAAATGTGAACTTAAAACTGTGCTGAAGAAATCTTATGACCTAATCGGGTCATGCCAATGTTTCCAAAAGATACCTAAATCCTATGAAAATTATCAATATAATAAAATGTAATGAAACAAAAGTAAATAAATAAGTATTTATAACTAACACACAAGTAATTCAATAACGTATTCGTAACATTAGATAATTAATTATTGTCCTTGCTTGCTGGTTATTCATTCTAGCATCAATATTGGAGTTATTGTCTAATTCAGAATGTGACTACACAGTAGCAACGCTATCGTTGCTAAACTCATCAACCAGAGATCGCATAGGCATATCAGGTGTTATTCTGTTATGCTTGAGAAGGTTTGTTCGCAGATAATCTTGTAAATTCATCCATCATATAAGTAAGGCTAATATTTGGCCTGCGGTAATATACTCGCAATCGTGTTAGTTCCCTGGCTGAAATTGCCGCTGGAAAGATAGCATCAAGCACAGTCTTGGCGGACGTTGCTAAGATAATTGTAGATGCTGGTGGAGTTGTAGTAGAGACGATTTGTTTTAGCAATAGCAGTGATTAATGTTGCGGTATTATTATTTAAATCGGGGATCTAAATACTTATCTTTGTCGGAGACAAGGGGAATTCTAATCCTTGAAAGGCCAGGGGTTGATGTGCAGCTGATTCATAATCAACCTTAATCATTTCTGCGATATAATTATATCATTGAGCACTGATTATATCAGTTATGATAATTTGGCTGGTGCTTGAGGTCTTTATGTCAGCAACGTTGTGTATTCGTGTAATTTATTAGGCATGCACGTTAATGCCTATTTTGTGATGTTATTAAGAATACCAGTAATACCGATTATAACTATGCATGTTGACGATAATGCTTATATTATTGTTACTGTTATTACGGTGGATACATATGATACAATTATGTCAGTAACAACGATACGACTGCCGTGTTTTGTTTGTTTTCCTGTACGAACATCAATAGTAGTTTTTATTTGAGAGCTCATTAGATCTAAACAAATCCTGATTATATTTCGCAGTTGAGTGCGTCAATTTTCTTAAGTGTGCGTCCCTGACGTACAAAACTCTGAATAAAGGGAAACACTGACTTTAACGCTTAAACACCTTTTGTCACACAATTATTGTTTTGTCAGCATCAGCTCTAATTAACATTCATTTGATACTTGGTGATATCAAAATAAAAAACTAGTACCCAATCTCAACCACAAAACACACTTTAATATACATCATTGACTGCTAAAAAAACCTCTGCAGCATGGTATAGTTACTGACCATGTTTATCGAACTCTTAAATTTAAACAATCTATATTGATGAAATTCTACGTCTACTTCAACACCCTATAAGTAGTCAACAGCGTCTTCGGAAAAATCAAGGAAAATATCGATCGCAGAAATAATCAAAACTTCAATAATCAAAGATGACATGATAATCTTGTCGCCAACAATGTCATTGTCAGAAAAACACACATCTAGCTAGATAGACCCATTTACGCCGGTGAAGCCGCACTATTTCAACATTGAGGAATCTTTGATCTTAGCGATTTTCCTTAATCTTTAGGTGTACAAAATGAGTTTATATCTGCTGCCAGTTCATGTAGTATTCAGGTTTGTTCTTTTTATTATATACGCTAAGCGCGTGATCCAAACGTATTTGTTTCGTATTGGTTCCGGTCGAATGGTTTTTATGTGTATAAGAGGACGCGTTTTTAGGGTTCATACAGTTGAGTTATTGGCCGCTCACGAGTTATCCTGTAGCAATCATATAGCTACCGTTTGTCCGCAATATCAGGAGATAATTAAGAGCTATTGGTTTCTCAAATGTGAAGGTCATTACTTGTTGATCCCTATTTCGCGTCGAGATCTTCTTCATGCCAGAGGAGGGAAAACACCAAAATTATCGCGGTACAGAGATTGCAGCCCCTACCATTTTCAGTTTAAGACATCAAATGGAACAGATATCTTTCCTTACTAAACCGTTTTGTGAGTGACCACATTAAGAACAAAACGAGTCTATTAATTAGGTTACATTTCCACCTTCTATTTGACTATCTGTAGAAGCATCTCTTGTTAACTACAACATAATTATTTTACTGTGATATTTTCATTGTAATTAAGTAAACACTGTTTTTCAGTATTTATTCAGTGTTAATATTTAATATTGTATGGGTCTTTTGATTTCATTTTTTTATTAGATGTAATTATTAATATAATTATATTAATATCAGTCTAACATGTTTCTGAAAAACAGTGTTTACTTGGGTCGTAGATGTGACTCATGTGAGCACGTGATGTGTACGATAACATATTCATTACAAGTAAACATTCAGGAATAGCCATGAAAACGATTGGCTGATACTGGATCAGGCTTTCCTAAATGTCCAAAAATATGACAACATTGCATGCGTCATCGGGCGCGTGCAATTCAAACAACGTTTTAGCTTCGTTTATATGTTTGAGATTTTTGTAAGCCGTACACAGTCTCTGATAGACAGTCGTAGTCGAGAGTCAACAGTCGATAGTCGTAGTCGAGTCGTAAAGTCAGTTCTACAACTTCTAATACCTTAAAAGGGTATTTTTGTGCTAGAAGAAGTTGTCTGTTCGTATGTCTACGTAGAACATCATATCTTGTTAGAGAAGCTGTTTTTACTTCATTTTTATGAATAATTGTTTTCCTTTAGAACAACATTACTGACTTCGTTTTTATGAATAATTGTTTTCCTTTAGAACAACATTACTGATTTGAACATTTTCACAAAAATATTCTAAATTGAAACGGGACAACACAAACTGCTTTATTGTGTAAATTCTGGAATTTTCTGTTAGCCTTCGTCTGACGTGCTCATCCGCCATTTCGGACCGGAACTTCAGACTGTGTTTAGAACTTTTACAGGACTTATATTTCTATTTTGAACAAAATTTTGATCATTTCTGAAACCGTAAGTCTTGCTTAAATTATTTACATTATTTCATGTTTTCTAGGAAAATAAATTATTTAATGTTAAAATTTACAAAGCTTGTTATCCTCATTCTTTCTTTTATGTCACTTTGAACGAGCCGATACGTAACAGTTGTGTGTGTATATGGGTGTGTGTGTGTGTGTGTGTGTGTGTGTGTGTGTGTGTGTGTGTGTGTGTGTGTGCAAAGCAGAGCATTAGCACAAGGCAACAGCAAATTATACCAAGAGTTACTAAGAATGCAAAGTTAATATAGAGAAAAGGTGAGAGAAGCAAACACATTCTTAATGATGCGAAATAAAATACATGAATGGTAATGTCACTAATTTTGTATTTGTTTAAATTGTAAGAATTTATATAGGGGAACCAGATGTCAACCAATGACAGTTGTAAGAATCTATTTTTGACTATCCGTCGCAGCATATTTTGTTAACTACAACATAATTATTTTACAGTGAAAGTTTCATTATAATTAAATATTTATTAACTCAATACTTTTCACAAATGTAGTAAGCTCAGTTCTCGAGCCATTTGGACCCTATCTTATAATCTAAAGATTTTTTTTTCTCTAGGCTTGTAAATTTTAATTTATATTCACATCTTAAAATATGATACTCGTCAGACGCATTGTGCTTGAGATATGGTTGATCGTTTTTCTAATGTTTTGTTTATTCATGATATGTCACAAATAGTTTGCTTAAATGATAGACAGTGAATGAAAGTGGGTGAAGAGCGTGATGCACTGGAGTATAACTGACAGACCAGCCGGAGGAGATGGAACTACAAGTGACAATTATTATTTACAAAATATACAATTATTGCTTTTTGTCCTTTTCTGCTCTTTGTAAATCTGCATTCATTTTGACTAACCAGTGTGTGTCTATATATATATATATATATATATATATATATATATATATATATATATATATATATATATATATATATATATATATATATATATATATATATATATATATATGTGTGTGTGTGTGTGTGTGTGTGTCTGTGTGTGTGTCTGTGTGTGCGAAGCAGAGCATTATTTACTAAGCAACAGCAAATTATACCAACAGTGACTAAGAATGCAAAGTTAATATAGAGAAAAGGTGTGAGAAGCAAAATTTTAATTTATATTCACATATTAAAATATGATACTTGTCGGATGCATTGTGCTTGAGATATGGTTAATCGTTTCTCTGATGTTTTGCTTATTTATGATATGTCACATAGTTTGCTTAAATGATAGAGAGTGAGAGTGTGTGAAGAGAGTGATGCACTGGGGTAGAACTCACAGAGGAAGGTGGAAAAACATATGACACAATTATTGTTTACAAAATATACAATTTTTCCTTTTTGTCCTTTTCTGCTCTCTGTAAGTCTGCATCCATTTTGAATAACCAGTGTGCAAAGTTAATATAGATAAAAGGTGTGAGATCAAACACATTCTTAATGATGCGAAATAAAATACATGAATGGTAATGTCACTAATTTTATATTTGTTTAAATTGTAAGACTTTATATATGGGAACCTGATGTCAACCAATGACAGTTGTAAAAAAACTATATAGTGGAGCTTTTCGAGGAGCTTATATATAACACCTAAGTATTTGCATTAGCCCTCTCTAGATTATCTTTCAAAGACATCTGATTTATTATTCTTGTAGGCATGATATAACTTTCGCAGTTTTGGAAATATTGTATCTTTTGAGTTAAATTCTACAACACGTATTCCATTTTCTAGTGAATCTTTTATGATCTAATTATACTTGTTTTGCACAGATAATAAAGTAGATATTACATTATGTATTCCATCAAATGTTGACTGTTTACGGAGGGGCTCTTTAAAGATCGTGATTTGACCTGAATCATAAATACCGGTTGATCTCGTTTATTTCTTTATTCATATTTAGATCTAATGTAATGAGGTAGCATTTTCGAAATGGAGTTACCCATTCGTGCGATTTGTGGACATTGTGAGGTGAATATCAATTTATGAACTCGATCAACCACTCCTAATTATGCTAGTCGTGTTTTATTATGATGATCCATACAGGGCAAAGAGTAATATTTTTTTTCTGAGAAATATTTAATAATAATTCGCACATTTGACTGACCAACCTGTTTACACGAATCACTGGGTGAGTACCTACCTCCCCTGATTTAAATCGTTTTATAGGTACGCTTTAACAGCCAAAACATGCAGCTGAAAAGGGAGAGATTAAATGTGAAATTATATTCATGACATTCTTTGGATTGTAGAATGAAAAGAAAAACACAAGATCCATGACAAATTATCTCACGTATCAAAATGTTAGTAGTTAATAAAAGACATAAGCGGAAATGAAACAAAAAATTCAAGGGAAATTCTTTTCAAAACTCATTGGTAAAATTATTAACATTGTTCCCTGTTGAAAGTAAGAGAAACATCAACACTTTATTTAGCAATCACGTTAACATAACACGCTTATTATTATTAACTGATATCAATCCGTCCGCGTTCATTTTAACTGCCCTATTTTCTCTACGATACATATTTTTGCATGATTCTATTTTATAAATAACGTGTATTTAAGGACATCCAAACTGGGCTTGTTTCTTTTAAATTTAAAAATGCGTGGATTCAAAGTGATTCTGTCTCTTATTTCAAAATTTTGATCTAAATCATATTTTGCTAGCTATAATATTTAGATTTACAAAACTTTGAAAACAATACTATCTGTAAAGTTGATATCCACTTCATACGCTATTTTATAAGTACTAAAGGTAAAATGGTATCGATCGCATACTGAAAATAAAACAGAACATGCCATTGGATGAATTGAGCTTATCCCAAAATGGCTGGCTGTGAGAAAGCTTTGGTGCCAGGTTTTAAGTAACTTAGAAACCGACACTTAAACTTTCAAATATCCGGACAACATCATAGTTGTAAAGTAAACATTCATCATTTTTGCACACTCAGCAAAAAAGATATTATTAGTAATACTATTTTAGTGCTCAATATATAGTGCGGTTAATTCTAAACTGGCGCCACCAATTTCCAACCCTAAGTTATTTATGAGAGTTGGAATATACCTTATTTCAGCAAGTTCTATTTTTTGGAATGTTGAATTGAATTTTAAAAACGTTTTTTAAGCTTAGACACACGGAATAAATGAAGTTATTAAATATGTTTTTGTCTTGCTGACTAGAAAAACTTCTATATTCCTCGGAAAAACGATGAAATCTTTCATTTCTTTGGTAAATTTAATGTTTTAAAATATATACTGATTTTGCGTATAATACCACATACTGAGCAATCTAAGATTCATAATTATATAACTCAAACAATCATTCAAATGATAAATATAAATCATTTTGATCAAAGAAGAGTGAAATCTCGAAAGCAATGATTACCGATGTTACAAAAGAGGGTTGAAATGAAAGTAATTTAATTTTTGGCATCATTAGTTCATGGATATCACATGGATATTCTTCGTTACAACAAATATAGCTGCATTTAGAGTTTTATTGAAACTGATATCATGAGTTTATTTCAATCCAAGATCAAACATTCTTTTGATTAGTCAGATGAAAAACAACATAAAACCACAAACATAATTCTGCAAGTTGAAAATAAAATATCATTTTTTTTGTTTGTAAAACATGTTGTTGTTTTAAATGTTTTGATTTGAGAACAGTCTGTTTTTAGTAATAATAATCACTCACCTGCGGGTAAATTCGATGATTTGCACAAGAAAATCCAGAAATACACTTGTCGGATGAAAGAAGACCTGTATCTGATAATGGACTGGTGGTATTCTCACCTTTTAACACACGGCTATCTCCAATGATGATTCGGTTCATGGTTTTGTAAACCTTACTTTCTGCTTAATTGTATTTGTAATGAACCAACTAGAGCAAACAGGCCACGCTGTCGTTCAGTTGGTAACGTTGTGTGATGTAAAATAAATTATTAAACACAGTATTTAATAGCAAATGATTAGTTTTTGCTTGATGCAAGACTGATATCATGGACGCACTTATACTTACAACAATAACATCAGACGACAATCGGTGAAGCCTAATAATTTCTCTTTTTGGATGTGGATGATGATGTTGAGAAAATGCTTGGGAGAAAGAAAGTAACAAAATTAAATACAACTAAGTATTATAGCGACGCGAATGCAGAGGAAAAAGCGATCACTATGTTTTTCTTCGTATCATCATAAACCCATTGCTCAACATATGAACAACAGTGTACACGAGAGAGACAGAGAGAGAGAGAGAGAGAGAGAGAGAGAGAGAGAGAGAGAGAGAGAGAGAGAGAGAGAGAGAGAGAGAGAGAGAGAGAGAGAGAGAGAGAGAGAGAGAAATTTGGGCATTGGGTTCTTAGGTATGTTCCAGGTGGGTGACAAATTATTACTCTATAACACATTTCACACAGATAATTTACTATCTTCTAACAAAAAGCTGTACAGAGTTTCAGATTGTAAGAAAAAAATAAACTTCAATGTATTTGCATAATCCTCCATGCACACATATGAACTAAATTTCACAGTCCACAATTTGTATGAATACATTTTCTTTCTTAATTTAAAACTGTTTATAACAGATTAATATGAAGACCTTATATTGTTGATAAAGGTCGTCGCCATTGATGCTCAGCAAATTAGCACGTAAAATGAAATTCGATCTAAACACTGAATACATATATGCGTTTCATTTTGTTTACGTTTTCGCCATGCCTGAGTTGAGTAGTGTATACGTCGATCGATTAGTCGAATGATTATTCTTTTATACAGATACTGCATAAAGGATATTAACAGGGAGAGTAACACCAAATAGCCATTAAGCACCTCGTGGTGCTGTCTTGTACGCTTGGAAACATCAAGACGCCTTGCTGGTTGTAGGATGAAATTTAGATTTACTAGTGGACGGTTCTATCTCCAAAGGCATGTAGATCAACAGTGCATTTAGCAAAACGTGATTAATTATAAATTATGTGTGGTTGGAATTTTGCGTGCATTGTGTACTTTGTTTTGAATAAAGAGTATAAATCAGGTCCGTGTAAGTCACCCTAAGATATTTGGGTCAAGATATGTTGTTGATTTGGTTATAATTTGTGCTGAGTGAAAGGATTCGTCTTTCTCTCGTGGGACTTGTAGCGACAATGAAATGTTAGTTTTAGATGTTATCCCTTTTTAAATGCTGACAAATATTTGCGTGTCCGTAATGTTAACCTTAAGAGATAGGAAGCGATACTCGCTTATGGTACACGATTTGATCGATATTTTCCAAGGATCCACTGACAAATTGATGTGAAAGTAAACATACAATCTTGTTTGGTTGGTAAGTGCTCACTTTAAAATTTCTTCCTGTCCAGACGGCAAAGCTGCGTTTAGTACGCCAAAGTCAATCCCTTCACTAGTGCGAAAATTACGAGTCAATGCTTTCACTTTACACTCCATGTGCACTTTTCCTTGGGGGTTACGGTATTCGTAACCGTAATTTTCGGGACCGCCACTTTCAAAACTTAGAAACTTGTCCTCGGGATGCTCGTCCGTCCAGGCTCCTAAACTGTCTCCTTCGATTGTAAGATATTGTTGACCCAGACGATCGATGTAGATGTAACTGTCAGTGTCTAAATAAAGCACAAAATCGCCTAACAGTTTTAATACTTAATACAGTTTTAAGAGAGAATAGGCTGTCACGTATACTGCAATGATGACATTTCCAAATTTGTCTGCTTCTGCAAAGTCCAATTCTTCTTTTCAATTGACTAAGATCAAGTAATCATGAACGACGTCCATTTGTTTCATGTATTTGGTTTTGTTGTGAATCATCTAAAACTAGCGGTTACGTTCTGGCTTGGGTAAAGAGTGGCACTGTGCCATTGTACCCCACAAACTATTTAACATCGCTTTGGCAAACGATCACCTTCATTCTTTTTCTCGACGTGATCTAAAATGATGCCTTCCTTGTCACAGTATGTCTCATTGAATTTATTTTGGCATTAGGGAGTTTGTAACCAGCAAGGATAGCAACTGGGTTATTGTTTCTGTTTTAAAACGCATTCACGTTGTCAGCCAAAATGCATTTCTTAGTATCATCGCCCATGCAATATTTTTCTGTCTTGAGAAAATAGTAAATTTTTTACACTTCACATAGTTCGCATCCCGAGTCCAGATCCTTAAACAATTCTACGCTCACCATCATTCCCGTCAATGGGTGTTCTTCCTGAATGTGCTTACAAAGTAAGCCTTTGTTGCACGTTTCATCACAAGTTCGGCACAAGGTAAACATTTCTTGTCCTTGCCATTCGTATGGTAACAATGGTAACATGGAATAGTATAAGTTCGTGGGAGGCAAAACTTTCTAACTAATCAATCTTTCGTATTGTCGAATGTTGTCCAAGTCGATGTGTTTTGTCAGCAATTGAAGGCGCCCTGTGAGAAACTGACAATATATGCACACGTACGGATACAGAACGCACACGACAAAATATTTGATTTCCTCTCCTTTCTACCATGTGGTATCATTTTCCTTCTAACTTCAATCATCGCTTACAACTGGCATCGTGCAATTGTTCCATGGTCCGTTGTGAAAACTGGATTTTGGTGTTAAATTGACGGTAACAAATAGTACATGCGTGAAATAAACACCGTTAAGCTCGTACACTATTGGGTTTTCTAAGTCCCAGTCATCCACTGAATACCTTCTGATGCCTTTTTCACTTCCTTCTTTGCGAGCATGTTGCATCCATTTTACTTTCTTTTCGCACAAGTAATGTAACCAGCGTAGGGCTTTGACCGATAATTCGCTTTTGACAATATTGGTTGTTTGAAGACTGATGACAGCCAGGGTGTTTTCGGGCCTGAATCTTGGGCGGTACACTAAGGAACACGCTTTGGCAATGTTGCATGGTTTTTCAAATGATAAGTCCGTCTTTCATGAACAGTTGTTGTAATTTTCCACGGTAACGCTATAAAATTTTCACGTCAGAACGTCACTATTTTAACATCTCAAAGGGATCAGAGACGTGAGGCTGAAACCAAGCATATAAATCTTCTTCGGTACGTATCTTGTCGTTGCCATATTACTAAGTCTCAAGCAAATATAAATTAACTTCGGTATTGAGAAGTGTGAAAAATAGTCTTTCGCCTTTTCTGTCAATCCAAACGTTTTAGGGATACGACTCAAAGTCATGGTCATATAACCCATCGAATCTTTAAACTGCACTTATCCCACTTGCATGGAAATATGTTTGGCTCCGTTAAAATGACTTAGGATTTTCGGTGCTATTTTCTGTATAGTATCATAGCAGAAACTGGCCATCGTATCCTGAGAAATTGTGATTTATCACCGTATAATAGCGATGATAATCTCCAAACTTGTCGATGTCCTCTTGACTCCAGGTCTTGTGGATAGGATTTAAGACCCATTTTTGATACGGAATGCTTATTTTGCTCTCAATTGTTATTGTCATAGTCACATTACTCACATTAATAACCGTATTCCATGAATGCAGTAGTACTGCTAAAGGCATCGAAATGTTCATCGTGATTATAGACGTGGATGTATTTTCCGTCTTTGAAATTTTACCTCGAAACAACAGAGGTCCGTGCACTTCTAGAGGGTGCACATTCAATGTGTAACGTATAGCCAAGACGTCTTGCGACTATTGCATTTCAGGAATGTTACAGAGTATGTCTTTAGCTATTCCAGCTTGCTGTAACAGGAGTTCTGTCTCTCTTTGTTGTTTGGCTCGGTCAGATTGTTAAGTAATTGTATATGCCTTTTTCCATTCTATTGTATTGTTCTTGTCGGCAAACGTTGGTACTACCACGATGGTACGGGCTAAACACATTTTGTATTTAGCATCGTTAAGTTGAACGAGACTAGGCTTGATACAGCGAAGGTTTCCTACTAAGATTAGCTTTTTGCTATGTCCTGTCCATTGTAGAAGAGACACATAGATCATGAACAGTGTCTCTTTTTTGTCAGTGATGTGAAGTTTGTCGTTGGATTGTTGCAACTGTTGATTCTTTTCGAAGATTTTGGAAAGTGTCAATTCTGATGGACTGCTATAATCGATTCAAACAGGGGACTTCAGATTGTCGAGATAAATGGAAAGCCTCAAGCTATCGTCTTCTTTGGGTTCATACTGCAGTATCAATGTGGTCACCAAAGAAGCCCACATATCAGTTATTAATCCTTTTGATTTTTCCAAGGGTACGTGTGATTTGAAATCATTAGATTCACCGTGTACGAGTAGGTCGTGGTTCTAAAATTTGTATAGGAGCGTTTGTCTCTTTAATGTTGTAGTACTTTTCAGGGTTTCCTGGTAGTGATGGACTTTGGTTTGGTGTAGACTCTCTGGATTTAGATTCTGATTCACTCATCGCCTCTTCAAAAACACTGATATGAATTTGTGCCAAGATTGCTGATACTGTGCGAGGTGATAAATCACATTTCTGCTTCTTACTTTATTATCTTTCTTCGCGAAATGATACAATCGTTTTATCATTATTGCAAATAGTCAAATGTCAAATGATTACATGTGAAACTCCATTGAGCCATATATATCCATGTCAAACCAGTCCATATATAAGCGGCTGGTGACGTCCATCTCAGTATTCATTTTGCTCTCAAACCGATTATCACGATGGTAGAATGCACACAGATCGAACTTCTGATTATAGCTTTGAGAGGTGTCATACAAAATTTTTCTTCATACAAGCTTTCGAGATAAAAGTCAAGATACTTGCTATATCTACCGAAACAAAGGGAATTGGGCTACAAAATGTACAGATCACTATAAAAGCAAGACCAGTGCCAGAAAAGACAAAAGACAAGATGACTGTCATCCTTAAAGAGAGATATAACATTGGTCTTCAGAGTGTACTAAGAAAGAAAGAAAGAAATAAAGAAAGGGAGCAGATGAAGAGGCTGACGAAGAAACTCACCGACATGTTGATAAAAAGGAGGGCAGTAAAGAAAAGAGGACGAGAAACAATTGAATAGGACCCGGAGGAAAAGTTTGTGAAAGTGAAGAAAATTAGAAGAGAGAGAGAGAGAGAGAGAGAGAGAGAGAGAGAGAGAGAGAGAGAGAGAGAGAGAGAGAGAGAGAGAGAGAGAGAGAGAGAGAGAGAGAGAAAGAGAGAGAGAGAGAGACAGAGACAGACAGACAGACTGACAGAGTGAAAGAAGAAAAAGACAGAAGTCTATAAACTTTTGTCAAAGTCTTGTGTTCGATTGTGATGTTGAATAGAAAAAATGTACCATAATAAGACAGAATGAAAAGGACCTATCTCTTGATTTTTATTATTTAGAATAATAAAAAACTACACTCATGTACTCACCACACGTACAATGTATGATTAAAGAAAGAATTGTTAATAAAAAAATGGCAAATTAATTTTCTCTTTTCAAAAGAAATAAGTGGCCCTGAAATGGACCATTGGTTGTTTGTTTTCTATTTTCCCTTTGAACAAATTAAATAATGGGAAGAAACCCGCTTTATCTGTCTTATGCCTTTGCCAAGGTCAAGGCCTACTTATGGACTTGGTCCTATGGGTGGTACCTCTGGTGTAATCACAGCGTTAAGATGTTTGACGCAGAAAGGTCTTTTTCTCTAAGGTCGTAATAAAGAAGTCTGATACATCTGTTTCAGACTTCTTATCTCAGCCAATATGTCCAAGAGAACCGTTTGACTTTACTGTTCTCCTTCTCTTCTAGCCTTTGCTTGTTCTTCTTCTTCTTGCTTCCTTCTTGCCTCTTCTTCTCACTGTTGCTGTTCAAAAAAAAATGCTGTTCTGCCTCTTTTTGCTGCTGTAAACATTTATCCAGGTCTTCTTTCTATCTCTGTTTAAAATCATCGAGGTGTGGTAAAGAAGGAGAAATGGCGAAGGCACTGATGCCGGAAAAATTCTTGCGAAGAGAGAAATCTACTAAATTCCAGGTGAAATCAGTCTCTTCGGGAAGTAGCGCTGTGTTCAATTTATTAGCCGCTGCTATGGCATCGCGTTTCGTTTCAACAGCCAGTGCAGTACAAATCCATCATCGTCTTAGTTTCCTTGTGGTCCCTCTCAAACTCATCATCATTGATGGGAGCCCTTAGTCCCGAAAATTAAAGAGCTTTTATGTGTTTTTGTTCTTCATCATTTTCAGTGTGTGATATTTGTATTTAATTTAAGAATTTCGTTTTCTGAATTTTGAATTGGGCTTATACACCATTCTATCCCTAGTGTGGAATACTCCTTAACCCGGACTAGTTTTGTAGTTTATTTAGTAAAGTGATCTTTGCCAGATATCGATATTGTCCTGTGAAGTGATACATGTTTTGTACGTTATTTTGAATATTCGTTAGGTCTGGCTGAGATATCAAATTCTTATAAATTTTATTTATTTTGAACGTTCCAGAGGATTTAGTGTGTGCTATAATAAGGAGTTAATAGGTACTTGCGTTAAAGAGAGAAATAAATTAGTAAAGTATTGATTAGTAGTATGTAGTAATTGTGTTTTCTCATTATTCTCTACTTAGCTTCCTTTTCAACATAGATCTAGTACGAACCATATTGCCACACGTTACTCTCGTAGAATAGGTCGTAATTGGTTAACTATTAGAATTCAATTTATTTTTCATAATCGTGTTAGTATGCTCGACAACTTCATTGTTAATTACTTTATCGTTAACATTATTTGAATATAATAGCTGATTAATAAGACATTTGCCATATTTGATGCTATTTTTTTTCTATAATATGTCTCTGTTTTCGTTTTGTTACAGTATAGTACTAACTATTTCTTGAGTCTATATATTTAGCACATGATATTCATATTGGTAAATAGGATATCAAATCTACGTTAAATTTCATTTCCACAGTCAGCCATTGGTCATGCAATTATAGGAAGAGTGGGCTTAGAACAGGGACCGATCCAATACCTGCCCATTTCTTCCAACCGGATGACCAGTCAAATTGAGGATGGCAATATTAAATTTCATGTTTACTTTGTGTTTTAAGTTCATTTAAAATTGACTAAGTATCGTTTTCTTCAGTCCATAAAATAGGATTATTGGTGAATATATATAATAGATAACATTATATATATATATATATATATATATATATATATATATATATATATATATATATATATATATATATATATATTGCTTCACATGGATGTTTGTTAGTTCAAACATTTAAACTATCCAGTGTAAATGATAGCTTTGTTTTAAACACAGGTTTGACATAACCAATCCCCCTCTATCGTCTACAAATGTATTTTTGCTTCTGTAATGCGTGTCGAATTCATTATATTGTTCAATTAGCTATACATTTAGGTTTTAGCCACCTGTACGCGGTCTATTAGATTCAGCCTAGAATTCGCCCATATTTCAATTTGTTCGTTAATCTTGATTACTAACTCACGAAAGTTCGGGTGAGTTTTCTCAAAAATTTATTCCTAATGCTTTTTCATGATATTTAATCAGATTGTGGAATCCCGGGGTGGTTTCCCGTCCAGTTTCGTCTCAATAAAATTACTTTTTTTATCATGACTGATAGTTGAGCCAGAGGTCTTGCCAATTTTTTTTATATTTATATTATAAAAATTTAAAGGAATATTCGTCTCTGGTGAAGTTAGTGCAGTCGTCTGCATGTAGAATATTCGGTATTTAATTCCTTGACTATTTGTATTTTGGTTGACATTTGTGTTCAAAGATTCAAATGCAATCACACAGAATAGCATAGATAAGGGACAACCCTGCATAACTTATAATTTTATGATAATTTCTTCTGTTAGACTCCATTTATACCGATTGTTAAGGTGATATATTTATATATTGCTTTTATCCAGTTTTTAATATTTATCCCAAAACCACATTTCTCTAACGTCTTGTATATTAAGTCATGTTCTATTCTATCAAAAAACTTCTCTTGATTAAATAAAATTATTACTCCCTTTTTACCTCTGTTTTTTTAATCTTTTAATCATCCTTTTTAGAGTGTATTATCGATATTTTTTTACACACCAAACCCACAACTTTGTTTTATTCCAGTTAATGTGTTCATACATTTCCCTATTCTCTTTGTAATTATTTTACTTAAAACTTTTAAATCTGTATTATATAATGTTACAGATCTCCAGCTTTTTATTTACTCTCTATCTCCCTTTCCTTTATAGAATTCTGTTTTAATTCCCTCCCTTAGCAATTTAGGCTCTTCATTTTGTAAGATATTTTTATATAGTAGTTATACAATTTCCACTTAATCATTTTGATATTTCATATAAAAATCGGTCGTGATCCCGTCCGAACGTGGAGATTTTACCTTCTTTAGACTCTTAATTGCCGTAATTATTTCGTTATTAGTAATTAAGTTATCGCAATTTGCATATTTCCGCCATTGGTATATGTTTATAATTTATTTGTTTTAAATAACAATCCAAAATACTTATATAAAAATGTTGTGATTCATACATTTTTATATAATATTCTTTGATCTCTTCTAGAATCGACATTTTATCTTTATTAAAGTATACTGTTTATGCAAATTGCGTAAATATTTTATTTTCACTTTTTTTTAATCTCCATTCTTCTATATAGGTATCTCCCCATTTTTATATAAATTATCAAAAAAATTTCTTCTCTACTTTTAACACCTTTGGTTTCTTCTTTTTCTTGATTATTTCATTATCTTGTTTCGTTAATGAGTTATTTTTTTATTTTTATCTTTATAAAATATCATTGTGTCCAGTTTATATGCAATGTCCTTATCTTTCTATACTAAATAGTTATTTGTTATGTCTGCTATAATATTTCCTAATGTATTATTTCTGAATTTATCAAAGTGAGTTTGAACAGATTTCACATATTCAATGTTCAACAAGTGAGCATTGTTTAATTTCCGAAATCCCTGACCCTATTTTCATTTATTAATTATTTGTAGCTCAAGTACTACTGATTTGTGACCATCTATTTTGTTGTCTTGTATCTATCTATTTATCTATCTATATACCTCAGTATAATTATTTTACATTTGAAACGTGTCTAAACTACTACCTTTGTTACCCTTGTGTGTGTGTCTATATATATATATATATATATATATATATATATATATATATATATATATATATATATATATATATATATATATAGTTTAATACAAACAATACTATCATACAGGTTAGAGAAATTAAATTCGTACTCTACCAAGTTTCGAACCCAGGTCCGCGAGTAAATGGCACCCATCGCCTTGCCTGCACGCACCAACCCATATACCGTCACGACTAAGCACGCATCACCAAAAAAATGATAGCACTGAATCGTTGTTATATAAGCTCGTGCGTCGCAGACACACTCGCATGACGACCTAGTAATTAATTCTCATATATACACACAGTCGTTACAGATTCCTATGAAAGAAATCAAGGTATATAGGATTTTGGTTTTGCAAAGAATTAAAAATATATACACTCTCTCTTATTCTCAATTAGCCCGCGATAAATATCTTCTTGATTGTTAGTTTTTACAAGAATACTATACCACTTATGTAAATTTTTTAACCGATTAGTTTAAAATCCAGGTGAATTCTCCAACTAGAAAGCATGGCTTTTAATGAAGTTTTGTATATAGTGATTCACATTTAATATAAAGTGAATGTTTCTGGTTTTACTCTTTCAGTGGATGAATATATAATAAAGATATTCCAATTCTATAGTTTAATATGTATAAATCGTCACTACAAATCAACTGCTATTTTAATTATTTCATAGTTTTATCCTTTAGATGAGCGCCAAACAATTGTAGCCACCGCTCCTTTTCTTTTTGTTGGTTGGGTGCTGCTGAGGGCTAAAGCGTCAAGTTCTTCTTTTAATCTCTTTACCATATGTTTGGGCGTTCCATGGGATTCTTGTAGTAGAGTTATGTCATATTCTTTGTCTAAGAATATTGTTTTGTCTAAATTGTTTTTTGTTCCAGTTATATTCAGTCAATATATGTAGGTTCAGTCCTTCCATTCCCTCCATTATTATGTGCATACATGTCAGTTTTGTAATTCTAAAAATTTAGTTTTAAATATTATTAATTAATTAATTATTCAGGTAATTATTGAGTAGTTCTTTTTGCTCAGTATTCTTCGACACACATTTTTTCTGGCTTTCTCTGGTTAAGGAAGTAACTCTTTTTCTGTTCAATTTATGCTACTCATTTATTTTTCTCTTTTATTAACTCCGTTAATTCAGATTCCGATGATGCTCTTGGTGTCGAAGCTAATCTTTCCCTTTTTAACGGCAGTATTGGAGTAGAGGTAATCATGTCCGTTTTTCCTTCTTGTTTCTGTGTTGGCGATTCTGTGTTAAGAGTTTCTTCAATTGTCCTCTTTCTGTCCGAGCTTTCTGCAGTCTTCTTACAATTTAGAACAAAAACTGGTGCCCTTTCTTTTTCCATTAGATCGGCTTATGTTTCTTTTTTATTTTAATTTATGATTATTCCTTGCTCTTAATTTGTTTTGTTTTTTGGGGGGGTCTTTCTTCTGAGGTTTTCGGCTTGCTTCCTCCCGCATCTGAGACAAACACCTAAAGAGAGAGAGAGAGAGAGAGAGAGAGAGAGAGAGAGAGAGAGAGAGAGAGAGAGAGAGAGAGAGAGAGAGAGAGAGAGAGAGAGAGAGAGATGAATAAAAACGTAGTTCGGTGTGTTTAGGCAAATGTGTTTGTATATAGTATAAAAACAGAAGGTTATGAAATAAGTCTTGCTGAAAGTAAACTCCACTTATTCTGCTTTGTCCGATTACAAACAGTCTTCTCTTATGAGAAGTCGTTTTGACTCTAAAACAGTACCGATTCTAAGATTTCGCGTGACTTCGAATTTTACCTAAAGTCGGATATTGTTTTTATCACGTTCTCTTTGATTACTGTTTTCGAACTTTCAATTATGTCTTAATCTCAAATCCGTCCAGACGTCCTCGAAACGAAATGACAGATCTTGGGTCTGTTGGCTGATTCTGTAAACTGACCTAAACGATGACCTAAACCGGCCTAAACGATGACCTAAACCGGCCTAAACGATGACCTAAACTGGCCTAAACGATGACCTAAACTGACCTAAACGATGACCTAAACTGGCCTAAACGATGACCTAAACCGGCCTAAACGATGACCTAAACCGGCCTAAACGATGACCTAAACTGGCCTAAACGATGACCTAAACTGGCCTAAACGATGACCTAAACCGGCCTAAACGATGACATAATCTGGCCTAAACGATGACCTAAACCGGCCTAAACGATGACATAATCTGGCCTAAACGATGACCTAAACCGGCCTAAACGATGACCTAATTTGGCCTAAACGATGACCTAAACCGGCCTAAACGATGACCTAAACTGGCCTAAACGATGACCTAAACCGGCCTAAACGATGACCTAAACTGGCCTAAACGATGACCTAAACCGGCTTAAACGATGACCTAAACTGGCCTAAACGATGACCTAAATTGGCCTAAACGATGACCTAAACTGGCCTAAACGATGACCTAAACTGACCTAAACGATGACCTATGCTAACATCTACAACTGATATTCGCATTCCCAGTTTATTATTGAACATGCTCACCACCTTTCCTACACAGTCCACTTATTCATTTTTCTCTCTATCTTAGAAGCCATAAGTAATAATATTTTTTCTGATATTTTGTCCCCGTTCATCGATCTGTTTCAGTAAGGACATTCCGAGTTTGTTAACTTTCAGTCACTGTTTCCTTTGCCTATTCACCCAAATCTTCCGTTTTAACTGTTCGTTTAATATTTTAATCTTAGAGCTGTGTTTCCACTACAAGAAATTTATTTGGGCTACTTGTACGAATAAGAACTGATGAACGTTAAAAGTTATTTTATAAAGAAACTTAATTATTTGTTTCTACTTTTTGTGCTTTATGTAGAACATTAGGTGCAACTTAAAACTCATTTTCAATCGTAACGTTTACTCGGACAGAATTATAGAAACTTGCAGCTTAAATAATGATGCGTGAGTTTTACCAATTGCCCACTGCATTTCATCCTTCACTGCGGCTAGGTCTTACAAATATGTACGAGGTCATTCGAACAGGAGCCGACCAAACACAAATGCAGGGGAAAAGACACGGAGTTTGTTTCTGTACGGCCCCATACTTTTATCACAAACATGAAAAGCTATATCTCTTTCATTCCTTAATTTCTGCAAACATCGATCTCAATTTAATATTGTCAGACAGCAATTTATTAGGAAAACAATTCATTATAAATCCCTCTAAAACTTGATAAAGTGATTAAGTCACCCGGTTACTCAATCACTGGATACTTACTTTACTATTCCAGACATGGGTGAGGATGCAAAAGGATTATATGGTTGATCAGCTTCCTGTCAGAATGCATGCATGCATGCATGCATGTGTGTGTGTATGTATGTATGTATGTATGTATGTATGTATGTATGTATGTATGTATGTATGTATGTATGTATGTATGTATGTATGTATGTATGTATGTATGTATGTATGTATGTATGTATGTATGTATGTATGTATGTATGTATGTATGTATGTATGTATGAGCAAGGTATTCCCTTCTCATGGATCATTTTTAATATGACATACTTGATCATCTTCATATGAAAAATAGAACAGTTTAAAATTTTTGGTGAACATACAAAATATTGAACATGTGTGACTGCCTGTACATCAAAAGCGTGAAAAATGTATTAGAATATTCGTATGAACATCGTGTGAAATATTTCAGATCGTGCATGTGCATGCACTTACACAGTGATGTTCAAACCCGTATACCAGCAGTTACAAAATTTCTACAAACTTACTTTCAATGACTTGATCTATATGTTCACGGAATATGCAACGAAAATCTATAAGCTTTACGTTTTAAAATAGTCTCAGTGGCGGATCCACGAAATTCAGCTTCCGCAACATTTAAAAAAAAACAAGAAAAAACATATTACTGGGAAACTTCACTGAGGAGAGATACTAATTAAGACAATGATTATGGAGAAATCATATATTATATTTTACGTGGTCTTCTTTATATATTAATTGCTACAACATTCTCGTATACAATATGTATAATCTATTCTGGATATATAGTATCACTTGATTGTGACAAATCACATATTCCTAATCAGACACCTGTTTGACTGCCAATAGAAAATCTTCATGACTGTTCAACTCATATGAAATCCGAGGAATTGTGTAATATATAAATTAATTATTTTTAAGTTTCCGGCGTTTGAGGTTTTGTATTAAATAACGTAAACATTGAATTGGTACTGAAATAATCAGCAGATTTGCAGGCCATGATGTTTCTTGCTGGTGGATGCGTATGGTGTGGATGTCAAGAAGATTGGGTTTATTAACAAACTATGTGAGTTAGTCATAAACCAAACGTTTTCAATACCACCACCAGCCTGGAGAAAATTAAAAAATACCTGCAAAACCTACACCTTAGAATTTGAACCATCAACAAAGCAACAAATGTGTACGTCCACAAATATAAAAAAGAATGTTCCTTCCTTACTTATCATACATAAACGATGCGACATTACATTAAGTTAAATTCATTCCATACTTATCATACATTAACGAGGTGACATAACATTAAGTTAAATTCATTCCTTACTTATCATACATAAACGACGTGACATTACATTAAGTTATAATTCATTCCTTACTTATCATACATAAACGATGCGACATTACATTAAGTTAAATTCCTTCCTTACCTTTTATACATAAACGATGTGACATTACCTTAAGTTAAATTCATTCCTTACTTATCATACATACACGACGTGACATTACATTAAGTTATAATTCATTCCTTATTTATCATACATAAACGATGTGACATTACCTTAAGTTAAATTCATTCCTTACTTAGCATACATAAATGATGCGACATTACATTAAGTTAAATTCATTCCTTACTTAGCATACATAAACGATGTGACATTACATTAAGTTAAATTCCTTCCTTACTTATCATATTTAAACGATGTGACATTAGATTAAGTTAAATTCCTTCCTTGCTTAGCATACATAAACGACGTGACATTATATTAAGTTAAATTCCTTCCTTACTTAGCATACATAAACGATGCGACATTACATTAAGTTAAATTCATTCCTTACTTAGCATAGATAAATGATGTGACATTACATTAAGTTAAATTCCTTCCTTACTTAGCATAGATAAACAATGTGAGATTACATTAAGTTAAATTCATTCCTTGGTCAGGATGTTATTTAATAGGTAAAAATGAATTTATCGGTGAAATCAAACTCAGCACATGCGCGGTAACGTCAGTTCCCAGAATGAGATGTGTTGCTGGCCACTGAATCGTAACTGTATTGCACTGTACCAGCATTGCGGTGATAGGCAAACTTTCAATCCGCTGACCAACCAAAACATTCAAATTGGAAGACTTGCATACAAGGATAAAAGACCCTCCACCCCATCCCCAAATAATTGCAGCAAAAAATATCAAGGTTCATTCAGAGAAGAGGTGTCATTATGACTTGGATCTCGACCCCTGAGGGGCCTCAAAAAATTGGGGTTTTTTTAAAGAAAAAAATTCTGAAAATAAAAAATATACTACGTTGTATATTTGTCTTTTTAAGTCGTTATAAAGTCATTTATATGGGTTGGCTTTTGCATTCAAAATTTTAAATATAGCCTGAGCCTTATACTCTAGAACTAGCACGGGCCTCTCTCAGCCTTTCAGAAGGTTACTACAAAAAACTAAATGGCACCAAACTGTGGAACGATAATTCCCACACAGCCTGTATTTATACTCCCTTCACCACCACCATAAATGTTGCATCTTACTGCTATTGTTTCGCAAACCCAATTCAATAAATTTGATTTTTGGCCAAACTTAAACTTTCCGATTTGTGTGAGAGCTGAAATTCCTTGCACACCTTTCTCTACGCACGCACACACACACACTATATATATATATATATATATATATATATATATATATATATATATATATATATATATATATATATATATATATATATATATATATATATATATATAACTGCATGCTGTAAAGTTAGTCTCTAAAATCGTAGTCTCTGTGCATAGATTTTCATAGTTTTCAGCTTGTCTCTAATCTGGTTGTACCCAGTAATGTGGAAGATCCTTATTAGTTCATCCACTGTTGCTAGCGGTCCTTTCATCTGTTTCCAGTGCACCAAAGCGTTGAAAACTCTATCCTGCAGCTTGTCCTTACCGTGATAAGTTTGCTCTAGCTCCGCTATTTTGTCATCACCAAAGCGGAATTTCTTCATCAGGTAACGAAGCTCGTTCTTGTTTAAAAAGACTTTGATAGCTTCAAACATCTTCATCAACAGTTGCTCTGTAGGGAAAAATAGAAATTAACCGGGTTCCGTATGTTATTCAACGTTATATACCAGCACATTGCACAGCTTCAGTAACATGAATGAGTTCGTTTAAGTATATATATATATATATATATATATATATATATAGAGATATATATATATATATATATATATATATATATGTATGTATGTATGTATGTATGTATGTATGTATGTATGTATGTATGTATGTATGTATGTATGTATGTATGTATATATATATATATATATATATATATATATATATATATATATATATATATATATATATATATATATACATATATATATATATATATATATACTTAAACGAACTCATTAAATAGTAAATAATATAAAATCCTATAAAATTTTAGGATTTTCTCTGGTGGTCATCATCATAAAGTACCACTGCTGAATTTAGATTTTAAAATAATTAAGCTAATATAATTCATTCTGCAAACACACTAGCTCCATTCAAATGGGATTAATGTCACAAATCTTACAGCAATGCACATTTGATTGTAGCGGGACATGCAACCTTTTTCCCTTTGTTACCTTTTATTTATATGTATATATCTTTCAAAGATTTTCATCTTTATCTTTTATCTTATATGTCTAGGGGTTTAGATCTATTTTTAAGGTTTTACTTCCTTGTGTTTTGTTATTTTTGCTGTTTTGAAATTTTTGTTTCTGAAACTTAATTTGTAGTCAGCACAATATGGTTAGAATTGTGCTGACGTGCTGTCCAACCCAATATATACACGCATGACATTAATGTGAAGAAAGAAAGCTCTGCATGTCATGATTTGGAAACAGAATTTATTTATGTAGAAAAAGTTGTAGGTGTAAAGTTTTAGAAATGCTGAACTTAATGCAAATTTTGCAAGCACCAGAAGAGACAGACAAATGCAATGACGAAACTAGACAGTCTCAAAAAAATGTCGGATTGAGCAGAGATTTTATGGGCATGAGGCCAGACACGGATAGATGCGAAAGAGAGGTTTAAATAATTGCGGGGCGAGATAATCCCACAAACATGCCGACAGACGCAGAAACAAAGTTCATTAAACTCAAAGCTTGGAGATCCCATGAATCGTGACTAGTTAGAAAACATAAAATGTATCGGCCCAATAACTGCATGCTTTTTCCGTAGCAAATGCTTCGATGCAAGTTTTAGAAAGAATTAAGAGGAAGAAGAGTGTATCATAAGTGAGGAGGAAAAAAACTTAGTTACCTTCTCTCTCTAAGGCTCTTCTAATGAACCTTCCGATTGGCTGCAAAACTCCACTGACACAGACCTCCATCGGCGGTGTCTTGAGAGGATTATTGTGGAGGCGTAGTTCCCTTAAATTCTTCAAATTGTCAAAGTTCTCTGGAAGGGAAGTCAGTTGGTTGTCATTTAGATGCAGAACTTTGAGTCCCTTGACGTAGCATATCGTGTCAGGAAGTTCATAAATCTCGTTATGGTCGGCAATGATGGAAGTCATATTCTTCATCACGTTCAGCGTGTTTGGAAGTGTTCTTAAAGTATTGTTGGACACAATTAGATGTGAGATATTTGAAAATTCAATCTCGTCCGGAAGAGCAGGTACCTGATGCCCTTCCTTCTGATCAAACCGTAACTGATTCAGATTTGGAATGGAAATTACTGTTTTGGGAAATTCTAGGAATTGGTTGTTTGAGATATCCAAGACTTCCAAGGATTGCATATTGGCCACTTCTTCGGGAAGATCTTCTATATGGTTGTTTGATAGATCCAACATTTGAAGCTTGACTAAACCGCATAACTCTGGGGAGAGGACCTTTAATTTATTTTTCTTCAAGTTCAGAACAGCCAGATGTTCAAGCTCGGCGATTTCTGGCTGCAAGTCTACCAATTCGTTGTACTGAAAGTCAACGACTTCCAGGTAATGGAGCTTGCATAAAGATTTGGGAAACACTGAAAACTTGTTTTTACTCAAATTCAACTGCCTCAGTTTTTGAAGATCTCCAAAGTTTCCTGGAAGCTCCGATAAATGGTTCCCGTCGAGTGAGAGAATGCATAATTCAACAAGAGCACCGATTGCATCTGGAAGTTGCTCAAAAGAATTGTTGGAGAGAACAAGCGTGTGAAGATGCTTCAGATTTTCAAGTTCTACGGGCAGGCAGGACAGCTTATTGTTTTGTAAGCTCAGAACTTCCATGTTGGGACACCAGAACAGATCCTCTGGCAGTTCAATCAAATGATTATTACCTAGGTAAATCTCCTTTGCATTATATATGTTGGAGATGTTCTTGGGTATTTCCTTCAAGTGGTTATTTTCCAGTCCTAATATCTCCAGATCGGTCAGTTCGCAAATCTCTGAAGGTAATTCTTCGATAACATTGCTATTCAGTCCTATCACAGAAAGATGCCTAAGATGAGATATTTCTGGCTGGATTGATTTTAGTTTGTTTCCGGACAAAGCCAACTCCTTTAAATTCTCAAGCCAAAAGACTTGTACTGGAATGAACTCGAACTCATTATCGTCAAGCAAAAGTTGTTCTAAGCAGACAAGATTCTCAAGCTCACGTGGCAGGTTGGTCATGTGATTTCCAGACAGCCCAAGACGCTTGAGACCTTCGATCTTGCATACTTCTGGATTTAAAAACTCGATGCTATTTCTCTCTAGGTCCAAAATTTGCAATTGTTGAAGCTCGGAAATTTCGTTTGGAACTTCCTCTATTCTGTTCTCATTTAGACTCAGAACAAGGAGGCCTTGGACTTCACCTATTTGGCGAGGAATGGACTTAATCCGGTTGCCACTTGCAATTAGCTGAGTAAGACTTTTCAGCCCAGGAATATCGGATGGCAATTCGTTGATATCGTTATTGGAAACATCCAGGACTTGTAGCTTTTCTAGCAGGAACAGGCTTTTATTTAGGCACGTCAGTTTGTTGTTTGAAACCACCAGAACTTCTAGAGTTTCAAGACGAGCAATGTCGTCAGGTATTGCAGTAATAATGTTCTCCGCAAGAAGCAGCGTTGTCAAACCCTCCAAATGAAATAAATTGGTTGGTATACGGGTTAAATTTCTTCCTTGGAGATCAAGGACTAATTTACTGCTATCTGCGTAAGTACTTCTGCTGATGTCCTCATCGTCCAGTGCTGAGGAATCCTCTTGTACGTGATCCTCTTCAATCTCGCTCATCCTTGAAAGAAAACGTTAAAGTTCGTTATACCAACCATCTTCAAGATCTATGTTGCAAATCTCTTATTTATTGAAAGTATATCCGTAACTGCAAGATAATTCTGCACCACACAGGCAGGTAGGTAGGTAGGTACATAAGTAGAGGTCAGCCTTGACGTTTTGAAATATATCCATGATAAATAGTGATAGAGTTGCAAAATTTTAACGTCTGTGCAAATTAAAATGCATAATAGTTAGATAATACCCATAGATGTACTTATTTGATGTACCACCAAATAATAATAATAATAATAATAATAATAATAATAATAATAATAATAATAATAATAATAATAATAATAATAATAATAATAATAATAATGAATTTATTTGCAAACTGATGATCGAAATGTTCCCCAGCATTTTAATTGCTTGCTATCTCTGGAGACAATGGATTTGTGACAGAGGATTGGGGTGGGAGGATTGACTGACGGGCGGATAGATAGACAGATAGATAGATAGATAGATAGATAGATAGATAGATAGATAGATAGATAGATAGATAGATAGATAGACAGACAGACAGACAGACAGACAGACAGACAGACAGACAGACAGATAGATAGACAGACAGACAGACAGACAGATAGACAGATAGATAGATAGATAGATAGATAGATAGATAGATAGATAGATAGATAGATAGATAGATAGATAGATAGATAGATAGATAGATAGATAAAACGTTCTTCTGAACGACTATCGTGATTTTTGTTTCCTGTTGAAATATTTACGTGAGTACGCTAAGTCTGAATAAGGAAATTGTGTGATTTCGAATGTTTTGAAAATATAAGTATCTGGAGTGTTCCAAACTCATGATATGAAGAAAAGGGGTTGTCAATAAAGAAACTAAAGTGCTAGAAATCCATGTTGAATTTTTGGTGTAACATTTGAGTCAAGCAGTGTGTCCTTATTAATGAAAATCAAGTATTTCCCACGTGTTAGATTTTTACGCCAAATATTGAAGACTATATCACGCAAGCAAGGACTGTGTCCAATTATATATGAAAGTTATTTCCCCAAGACTACTCTATATAATTCAATTCATTTACTCATCTGGACTTTTTCTTTACGCTGTTTTGGTTAATATTTGACATATACGGTTATTTACTCTACCTTATAGACTTAAACTAAGTGAAATTCTTTCTCCATACTTCTGCAGCAAAGCTTGATGACGTAATAGTTTCGAGCCACGTAGTTACCACTCGTAAGAGTTATTCGATATGGGCCATGCTAACTACAGTTTACTCGACAGAAAATTATACAGTCAATCTTATGCCGAGAAGTACTGTTAGGATAATGTGCAATTAATGATCATATGAAAGCCTGGAATTCAGAACATCAACTTTATTCAAAGCCTCATTAATATAGGACTAGACGACAAAATATTCTGAAGTCCAACAATCTTTGGTAAAGCAATGATGACAGAAACAAACGTCCGGCTACATAGCTAAAATTTTCGAATGATTTGAAAGATGTCCCACAACTTACCACTTGAAACAACGATGTATTCCAAAACATACAGTGCATAAAAAAAATATTTTAAAAAATTAATTTTCTGGTGTACCAACGTATACGGTAAATACGATATATGATGACGTGTCTGACCTCGAGTTCTCGTCAAAATTAAGCTGCCATAACCAGATTAGATTATACTCAGAGAATCGAATATGTGCAGTATGTCTCCCAAACCCACCTGTTTATTTTTACCATCTACCTGCATATTCTTTTTACAAAGACATCATATCACCTAATTATGAAACAAAGCAATCTGACATTAATGTGTAATTCAAATCCTGTACCATCAACATATGCTTGTCACACAGCTTGGCAGAGGCCGCCATGCCGAGAAAACAAGAAAAGTGAAAAAAATCAGTGATGATTTTTTAAAAAAGAAAACCTTAATTAGATAGATATATAATAGACATACTGAAATAAAATATAAATTAATACCGTCCACATTTGTGTTCAAGTCAAATGATATTAAATCTGATTATCTACAAAATACGGTTTTTGTAAAATCGGATCAGTAAATGGGGTCTATTCGCTGTCAAAACTAAGATATCATTGTGTGTTATTTAGATATGTTTTAACGTAGCTATAGAAATTTTTCAGTTATACCGCTACGATGTCTGCAGTCTGATAGTTTATAGTGATGTCTAGCAGTGGGACGTCTTATAGCAGACATGTAGCAAGATATCCCACCCAGTCACACTAAGCTCTTAAAGCTGAGCGCCTAGCGAGGCAGCTGTTAGTACCATTTTTATAAGTCTTTGGTCGGGGTTCGAACCTGTCACCTCCTCCATCCTAGGCGGATGCTCTAACATCTAGGCCACTGGAGCGGTCAGATGTCATTGTTAGTTGGTATATGCTAAACTGTGCATGATATGTCCTAGTTGAAATGACACACAGCCAGGAAACATGACTCCATAATAAATTAGACCCCATGAATCCATGTGTGTATGTGCGTTTGTTGGGTAATAGAGATTCTAACATTTTTATATAAAAAATCTGTTTAGACTTTTAGAGGCACAGAACCATATGTTGTATTGTATTTTTAAGTTTCCCTACATGTTTTAATACGGCGTAATCATATAACAAAGGAAATACATTTTGAAAATATCGCTTCGTCCCTCAAAATGTTTGTGCATTTAAAATGACACTAACTATAACTTAAACGGCCTTTCAAAGGAAATTTACACCTGATTACTATTTCTCGAATATGGAGGATTACATGTTCGGTTGACTGTTTAGAATAATAGTCTGTCATACAATCTATTATGCTTTACTGAGCGCCTTCCAGTCAGTCATTGTGTGGGTCAAATGATTTGTTAAAAGCCAATAGGAAACGATGTTGGGCGATGACAGTCGGACCCCAAAAGCATTGTGTACTGTACATCTTTATTAGCTTTTGTCCACCTGACTTGGCGATTAAATCGGATCAGCAATGATAACTAAACACCTTTGTCATCCCCTGTCGGCGAATATTGAACGGAAACTTAAAAATATAAGTTTACATTATGTTATTCGTGATGAAGCAAAACACGGGTGAGTGGAAAGGAGAGACGATAAGGACGTGAGCCCCTTCCCTTAATATACACACAATGGCAGTGAATTAACCAGAATATTTCATGCCACCATGATTTCCATCCAACATAACTCTTCTTCCTCATTTAGGCCTCGTACTAACAGCTTCCTTGCTTGGCGCTCAGCATTAAGAGGTTAGTGTTAGGACTGGTCGGCCCGGTGTCAGGATAATGTGACTGGGTGGAACATCGTGCTACATGTCTGCTGCATGATGCCTCAGTGCTAGACATCACTATAAACTGTCACACTGCAGACATCATAGCGATTTGACTGACAAATTGTTAAAGCTACGTTAAAAATAAAAATCAAATCAAATCACATTTACGCCTCTCTTTCATCTCCGTTCTCATCGCAACGATATTATTTGGTCAGCCAGAGTGTAAGATGCCAATATAATATTAACCATGCCGCTCTCCTCCAGCCAATTCTACTCGTAGTAAAGGATGACATTGATAATCCTAATAAAATATATAAATTGACCTGATATCTATACATGGAAGAATATGGGAAAAATACCCTTCACAAACAAGCTGTGAAACACCAACCCGTCATTGAAGAATGGCAATTCCTCATATAGTAAAAATATGAGCTGAGGTGTGCCGCTCAAATTAGGTCACACAAAATTCTTGTCGAGTGTATCGAGTTCCACCCTATGAAACGGTATTATTATTATTATTATTATTATTATTATTATTATTATTATTATTATTATTATTATTATTATTATTAAAAACTGATTTGTGATGATGAATTACCAGATAACATCTTTATTCAAACTCCTGTCCACAAAAAGCATTTAAACAATATTTAAGAAGCATGTATATTTTTTTTCTTTATTATTTATTTGAACACGTTTGGCCATATATATATATATATATATATATATATATATATATATATATATATATATACTTTATACTTTTTCGTTGCTATTAAAACATAAGATGCCACTATAACCATACATTGTACTGACGTGCTTCTTGAACAGTAATATATAGCTAGCAGTATGATTACTTACCGTTAAAGCCAGACAAAGCATCATCACTTTTGTTTCCTTCATCGAGCAGATCAGTAAAAAGAGTAGTAGCATTAGTAGAAAAGTAATATAGCATCAGTATTATTTTTATTAATAGCATAAATATTAGTATTAAAAGCATCAACCTTAGAAGTATTAGCGTTAGCATTATTAGCATTAGCTATTAATATTAGTATTAATATTATCATTAGCATTATTAGTGTTAGCTATTAATATTAGTATTAACAGCATCAACCTTAGAAGTATTAGCGTTAGCATTATTAGTATTAACATCAACATTGTTAGTATTAGTATCAACATTAGTAGCAATAGCATTAATATTAGAAGTATTAGCGTCAACATTATTAATATTAGCATCATCATTAGTAGTAGTAGTAGAGTCAATATTAGTAGTATTATCATCTACAGTAAAAGCATCAACACTAGTAGCAATAAGCTCAAGGTTAGTAGTAATAGCATAAGCGAATACATTAGCATTATTTGTAGTGGTGGTGCGATGTGGAGTACATAATAGCAGAATCAGTGACCTGTGATGACAGCAATAAGACGATGATGACCTACATGGTTAAAATATTCTTTTGAGTTTGTCTGCAGCAGCAGCAGTCAAGCAAGTATATGGAAGCAGAAGATGTAGTAGCAGTAGTAGTACTTGTATTTTAAATAGGGGTTGATTTTTGTTTGTATGTGTACTAGTTGTGTAGATTTCGTTCATGTCGGTTAATTAATACTAAGTTTAACGTGCACATATCAAATACAGATTTATAACATGCATACAAATTATTTATACCACTCAAAAATATTTTAATCCAATGCAGATAAACAGATATTGATTTACTGCCGTATACTTTATAACTTTTGATTGATTTTGGATTCCTTACGACTATCTAAAGCCTTTGTAAATAATTTTGACAAGTCACTAGGTTCAACACTTAAGTGCCAAGATCTCGATATTCAAATTCCATATCGCACTCCTGTTTCTCTCGGTTACAAGATAAACAGAAGAGCGACCCGAACAAAAGTGATTTGTGTGACTAAAATAGCAATAAACTGACGGTTTCTATTACCTTCCAGATTAAATAGATTATTATTTGTGCCTGCATAAGGGAATCACTTGATATAGTATGTGTATTTTTTCTCCAAGATAAGGGTATACATTTAAAACGTAATATCATTTTGTCGTTTTTTTAAGAAGAGGAATAAAAATGCCCTTAAATCTGGTAATTTGTGCAGTTTATGAATAAAAAAATGCAGTACGATATGAAGTACATGGTATATATTAAATCCATATGTCATGTCTCAACATGTGTAACGAACTATGTATATAAAATATGCACAACATTTAAACCTCGAAAATGGCACTGTTTTGAGCATATTTTTCGATACCTTGCCACTTCGATAACCCCCCCCCCTCCGTAAGATGAATCCTCTTTATGCAAATTATGAAAGTTATTACATATATTTAACTTTATTATTATTATTTATTTAATATTTAACTTTAACTATATTTTATGGGTCTGAAAACATGTTTTGGGGTAAGTCTAGCAAGCTATGTGTTGTTTTTTGGGGTCGGTGAGTGGGGGAGTTTACGGTCATTTCAGTTAACCCGATACAGTTTAAGCTAAACACAACAGTGAAACTATCGTGCAAAGCCAATATGTAGAAAGATCTACAAGTAAAGTCAGATACTTGGCAGTAAAGCTACAATAATATCATTTAATTTCATTCAAGAAAGGGGCTAATTTTGAGGTATTGTTGCTTTCTACATACTAGTGTAAATTTTTTATTTTAATTTTTGTTGAGGGGGAAGAGTTGCGCATTTGTCTTTTTATTAGACGGAGGTGACTGTGTGTGTGTGTGCGTGCGCTTGTGTGTGTGTGTGTGTGTTAGCACTGGTGAGAATATATGATCTATTTTCTTTGTTTATTGGAAACAAAATTTAGCCAACCATCATTCGTGTTAAAAATGATCTGATTCGTACTTTTGTTGTAATTTTCAGATATTTGGAATATGTATGAAAATACATGCGAAGTTCCTTAAAGCAGAAAACTAAGGGGGAGAGCTTTACTTTAAAAGAGGTAATGTTTGCTACAGGCAAATACTGGAGTTGACAATAAATTCGGTAAAGCTTGTCATTAACATGTTAGAGACGATAGCTAATCGAACGACATCACGTTTTTTTGTTAAAAAATCCACCTTTTATCTAGAGTTCGATTACACATTGTCTTATACATACGAGTTTAAACCTTGTACAACGTTAATGAAGGATCTATAGTCCAAGCCTATGAACCCGTTTGTTTGAACCCCCAACAGATTTCAATAATGGAAACATTTAATTTGATAAAAAGTGCAAAGAACTTATTCAATTCATTCATTGATTCATATTTTTTAACCTGACTGTGAGTAGAATGACCATAACACCGTCATCATCTGCGCGTTTCATGCTTAACGGAAGTTTTCAATGTAATAGACTGACATGCTTGAGACCCATTTCCAGTTTTTGGACCAGTCCATTTTCAACAAAGGTATGAATGCGCGACTAAAGATGTACATACATATGTCGTCTGCTTCCGATATTTACAGAGTCGAATCAAGAAAAGGAAAAGAATGACAAAAAATTACCTTTCACGTGGATTTAACTAGCGGATTCATGAATATGTTCACGTGTGCAAATGAATCTAATTCCAAATGATGGTAATTTAGGAAATTATCCGGCAGTTCCCGAATAGGATGCATTAAGTCATTATGTTGTCTGATGGAAATAAACTGCCCCATAGTGTACGGAATATGGCGCCGTGTTAGTATGGAAAGTCCGTTAAGCATGAGGTGCAAGGGGATGCCACTATTAGTGTCATTCTGGGCACAGTCAGGTAGAAATTATAAATCAATGATTCAGTTGACTTAGTTCTATGCAATTTTTATCACATTAAACATTTAATTATTGAAATCGGTAGTGGGGTACAAACAAACGGGGATGCAGCATCGGACTATAATGTACTTTGAGTGTGCAAATTCATGCAAAGAATCACCATCACATGTAATTGACAAGGAAAAAGAATGAAATACTACTTACTTCACTCTATCTCTGTGACATGAGAATAATACTAATCATATAGTTGTGTTAATGTATTGCCCTGTCCGGTTTGTTCAACATCTACAACACCCTGTCTTTTTCTCCGTGCCTGTGTCACAGGACGCTCATTGTTGCCAGGTGCGCGTTGACATCACGCAGGAAGTAACTGAGGCGAGAATTCAGCGATATGTGGGAGTAGCATTTGCGCATGCGTCATTCAACAGGAAGTTGACTCGTAACGAGACTCTTATTTCCGACAACAAAACTTAAGATGTAATTTTATAAATCTGAAATTCAAATTGGAAGACTGTTGCAGTTGATAGAATTGTGTAAGTGTCAGCATTTAATCCACAGTAGCCGTAGAATATGTATTTTCAAGGTATACATTGTTGATAAACCTCGATAAATGAGCACCCTCCCCCAATCAGTGATGCTGGTCGTTAAAAACCGAGACGCAAAGTTTCTTTTTAAGTGTAGTCTTTAAGAGTGATATTTGTCACTAGAATCAGATACTGTGCTTACACTTATAAATCAACACTTCATAACAACTTAAAGGTACATTGTAATTTCTGCTGCACCTTATGATATAAACTGTTTTTAACTATTTACTACACATTAGAGACTTGTCCGAGTTTCCGCTGATCCTGGCCACCCCAATTTATATTTGCATATATATGTTGGGGTTTAGGGTCAGAGATCATTCTCCATCTCAAAGTTGGAATTCGCCGACAATATTTTGGTGTCGGCATAGAGTTGTCGTTTATATTTACTATATTTTTTGAATCATTATATAATGGTAGATCATTTACATAGATAAGAAAGAGGAGAGGACCTACTCCTACAATGTAATACCCATTATCCACATATTTTTCTTCAGGTTGGGTGATTGGGTCTTATTGTCTGATTAATGGCGCTGTGTGTTTTGATGTCGATTAACAGTGTAATGAAGTTAGAGATTTCAAGAATATCACACAAAACTGGCAACCAATAATGACGCCTTTTTACAAAGTAAATTCAAATTCTCACCAAAGAATTGGAACTGTTTTCAAGTTTTGTTGGCCTACATTTCAGTTGGCTGTAAAGCAATGAAAGCCAGGAATGCTGAAATCAGGTGAGGTTAAAATATTATTCTTTAACAAAATGAATAAAAAATATGCCTAATGGAACTATAAGCAACATTTTGTTTCATTCAAGAAACATATATCGTACATGAACTTACTGGAACATACTTCGGCATACCTCAACTACGGTTGCACTACAGCATTTTAAATGTGATTGAATGGAACATGAAAATGTGTCCATTTGGTAGTGTCATATTTTGATTCAACCAGGATAAAGACAGCACAGTAGGTATATTAATGACACAATAATTAATGGATGAGTGTTGATATAGGCTGCCAAGTGTGTGATATATTCCTGAAACTTTGACTACTCGTTCTGATTTCAATGACATCAATGACAATGGAACTCTGCTATGTAAGGTCGTTATTAGGGTCACAAGACATAGCGCTAAAACAAATACAACATGTACTATGTCTTACATTATAGGACTAGAGAGGACCTAAAACTGAACTTTGATGGTTTGAATGAATAGTGTAAGTTTGTGAACTAATATTACAAATGCTTATTTGTTGAGACCCTTGGCTTAGGTATGACCTTAACCAGTTGAAAGAATAATTATCAAACCTGTAACAGTTAAACATTTGCAGCAAAATTTCATGATCAAAAAGATCAGAGGTTTTCTTGAAGTCTAGCCTCGATGATCTGACAAGTAATCCACTTGGTGTAATATGATTTTTATTTTAATTGGGGCATCCTTATCTAAGGGTGCATTTAATATATGTTACTGTTTGTTTAAGGCAGTGTTTAAATCAGCTATCTTGCATAATGAGAGGAAGGGTTTACAAATTAAATCATTTAGGAACATGTCCTCATCAGGCTGTTTAATGTCCTGTATTATATTTCAGTGTGTTGACCAATAGTAAATGATATGGAAACTGGTCTAGTTATACAGACTGGACAGTGGTCAATCAGTGAATACACAGGAACATTAATTTCACTTGTGTTGTCAGGTTTATTACTATGATAGCACTTTTATTCTACTTGGGGTGTTAATGAGTTGGGTAAAGTTGTTAAGTTTCAGAGTTACTTATTCACGTTAATGGTGGAGTTCTCATATAGCCAATGTTAAAATCACCTAATATCGTAGTTTCTAAATCTTCCTTTAGTAATGTAATGCCTTTTGAATTTGTACCTCAAATTTATTAATTAAGTCAGCTGTAGAAGTAGATTGCATGCAAACTGAACATAAGAGTAATGGCTTTATTTTGGCAAGGGATAATTCAATCTAGATACTCTTCACCCCAAGAGTCTGTAGATCAACACATCTGTTATAACTAATGGAACTAGCTACAAAGAGAAGAACCCTGACTCCCATTGGATACCCTGTCATTTCTTTCTGAGTTCAACCCATGTATTTGAGAGCCAAATCATTGATATCATCAAAGAGAAATAATTCACATAGACCCAGAATATTGACTGATCTAGTTTGTTGTAATATTAATTTAATCTCCTTCAATTTAGGAAGGATGTGTTGAATATTTAGGTTGATTACTTGCAGACCTCTTTTGAGGAGGCCAAAGACATGACAATTTTGATCAGAGGATTGATTTTCATATGAGGTAGTATGCAATGTAGTTTTAGACTTTACATGTTTCTTTTCAATACTTTGGATTCTTTACTAAACAAATGAAGAAGATAACGTACAAGATAACGTTTTACCATGACCACATGTAGTAAATTTGGATACATCAGAATGCTCAATATGAGACTGATTATCATATGTACAAGAAGACATTGAGATATTAGATACTTGAGGAGCCTCAAAAAAAAAAAAGATAAAACAGTATCACATCAGGGCTGTGCAAATTTTATATTTGACCACTAGTCCAGGACAAGTGGTTTCAAAAAATTCACTAGTCGCACCTTACTTTTCACTAGTCTCAAAATGGTAATCACTTGCTGAGATTTGATGAAATTCAGGGGTCAAGCTAGACTTAAATTTTAGGGAGAAGTGACTTCTCCTTTTGGTCAGAACAGGGAGAAGTGGGAGCTAAACAGGGAGAAATGGGAGTTAAACAGGGAGAAGTGAGACCAAAGCAAGAAATGCAAAATGTATATGATATATATGGCAAAATATATGATATAATATATATGATAATGAAGCTATATATATATATATATATATATATATATATATATATATATATATATTGTGTTGTGGGGTTTAATGCCATTTTTCAGCACATGATAGGCTACACATGACAGCCAGCATTAATGGTGGAGGAAGAGACCAGGAAATCACCAGAAAGAACCACTGACCCACGAGAAGCTACTGGCAAGCTTTCTTACATATCTACATATGCTGAATTCTATATTTGAACCCACGCAGAGTTGAGATTGTAGTGATCCGTAACGACAGTGCTTTAGACAACTCAGAGCCTTTATATATATATATATATATATATATATATATATAGCTGCATTATCTTCTTATGCTCCATTTCTCAGTATACTTTAAACAGTTTTGGACAATGCCTTATTTTCAAGTTTAAAAAATATGTCATGTTTATTATCAACCCATTTTGTACATGTATAAAAATTATTATCTTTATACCCATTCTATTCATGCTTGTAGTATATGAGTGTTTGGATTGAGATACTTGCAGATTGGCCATATGACTTAAAAGGCACAGCAGAAACTATACATTGTAATGGTCAATGTGCTGGTGCACCAAACAAATTCAACCAACCAACAACTTTCTAGTCGTTTTCAAAATATGTTGAGAATTATATGTGCATTATATTTATGTATTAGGTGTCTTATAATTAGTATTTTCCAATTCTGTGTAGGATAATTGGCCAAATAAGGTAGATATTGTGATTAAAGCAATAAAATAAGGACTTGCCAGACTTTTTTAAAAAGCACTTGTCCCAGACTATTGACTTGGAAAATTCTACCTGCCTGACTTCGAAATTAACTAGTTCGGGATGTCGGGCTATGGGATTTGCTCAGCCCTGCACATAGTTGTTTACATGTTAACAAGTTGCACTCTTCATCAAAAATCATACAGAGGCTGAAACCTTTTTAAAGAATTATAATTATTACATTGAAAAGCATGCTCATGTTCTAAAGCAGTTTGTTTCTGTGTCATATAGGCCTGTAAATCACTGCCTACTACATATTGGTTTATTCTTGACTTGGTTTATGTCCTAGATCATTACAAACATGGCAATGAATCTGTTTTTCTTGGAGGCACAGCTGTGTTACATGACTATGCTCTCCACAATACAAACAATACAATACAGTTTTCTGTCTCTTGCCCCTTTCATAAGTACTGGCCCATATTATAAAGGAGCAAGGCATTACCTCTGTTGGACAAATGGATTTGGTGTAATGGTATCTTGATTGCCTTTGAAGAAGGTCCTGTATTGCAGAACATTGGAAATTTTCACACAGCATACATTGGGTACCCTTTAGTGGAATCACAAGTACACCTCTTTTCAGCGGTAGACCTGAGATGATTATTTTATGCTTTGCATAAAACAAGCTTTCATAGTCATCCTCAGTGACCATTACTTTAATTATTGCCACCAATGAGAAGAATTACAGTATAATATGGAGACATCCATTTCTAATATTTTTCTGTAATAGTATTAACTGTTGCACCTCTGGGTTTTTATGTCAGTTTTATATAATCCGCTTGTTCTTATTCCTTGGATTATTCACAATCCTGTGAGAAGAGATCTGTCTTTAATTAAGTTCTGATTTTGACAAGTGAGGGATTCAGATGCATTGCTTGGACTGCAACTTCTTGATTTCCATGACTAGACTGACTGAAAGTATTGAGACTGCTGTATGTAGTATTTGTATTAATTTAGCTTCAAACTATGGGTAATTTGAGGTTGGTTGTATCTTTAGAGCAGTTCCTTCTATACATGGATTTGGTACACATAACTCGCTGTTTACAGTATCTGCATTAACTGATTTTTGGCTTCAACCATCTAATACCAGCAGAAGAGAATTATCTTGTTTAATCAGTGAGGTTGCGTCTATTTGTGTGCATAATGATTTTTTTTCCTTCCAGCAAGTTTGGGTATGGTCAAGGTTCCATGACAGGCTCTTGCAGTTTTGTCCTTTGACATGTTCATGCATTGTACTATCTGGGTTTCCTGGCACACTATTTTTGTACATGGTTTATCCATTTAAACATTGTTCAGACTCATTTTAGTACCAAGAGTTTTTATTGTAACTTTGCTACCATAATGACTATAAATCTTGGGATGACTTAGGTCTTAGGTTTTTAAATTATTTTCAAAAAAAATTTTCTATGACCTATAAATGTTGGGACACCTTCAACATTTTTTCTAGTAATCAATCAATGTATTTTTCTCGAGTGGAACAACATTTAAAAGAAAAGGACTAGTTGTTAAGGGACTATCGTAATGAATTATTGCATGAAAATTATGTTATAAATTGATATAATTTGTTTGAAAAGTCAATAAATATCTATTATATTCCTCTTTCCTTGTTATTTCTACCCAATTCAGATATGTTTAATTTATTCAGTGACAAGAGTTGAGCATTAACAGGTTGCTGTAAGCATTTATAACATCCCTTCACTCTTAAGTTTATTATTGTATTTTTAAGCATTGTTGCATTAGAATATTGTATCAGTGCATCCATAATTACATTTTTATTTTGCCTTGAAAATGTAAATACTGAATGTGTTAAAAATGTGTTTCCAGTATGACAAAAAAGAACATCAATAGCATTTGGTTCAGTGATCATGTTTAGTTAGCTTGTTTACATCATGGTTTTACCACATGTACATTGAAGATTTTGTGTTGAACTGAATAAAGTACATCCCTTGGATTTGAATTACAGGGACAGTTTTGCTGAACTAAAATTATACCTCCAAAATGCAATAAAGAAGTTTCAGAAATAATACTTTGAAATAAATTGTAATACCTTAAACACTCCAATTTAGTTTGCTTTTACGTCAGTGACCATAAGTAAATACGTTTACTGAGCTATGGAAATTGTGCTACTCAACCAAGCAAGTATTTATACCTTAACTGATTAACAATGATAATTTGGTTAAACAATCCAATATCAGTTTGGGGGTGGGGTGTATACAAATACTTTAGTACCAGTCTTATGCAGGGCATCTAATCCCCTTGAACCCACTTTAGATTTTAATGCAGCCAATTGGTGTGGATTAATGTTGTAGAACAAATGGGTACTGGCATTGCAGCCAGACTAAAATCCAACTTTTCCCAGCCAGTCTCATGACTGAAACAATTATGCAGTCTCCTGTCAGAAAAAAAAAAGACAGATCTGCCAATTATAAACAAAAGAAAATGCCAAAACATCCAGGTGTTCAGAATCAAAGGTGGAATGAAAACTGTATTGAAAGTTATGTATTTATGTTACATAAGCAGAAATGCAAAACTAAAGTGGATTAATTTTGATCAGTTATTAGAATATGCAGTATGCTAGTTATTTACCTTGTATAATTAATTAGCACATTCAAGTGATATCGTCCTAAAAAGACCTTTGGTAAATACTTCTGTCAGAAACCAACATAATTTTAGATGATGAAATATTAAGGAGAGATTTAAAGTTAAATACTTTTACATTCTTTTATTTGTATTTTTTATTTATCATGTTGCCCATTTTCTTTACTTTTGGTTCCTTAACATTTGTTGTAAATTTGCAGCATGTCACTATTTCATCTGGTATATTATTTTGAGATTGCAGATTTTAAAAAAATAAGAGTATGGTGCATCAAAAATGTAGGTAATTGAACATTCCTGTCTCATAATGTCTTATTAAAAATATTCTTAATTTTTCAGCGCTATGAGTGCCATGAAGGAGAACAGGGATATCGCCTGTTACTTCATAACCAAACACTCATGGAAGGGGAAGTAAGTACATGTCTTAAGCTATCTTTAATACTCTCACTATCACTTTTGGGTTTGATCTAACCTCTGCCCCACATGCCCATGGCCAGCGTCTTTTGACTGACAGTCATAGAGCACTTTTATTTGATTAGGAGGACTCATTGTTAAGTGGATTCATAAAATTAAGGTTTCCTTACCATGAGTTATTTATCCATAATATATTGTATCAAATAATGAAATGGATTTCATGATCATAAATGATTTATAAAAGGGACTACCTTATACTGAGGTATTTTTATAATGAGGGAGTAGTGTGCATTAAATCTTCCTAATTCTAAATTTTCATATTTTTCTGTGCTAGATCATATTTTCATTCACTGTTTCTGTCTTTTTTCATCTAATCAAACTTTCGGTCCCCTCCATCCCCTTTTCTTTTAATTCAGGAATTTGTGGATTGATTGGTTGGTATGTAGTCACTATATTGTGTGTCGTTTCCAAGTTGCAACTGAAATGGTTATATCTGTATTTAAATGTTCACAATTATTGAGTGAAAAATGTCAATTGGTCATCTGCTGGTTACTGTCAGAATCGAAATGGAGTAACCTGAAAATGACATAAGCACTTTTTAATTGCAGGTATATATAGTATTCTATCCTAAGCACATTGGCATATGGAATTTAATTCAATTTAATCTCTTTTCATTTGCCATAACGTTACTTAATCTGTGCTGTGGACCATTTCCACATTATGTTGTTGCTTGATACAATTGCAAGTGCAAGTTATATATTCTACATAATGGACCAAACAATTGGCCAGAAGGTAGATGACAGTGCTTATTCCTCGTCTTCTCTGAAGTGGTATCTATAGACAACTTGACCATCTCACCTGTCACTAGTTATCTCAGTCCAGTCTTTTCTCATTCATATCTGTTTAATCCATTGTTTCCTTGAAATAGGATATGTAGGAAATGAGTGCAAACTCTCTCCTCATGTTGTATTGATATAACCTCCAACAATACACCTTTTTACCATTGTTTTACATGCATCTCCACTTGTGGAACATAACTACAATGAAAGCTGCTTTCCCTACACTGCGTCACTTCAGCTTTGCCTTACGGAAATTACCGAGTGTGAAATCAGCTAGAAGCATTTTGCCTTTAGCAATAAAAAATTGATGTTCTGTAGTCATTATTTTCATTAATGCTGAGGTATATGATATAATAAATATACAAGTCACTTCATGAATGTAAAATTTATAATATAAATGAAAGTTGTTGTAGTGCACTTGTTGACCTTTAAGCTAAATGGAGGATTGCCATGAAACTTTCCATATACATAGACCGGTTTGTCCAAAGTGAAAATGGTGACATCATGCATAAACAATACATGCCACAGTGATCACCTTAAAAATCTTATTATCGCTATTTCTCCTGAATCGATGGTATATTGACATCTGGTTTTCACTAAAAGACTTCTTATAATGTCTGGTTAGTCTTAAATGAAAATGGTACTGATCTTACATCCAGTATGGTCCCCAAAGCAGCCATCTTGAAAATATTATTTTTGCGAATCCTTCTAAATGAAAAGTCATACTGATATGGGGGTTTTGACCTGAAGACTTCTTGTGATGTTTGAATGAATATGGTACTGATCTGACATTGAATATGGCTACTACATGGACCATTTTGAAAGTCTTTTTATTGCTCCTCCATTTGAATGTATGATCATATTAATATGGAGTTTTCCTGAAGCATTACAATGTCTTGTTGGTTATAAATGAAAATCTTATTATTATTTGTCCAAAGTGGAAAGTTATACCAGTATGGAGTTTCCACCACAAGAGTTCTTATGATGTCTTGTTGGTTCTAAATCAAAATGGTGGCATCATCTGACATCAAATATTATAATAGCTAATTTAAAAATATTGCTATTTCAGAAGAATATCAGGGATGGTTTGAACACTCAGCAGTTAAAAGGAAGAAATGGTCTTTTCTTGAATTCCAGGAAATTCTTATCATTTAGTAGAGTATTGGTCCATTTGTTGGGCTCTTGTTTTTAATTCCTTTTTAATTTGCCATAATTATAACCTTCACTTTCTGTCTGCCATAAAAAACTGCTCTTGATTTATTTATGCTGTCAGCATTTAAGTCCTGACATTTATTTGGAATAAACAATATTTTCTTCTTGCAAAAAAGCATGCAAAGTGTCCATGCGTCTGTTGTTACACCTATACGGCCATTACACTTGCATTTCCACTCTATAGCTTTAAAGCCTTTGGTGATACTCATTTATCATCATTAAAAAGTGTCTCACATAAATCGGTGGGTGTATCACTCATTAAAAGGTTCTCATGTAGCTCGGTGGGTGTATCACTCATTAAAAGGTGTCTCACATAGCTCGGTGGGTGTATCACTCATTAAAAGGTGTCACCCGTAACTCGGTGGGTGTATCACTCATTAAAAGGTGTCTCATGTAGCTCAGTGGGTGCATCACGCTTTAACTTCTGCTCTCATCTTTTAAGCTACTTGAGATTAAAGAATGAAATGTTGTATACTTATATCTCATCATTAAAAGGTATTCAGTATACCACATTGGGAGTCCTATCGTAATGGTCTATGTGATGGTTCAATATTTTAAGTTCTCTCTTGCACTTCTTTTTGTTTTTGGAACCAATTGTATGCATGTTTAAGGATCTTTCATGTGTTACATTTATCTTTCATTTTACAGAATGTTAAATTTTTTAAAATTTTATATTTTGTCTTGTTTTACATGGTGTACATCATGTTTCATGTATTAGATGGTTTTATCTTTATTGGAGTTTTGTGTTGATCATTTTTACACCTTCTGCATATTAGTGGTGGGCACCATGTATCAACTGTTATGCTGAAATGAAGTGAAACAATGGTACAGGTCTCTTAACTTTTGAGCCATATGGGCTTGAGGAGTGAAATTTTGTATATTTAGTCATCATGATTAGGTGTATTTCAAAAAGTGGAGGTCTATCTTCAAAATTAAGGTCAGTAGTACAAGTTTTCTACATCCTTGCCTGTAGCTTTAGAGCTGTATATAAGAGCTGCTTGAATTAGAAAATGTTGCTTCATCAGGCTTTGTGTGGGTGGGTTGGGTTGGTGGGTCACATTTTCAAGGCCATGGGTCAGTATTTTATGTTTTCCTTTATATTTACTTTTCAGTCAAGTGCATTGGTGACATCTTAGATTACTGGATGAGACACAATATATTTATTATGTACCACATTCAGATCCTATCTTTATGGTCCAGGTCACATGCTAATATATTAAATTTCAATTGCATTTTCCCATTTGCTCTATAACTTGTGAACTATTGTCACTAGAAGATGTATTTCATTCAAAATTTGGGCTACAAAGTCATGGCTTTTGTTGTTGCTTTGTATCTTAAAATATTGTAGGTTCAGGAATAATCCATGGTTTCAATGTTTAGTGGTGTGTCAGTAATTACAGTCAAGGTTTCATCTTCAAGGTCGTAGTCAAGATTGAAATGTCTTTTCTTCAGTGCTTCTACTTGAATGCCTTATGAGATATTGGTCATATTTTGTGTCAACCTGGTAAATAAATCTCCAACACAAGGATCACAGCCAGATTTCATAACTTTATACAGTAGGTGGGGGAAACAATTTGTTGAATTTATTTGTTATATATAGCAATAGTAATTAAAGCATTTCATAAAATGGGAATCAGCAGGTGATGATTTTGAAGTCATGGGTGTTTGGAGGGTGTTCATACATTGGGATACAGACAACAATAAGTAACCAACTTCTCTGGCAGAATTAGTACTTTATATACACAGAAGGATAGACAGACAAACACACACACATAGTGTAGTATTGTATAGTTTCCTTTGCCAAAACTTTATTACATTGTATCATTAAAAATGTCAGTCATTGACCTTGTGAAAAGCGCATTAGTCTCACACAAACTGTGGAATGGGTGTATGATCAGCACTATGCAATGGTCAGGAAAATTGCTTTTTTTGTTGTTACAGAAGGTTCTTTTATAAAACATTGTACTAGCAAAACTACACAGTAACTTTTCAATATCTAAACTTGTCGAGACATACCATTCTAAAAACTTTTCTTAAGGTATTTATGATGTAGATATATCTTTTTTGATCTCTTGAGTTGACATCAAATGATTTTAATAACCTACTTGTGTTACTGTACTGAAAAACAAACATCAACATCACCAATGACCATACTAGAGATTAGGAAATCTAACTGGGGATAAATACTTGCTCATAGAAGATGCTAAAAATACATATATCCCATAACTTTTGCACTGAAAAGCAATTACTAATACAAAATGTTCCATACCTTACAGTACTTTAAAATGTTATTTTTAGCAATGATTTATGGTGTCGCAACTTTTATGGTGATTAAAGTTGTTTGATAGGGTAGTTGAAGGGAAAGTAGTGAATCTTAAATAATAGTTAATAATGGGTTGCAAGTTGGACTTAATAAGAGCAGTATGAAGAATGGTAGAGACTAAGAGTCAATAGTGCCATCTTGTGAACAGATGATTATATTTCTTGGTATTTGTAGCATTAAAGAATTTGTGCCAACTGCTTAAGAATGTTTGCATCAACCTGGTGCAAACTAATATAAATTATTGGTTTAGTTTTGGAAATCTTCCTAGTTATGCTTTGATACTTGGCTGTTTATATGTGGTTGCTCCCTTCATTTTCAGGTACAAGCGGATATTTTCTGTTGGCACACATGGCATCACAACCTACAATCCACAGACACTGGATGTCACTAACCAGGTCAGTGCTTCTAATTGCTCTCTCTCTCTCGATCTCTCGATCATTTAAATCTGAAAGCTAAATACAGTGAAATCTTTCTTGAGACATAATGCTGTGTAAGCCTTATTAACCTGAGAGATATGATTCTCAGAGTTCAAATTTATTAATTACATATTATTATGTGTTATTTTTGGTAGAAGGTGTGGTATTTTAACACAGGTTCTTCTGTATTAACTTTTGTTTATAATGCATACATGCCAACCATTATCCATTATGCTTTTGGAGTAATCATTACCCTTTGTTTCATTAAATTACACCTTACGCATAATTATATTTGGATTACACTTTTTCGGTTTATCCCCCTCCCAAAAAATTAATAATTTGTTTTCTCATTTTTATTAATATTCCACTAATCGCACAGAATGTATTTTAGAAAAGAGTTTTCTTTGTAACTCTGACAAAAGTACACTTGTCTTTAGACTAGCGGTGACTTTCCCAAGTGTTATGTTCTATTTATAGCAGCTGCCCTATTTAAAAAAAACCTCTATTTCTATTTATCGAAGCTGTCTAGCTTAGGACAGAACAGACTGGTTTTCCGAGTTTTAATCTTTGATCACATATTCTTTGTTAACAAAAATGTGAGGTACAGAACCATTCTGTAAGAACTTGATGGTAAAAGTCGTTCTATTTATTCAAGTCAATGCATATGTCACAGCAAAAATGTTTCTCAAATGATTTCACAGATGGATTAGAAAAACGACTCAGAGATGAATACACAAATAACACAATACAGTGCCATTCTAGAATAGCTTCACACCCATTGCAGTCTGTGTGGAAAGGATTTTAATATTGGTCATAGTGTAAAACAAAAATGCCTTGAATTTGCTCATTTGCTAACTCCAATACTAAGGTAACTTTTTCTTTTTTACAGCAGAACTAAATTGTGGAAATGATTTTTATAAATGCAGGGGCATTATTTACCGAGCTCTTTATAGAACACTGACTACAACTAGCGGTAGAATACAACTTTGGTCCTTTGTTCAACCAGATGCTTCCTAACACCAAAATTGTGGAAAATATATTTTGTACATTGAATTTTATTATGTTATTATTGCTCAGATTACTCTAGTTGGATAACACTTTTTCCTCACCAGGGGTTGGCATGTATGATAATGATATATCCTTTGGTTTACCTCATAATCATATCTAACTCAAATGTTAGGAGAGTTTTGAAATAGAAGCAGCTTTTGATTTTAAAAATGCACATTTTCTAAGCTAAAGTAATTTTAATTTTGTTCACCTACTCAGTAAGGTACACAGGTGGTGAAAAAATAATTTTCATCTTGAAAAAATCACAGAAAAAAACCACCTGACAGTTTTAGTCTCAGAAATAGGAGGAACCCTAATTCAATATTTATAAAATGCTTTTAAGAGCTTATGAAATTGTCGTTTTTCTGTTGTCCATCCATTAGCACAAATTTGTTGTCACTATTTCTCCTAATTTGGAATTTTGCCACAAAACTGTACACATACACATTTACCCCATGGTCTAATTGATCCTAAGTCAAAATGGTACCACTCGGACATCCAGTATAGCTACCATTGTTGCCATTTTGAAAACTCTGTTATGACTGCTCCTTCTGAATGTATGATCATATGATTGATATCGCTATAAACTGCCACAGTGCAGACATTGTAGTGGTATGACTTTGTGTGGATACATCTTGTTCAGTATAATGCCTTCCCACACTGTCAAGGTCAACTTTGTGGATACATCTTGTTCAGTATAATGCCTTCCCACACGGTCAAGGTCAACTTTGTGGATACATCTTGTTCAGTATAATGCCTTCCCACACGGTCTAGGTCAACATTGTGGATACATCTTGTCAAGGACAATACCATCCCACCCAGTGTATGTCAAGTTTGAGGATACATTTTGTTGAGTATATTGCCTCCCCTCATGGCCTGTGTCAACTTTTGTGAATGTATCTTTTTGAGTATAATGCCTTCCCACATGGTCTGTGTTAGCTTGTTTGGATACATCTTACTGATTTTATGCCTTCCTACACAGTCCAGAGGTCTTGCTAGGATTTTAAAATCTATGAATCCAGGACTCCTAATTTGGTAAAAATTGGTGCCCCACCAGCAAAAGTTGCAATCCCTTCTAAGCCAGGCATCACATACTTTCTTACACTTGGCTACTGTTGCATCCAAACTATCATTTCTAACAACTTAGCACAGTTCTGAATCTCATTGAAATCTTCATAATTTTCCATTTTACTTCAAAATACTAAATCTGCAAATGGCATTTTGTCCAAGTCTCATGATTTCAAGTTCGCAGACAATATTTATATGGCAACAGCCAGAAATGAAATCTATAACAATGATCGTGCTGGGCTTTGCCAATGTCACAAATTGTGATTTTGTTTTACAATTTGGCAACAAAATATACCATCTGGTGCTGATATTTTTGCCTAAAAAAAATGGTGTATACAGTCTTGAGTTTGGAGTACAGAAATTCAAAGGCACCATGACAGGAAGTTGCAAACTTGAATATAAAAATGCACTGGAATAAATTGTTATACTTATTTGATATTGATAAAAGTTACAGTGTTGTATCATAATCCTCTTCTGCTGATATCTGGCCTTGATACTGTATGCTGTAATATAATCAAAATAGCCATGCAACTGACTAGCTACAATTGACCAGCTCTCAGGACCACCTCCAAGAGCAAACATGAAATGACCACAGTCAACCACATGACAGCAATTTAGAAAAAAAAGAACAACAGGAAAAATTAGTTTTGCTGCAACTTCAGTGAAAACTGATTATCTCTGAAGCACCGATATATACTAAGATATTTATAAAAAATTGTCTCAATTTTCTACAATTATTTGATGTTGCCACAGTAACAACAAATGGGTATTTATTTTGTCCTTCAAAGGGAGCCTTTAGCTGGACCTTCAATAACACATACACCTTCATCATAGCATGCAGGTGACCTTTGATCAAAGAAGTCTGCAACAAACTAAAATAAAACCATTGCTTCAGTTTTCATACAGATTAGAAACGATATTTCAAAACTTTCCTCTTTGCAACAGAAATGTGCGTATGGAGGACTCGTGTGTGTGTGTGTGTGTGTGTGTGTGTGTGTGTGTGTGATTTCCAGCATCCCAAATCAAATGTTTCAACCCAAATATGCATAATTAAGCATTTTTTAGATCTGACAGTCTATGTCAACTTTGTAGATGCATCTGTTTTGAGTATACTGCTTTTCCATCCAGTGTAGGTTCCTTGTAGAAGCATTCTTATTACATGATTATATTGATTATATTTCATGATTTGGGATTTTATGAATATATGTAGAAAATATATAAAGAACTTAAATGGTACATTGTTGGTTACTATGGCATATTTGATAACTCCATAGTACTTGCATTTCATTCAAGAAAAGATAAAATAACTGAAAAGTGAGATTATGACATTTTTATTGTTCTTTGCACAGAACAATACAAAAGAGGAAATTGCCATACAAGCCAGTCATTACAAATTCTGTTTGTATGTTTGGATTATTTTCAAAAAATTTTCTTCTACTTGAGCAGTTTTATACAATGATTTTTTTGTGCCTTTTTTACTTTTCCTTTTCTGACAACTTGAGCAGAAATCATTATCATCAGTTCAGTCAAAATGATCATTACAGTTTAATTTTTGTATGTTTATTGATTTTTGATATTTCAAAATGATCATTACAGTTTAATTTTTATATATTTATTGATTCTTCTGTACAGTATCTCAGGGTTTTCATTATTTTGTATGAGTCACATGACCACAAACATTTTATCATACTTTTGCATTCTACTTTGTATCTTAAGTACGTAAAGTCTACATGATTGTATTCTCCCTCCACCCACCCCCAATTATGTAATAAAGTAGGATTTGGCTATCTGTCAGGCAGTGAACATTTTTTATACCCCTTCACACAAGGTTTGTTAGGGGGTATTCTCAGTCAGCTTGTGGTAGGTATTTTAAAAATTGTAGCATTTATGCTTGCTATCAGCAAACTGCATAAACCCAGATTTGCTGTTGCCTTATTGCTGGCAGATCTGGGTCTATGCTGTTTGTTCAGAGAGTCAGTCGAATGAACAACTTGGATCCAGATCTACATGTACATTATACAGTGGCTGATTAGGATTTATGTTTGACTCAATTTGTAATAGTACCCAGTTTTAATATAAATTTTGTCCATCCATGAATCTGTCCTTAACACACTTGTCCAACTGATATCTCCTGCATCATTTGGGATATCTTCATAAAACTTTTAGACCTCCCCATGTTTAAAAATTGTATTTACATTTCATGTCTTGAGTGAAATACTAATCCTGTTGAGTGGAAAAATGAGCTGATTGATCATTTTAACTGTGCAGATAATTACAGTGACTGAATTCAGTGGCAGAAAGGCTGCCAGATGTACATGTAGTCATGTGTAAGAGTCCATCAAATGAACAAATTTAGCTTTCAATTATTGTGCTCTGATTAACACTATGTTTGGAAAATGTTAAATCAGTGGGGGCATTAATTAGGGAATACTGTATGTGATAGATTGAATCATTGTGGTACAACAGGACATTTAAGACTGTTGAAATTCATTTGGAACAATCTATACCTTAGGACATTTAGGAATAATTGGATTTCAATGAACCGTCTCTTAAATTTTCCCTTTGTGACTTAGAGAAATAAATAATTTGTTGATTTTACTAAACTAATTGTTTTGTTTCTTTCAATTACATAGTTTCAGACCTTAAATCATAACAACTATAGTGAACACCCTGACACAATGGAGCCTACAATTTACTAGCCATTCTAATGATGTAATAGACAGGGAAACTTTTTGTGGGTTTCAATTGCCTGAGCAAGATTTTTATCACAGGGCCAGTAAAGATAAACCCACTTGCTCAGCTAGCAGAAAAAAAAGCTAGTGCAATGACAAATTCTAACAAAATAATTGCTGTCCTGAAAATCTTATGATGAACATTGTATTTGATTACATAACTTTCACAACATCCCAGTTTCTCACCTGTTGGGTTATCCCATTTGTCCTTGGTGTAACTGACATGTGTCAGATATGTGAATCATAAATGTAATATGTAATATTCAAAATTAATTTGTGACATAGTTTTTCTAAGATAATTTTTGTTATTATTTTGCTTTAAAATGTTTTTAATATTATTAAATTCATAGCAAGGTTACTCTGGAATTTCTGTAATTCCTTGTTGATTGCAATACCTGAAGTACTTGTACAGCAAATGGTCCTTTGGTATACCTCAATAAACCAGTATACTTATATTATCATGTACTTCTGTTACCAAGTCTGCATGTGCAAGTGGAAAACTACTGTTGATACTTTACAAGTGAGCAATAATTTTAGGTAACCAATGAAAAAAGGAGAACAGAAATCCATTACCCATTCATAGGTGGTGTTGATGAAGCCAGTTAGAGAACTTTGTATTAATAATTTACCATTGTTTTTCAAGAACTGAAAAATTCTGCATTTGTTGGCAGGCTTAAGGTTTCCTTCAGGAAAATTTATATCACACTTCTCTTTGGACAGTCAATTTTAAAATACAAAAATGACCTTATCTAAATATTATATAGAGAATCCACAGGTATTGGGCTATCAATTTTGTTCAGTTCTAGTACTGTACTGAGAAAATGGGAGGTATGTACTTGCTTTTCCCAATTATGCACTAGGGCAGCTGACATTGTCTCTCCAGGACAAGTACTGAACTTGTGTCCCATTGTGGCATGATTCTAACATTCTAATGATCAGGCTTGGATTCATGACTATACTCACTTTATGACAGGAATTGTGTTGTAATGATGAACATTATGGTTTTTTGTAATTATATTGTATGTATTAGAGGTATATGGTGTTAACTCTATTTTTTTTTCTTGGGTTTCATAACCATGGTACTTTTTTTACTCTACTGGTACAAATTGGTAGTGTCCATCAGTAAGGAATGTATCAACAAGAAATCTTGTTGATATTAATGTGTATTTTTTACTTCTAAATGTCAAGATGTTTTTTTTTAAGTGATCTTTGCAAAACATTGTATCTGTCATAAATTAATGGTGACTATTACATAATTATGTTTATTATCCTCTCTTGACATGTTTTACACTCAAGTAGCCAGCATGGTAGCCAAATGGAATGTCATGAAACATTTGGGCTAAATAAAACTTTTAAACAATTTGGGATTAAAAAACAACAAAACACCCTAAAGGCTATACCATGTTTTAGTTATTTACTAGCATTTGTGAATTTGTTGAATGTGTATATTGCTTTGTGAGACTGAATCAACCTACAATTTGTCATGACCCCACTTGTTTTCTTTCTGACATTTATGTAATTTTTGAAAGCTGCTAAATATTTTTCTAGTTTGTTGAGTGTTTTATATAGACTGGCCCACTCTGATACAAACTATCTTGGCATCCCACTAAAAGTTTCCCTACTTAATAAACCAGTTGATAGAAAATTGAGATGATCAGTATCAACACTTCCTATTTTTTTTCCCACTCTGCTCCCTAATGTCAGCACAATTGCTTTTCACAGTATCAGTTCTGTTACAAGCTTAATGGTCCCACTTTAGTTATAGCTTTTAGATGGCAACATATACAACAATTAACACACTCAGCATAGTCAAGTACTATTAGATAATGGGAAATTTTCTTTTGCAGGTCAGGGTGGCTGTGGTTTTATTTCAAGTTTAAATATTTTCTTTTCCTTTCTTTCAACTCAAGATAATTTTAAAAAAAAATGTATCCAAATAATATCCTGGATTTATTATTTTTCATCATGCTTTAAAGCAGAGCAAGGTATTTTTTTCCTGCTATTGATATGTAACATTTAAACAAAAAGGTGTGATAGCTTTGGCCTTGAATATTGAATTGTTGCTCCCTATTATCATTGCAATATACTTTGGTACATATTGCAGTATATTTAGAATTACAAAATTTGTTGTGGAATATATGATGCTATATCATAATATGATAGTTGATTAATTGAATCTTGTTTGGACAGATGCAGTTTCCTTACAGTGTTCATGCTCCTCATTATGTTATTATTAGTGATTTATGTCCTTACAGTGTTCATACTTCTCACTATGTTAATATTAGTGATTTATGTCCTTGCGGTGTTCATGCTCCTTGATATGTTATTATTAGTGATTTATGTCCTTGCAGTGATCATGCTCCTCACTATGTTAATATTAGTGATTTATGTCCTTGCAGTGTTCATGCTCCTCACTATGTTAATATTAGTGATTTATGTCCTTGCAGTGTTCATGCTCCTTGATATGTTATTATTAGTGATTTATGTCCTTGCAGTGTTCATGCTCCTCACTGTGTAATTATTAGTGATTTATGTCCTTGCAGTGTTCATACTCCTCACTATGTTAGTATTAGTGATTTATGTCCTTGCAGTGTTCATACTCCTCACTATGTTATTATTAGTGATTTATGTCCTTGCAGTGTTCATACTCCTCACTATGTTATTATTAGTGATTTATGTCCTTGCAGTGTTCATGCTCCTCACTATGTTAATATTAGTGATTTATGTCCTTGCAGTGTTCATGCTCCTCACTATGTTAATATTAGTGATTTATGTCCTTGCAGTGTTCATGCTCCTTGATATGTTATTATTAGTGATTTATGTCCTTGCAGTGATCATGCTCCTCACTATGTTATTATTAGTGATTTATGTCCTTGCAGTGTTCATACTCCTCACTATGTTATTATTAGTGATTTATGTCCTTGCAGTGTTCATACTCCTCACTATGTTATTATTAGTGATTTATGTCCTTGCAGTGTTCATGCTCCTCCTGTTATTATTAGTGATTCATGTCCTTGCAGTGTTCATGTTCCTCACTATGTTATTAGTGATTTATGTCCTTGCAGTGTTCATGCTCCTCCTGTTATTATTAGTGATTTATGTCCTTGCAGTGTTCATGCTCCTCACTGTTATTATTAGTGATTTATGTCCTTGCAGTGTTCATGTTCCTGACTATGTTTTTAGTGATTTATGTCCTTGCAGTGTTCATGCTCCTCCTGTTATTATTAGTGATTCATGTCCTTGCAGTGTTCATGTTCCTCACTATGTAATTATTAGTGATTTATGTCCTTGCAGTGTTCATGCTCCTCACTGTGTAATTATTAGTGATTTATGTCCTTGCAGTGCTCATGTTCCTCCCTATGTAATTATTAGTGATTTATGTCCTTGCAGTGTTCATGCTCCTCACTGTGTAATTATTAGTGATTTATGTCCTTGCAGTGCTCATGTTCCTCCCTATGTAATTATTAGTGATTTATGTCCTTGCAGTGCTCATGTTCCTCCCTATGTAATTATTAGTGATTTATGTCCTTGCAGTGTTCATGCTCCTCCTGTTATTATTAGTGATTTATGTCCTTGCAGTGTTCATGCTCCTCACTATGTTATTATTAGTGAGTTATGTCCTTGCAGTGTTCATACTCCTCACTATGTTATTATTAGTGATTTATGTCCTTGCAGTGCTCATGTTCCTCCCTATGTAATTATTAGTGATTTATGTCCTTGCAGTGTTCATGCTCCTCACTATGTAATTATTAGTGATTTATGTCCTTGCAGTGTTCATGCTCCTCACTATGTAATTATTAGTGATTTATGTCCTTGCAGTGTTCATACTCCTCACTATGTTATTATTAGTGATTTATGTCCTTGCAGTGTTCATGCTCCTCACTATGTTATTATTAGTGATTTATGTCCTTGCGGTGTTCATGCTCCTCACTATGTTATTATTAGTGATTTATGTCCTTGCAGTGTTCATGTTCCTCACTATGTAATTATTAGTGATTTATGTCCTTGCAGTGTTCATACTCCTCACTATGTTATTATTAGTGATTTATGTCCTTGCGGTGTTCATACTTCTCACTATGTTAGTATTAGTGATTTATGTCCTTGCAGTGTTCATGCTCCTCACTATGTTATTATTAGTGATTTATGTCCTTGCGGTGTTCATACTTCTCACTATGTTATCATTAGTGATTTATGTCCTTGCAGTGTTCATACTCACTATGTTATTATTAGTGATTTATGTCCTTGCAGTGTTCATACTCCTCACTATGTTATTATTAGTGATTTATGTCCTTGCAGTGTTCATGCTCCTCACTATGTTATTATTAGTGATTTATGTCCTTGCAGTGTTCATACTCCTCACTATGTTATCATTAGTGATTTATGTCCTTGCAGTGTTCATACTCACTATGTTATTATTAGTGATTTATGTCCTTGCAGTGTTCATGCTCCTCACTATGTTATTATTAGTGATTTATGTCCTTGCGGTTTTCATGCTCATTAACTATGTTATTATTAGTGATTTATGTCCTTGCATTGTTCATGTGGTTCATTGTTATTATTAGTGATTTATGTCCTTGCAGTGTTCATGTGGTTCATTGTTATTATTAGTGATTTATGTCCTTGCAGTGTTCATGCTCCTCACTATGTTATTATTAGTGATTTATGTCCTTGCAGTGTTCATACTTCTCACTATGTTATCATTAGTGATTTATGTCCTTGCATTGTTCATGCTCCTCACTATGTTATTATTAGTGATTTATGTCCTTGCGGTTTTCATGCTCATTAACTATGTTATTTTTAGTGATTTATGTCATTGCAGTGTTCATGTGGTTCATTGTTATTATTAGTGATTTATGTCCTTCTGGTGTTCATGCTTTTCACTATGTAATTATTAGTGATTTATGTCCTTGCAGTGTTCATGCTCCTCACTATGTTAGTATTAGTGATTTATGTCCTTGTGGTGTTCATGTGGTTCATTGTTATTATTAGTGATTTATGTCCTTGCAGTGTTCATGTGGTTCATTGTTATTATTAGTGATTTATGTCCTTGCAGAGTTCATGTTCCTCACTATGAAATTATTAGTGATTTATGTCCTTGTGGTGTTCATGTGGTTCATTGTTATTATTAGTGATTTATGTCCTTGCAGTGTTCATGTGGTTCATTGTTATCATTAGTGATTTATGTCCTTGCAGTGTTCATGTTCCTGACTATGTAATTATTAGTGATTTATGTCCTTGTGGTGTTCATGCTCCTCACTATGTTATTATTAGTGATTTATGTCCTTGCAGTGTTCATGCTCCTAGATATGTTAGTATTAGTGATTTATGTCCTGGCAGTGTTCATGTGATTCATTGTTATTATTAGTGATTTATGTCCTGGCAGTGTTCATGCTCCTTGATATGTTATTATTAGTGATTTATGTCATGGCAGTGTTCATGTGGTTCATTGTTATTATTAGTGATTTATGTCCTTGCAGTGATCATGCTCCTCACTGTTATTATTAGTGATTTATGTCCTTGCAGTGTTCATGCTCCTAGATATGTTAGTATTAGTGATTTATGTCCTGGCAGTGTTCATGTGATTCATTGTTATTATTAGTGATTTATGTTCTGGCAGTGTTCATGCTCCTTGATATGTTATTATTAGTGATTTATGTCATGGCAGTGTTCATGTGGTTCACTGTTATTATTAGTGATTTATGTCCTTGCAGTGTTCATGTTCCTCACTATGTTATTATTAGTGATTTATGTCCTTGAAGTGTTCATGGTCCTCACTATGTTATTATTAGTGATTTATGTCCTTGCATTGTTCATGCTCCTCACTATGTTAGTATTAGTGATTTATGTCCTTGCAGTGTTCATGCTCCTCACTATGTTATTATTAGTGATTTATGTCCTTGCAGTGTTCATGTTCCTGACTATGTTATTAGTGATTTATGTCCTTGCAGTGTTCATGCTCCTCCTGTTATTTTTAGTGATTCATGTCCTTGCAGTGTTCATGTTCCTGACTATGTTATTAGTGATTTATGTCCTTGCAGTGTTCATGCTCCTCACTATGTAATTATTAGTGATTTATGTCCTTGTGGTGTTCATGTGGTTCATTGTTATTATTAGTGATTTATGTCCTTGCAGTGTTCATGCTCCTCACTATGTTATTATTAGTGAGTTATGTCCTTGCAGTGTTCATGGTCCTCACTATGTTATTATTAGTGAGTTATGTCCTTGCAGTGTTCATGGTCCTCACTATGTAATTATTAGTGATTTATGTCCTTGCAGTGTTCATGCTCCTCACTATGTTAGTATTAGTGATTTATGTCCTTGCAGTGTTCATACTCCTCACTATGTTATTATTAGTGATTTATGTCCTTGTGGTGTTCATGCTCCTCACTATGTTAGTATTAGTGATTTATGTCCTTGCAGTGTTCATGTTCCTCACTATGTAATTATTAGTGATTTATGTCCTGGCAGTGTTCATGTTCCTCACTATGTAATTATTAGTGATTTATGTCCTGGCAGTGTTCATGTGGTTCATTGTTATTATTAGTGATTTATGTCCTGGCAGTGTTCATGCTCCTCACTATGTTAGTATTAGTGATTTATGTCATTGCAGTGTTCATACTCCTCACTATGTTATTATTAGTGATTTATGTCCTTGCAGTGTTCATGTTCCTGACTATGTTATTAGTGATTTATGTCCTTGCAGTGTTCATGCTCCTCCTGTTATTTTTAGTGATTCATGTCCTTGCAGTGTTCATGTTCCTGACTATGTTATTAGTGATTTATGTCCTTGCAGTGTTCATGCTCCTCACTATGTAATTATTAGTGATTTATGTCCTTGCAGTGTTCATGGTCCTTACTATTATTTTTAGTGATTTATGTCCTTGCAGTGTTCATGTTCCTGACTATGTTATTAGTGATTTATGTCCTTGCAGTGTTCATACTCCTCACTATGTAATTATTAGTGATTTATGTCCTTGCAGTGTTCATGCTCCTCACTATGTTATTATTAGTGATTTATGTCCTTGCAGTGTTCATTATCCTCACTATGTTATTATTAGTGATTTATGTCCTTGCTGTGTTCATGTTCCTCACTATGTAATTATTAGTGATTTATGTCCTTGCGGTTTTCATGCTCATTAACTATGTTATTTTTAGTGATTTATGTCCTTGCAGTGTTCATGCTCCTCACTATGTTATTATTAGTGATTTATGTCCTTGCAGTGTTCATGCTCCTCATGTCCTTGCAATGTTCATACTCCTCACTATGTAATTATTAGTGATTTATGTCCTTGCAATGTTCATGTGTTTCATTGTTATTATTAGTGATTTTTGTCATTGCAGTGTTCATGTTCCTCACTATGTAATTATTAGTGATTTATGTCCTTGCAGTGTTCATGCTCCTCATGTCCTTGCAATGTTCATACTCCTCACTATGTAATTATTAGTGATTTATGTCCTTGCAATGTTCATGCTCCTCACTATGTTATTATTAGTGATTTATGTCCTTGCAGTGTTCATGTTCCTCACTATGTTATTATTAGTGATTTATGTCCTTGCAGTGTTCATACTTCTCACTATGTTATTATTAGTGATTTATGTCCTTGCAATGTTCATGCTCCTCACTATGTTATTATTAGTGATTTATGTCCTTGCAGTGTTCATGCTCCTCACTGTTATTATTAGTGATTTATGTCCTTGCAGTGTTCATGGTCCTCACTATGTAATTATTAGTGATTTATGTCCTTGCAGTGTTCATGTTCCTCACTATGTTATTATTAGTGATTTATGTCCTTGTGTTCATGCTCCTCACTATGTTATTATTAGTGATTTATGTCCTTGCAGTGGTCATGTTCCTCACTATGTTATTATTAGTGATTTATGTCCTTGTGGTATTCATGTGGTTCATTGTTATTATTAGTGATTTATGTCCTTGCAGTGTTCATGTGTTTCATTGTTATTATTAGTGATTTTTGTCATTGCAGTGTTCATGTTCCTCACTATGTAATTATTAGTGATTTATGTCCTTGCAGTGTTCATGCTCCTCACTGTTATTATTAGTTATTTATGTCCTTGCAGTGTTCATGCTCCTTGATATGTTATTATAGTGTTTTATGTCCTGGCAGTGTTCATGCTCTTTGATATGTTATTATTAGTGATTTATGTCCTTGCAGTGTTCATACTCCTCACTGTTAGTATTAGTGATTTATGTCCTTGCAGTGTTCATGCTCCTCCTGTTATTATTAGTGATTTATGTCCTGGCAGTGTTCATGCTCCTTGATATGTTATTATTAGTGATTTATGTCCTTGCAGTGTTCATACTCCTCACTGTTAGTATTAGTGATTTATGTCCTTGCAGTGTTCATGCTCCTCCTGTTATTATTAGTGATTCATGTCCTTGCAGTGTTCATGGTCCTCACTATGTAATTATTAGTGATTTATGTCCTTGCAGTGTTCATGTGGTTCATTGTTATTATTAGTGATTTATGTCCTGGCAGTGTTCATGCTCCTTGATATGTTATTATTAGTGATTTATGTCCTTGCTGTGTTCATACTCCTCACTATGTAATTATTAGTGATTTATGTCCTTGCAGTGTTCATGCTCCTCACTATGTAATTATTAGTGATTTATGTCCTTGCAGTGTTCATACTCCTCACTATGTAATTATTAGTGATTTATGTCCTTGCTGTGTTCATACTCCTCACTATGTAATTATTAGTGATTTATGTCCTTGCAGTGTTCATGCTCCTCACTATGTTATTATTAGTGATTTATGTCCTTGCAGTGTTCATACTCCTCACTATGTTATTATTAGTGATTTATGTCCTTGCAGTGTTCATGCTCCTCACTATGTAATTATTAGTGATTTATGTCCTTGCAGTGTTCATGCTCCTCACTATGTAATTATTAGTGATTTATGTCCTTGCTGTGTTCATGCTCCTCACTGTGTAATTATTAGTGATTTATGTCCTTGCAGTGTTCATGCTCCTCACTATGTTATTATTAGTGATTTATGTCCTTGCAGTGTTCATGCTCCTCACTATGTTATTATTAGTGATTTATGTCCTTGCAGTGTTCATACTTCTCACTATGTTATTATTAGTGATTTATGTCCTTGCAGTGTTCATACTCCTCACTATGTTATTATTAGTGATTTATGTCCTTGCAGTGTTCATACTTCTCACTATGTTATTATTAGTGATTTATGTCCTTGCAGTGTTCATACTCCTCACTATGTTATTATTAGTGATTTATGTCCTTGCAGTGTTCATGTTCCTCACTATGTTATTATTAGTGATTTATGTCCTTGCAGTGTTCATACTTCTCACTATGTTATTATTAGTGATTTATGTCCTTGCAATGTTCATGCTCCTCACTATGTTATTATTAGTGATTTATGTCCTTGCAGTGTTCATGCTCCTCACTGTTATTATTAGTGATTTATGTCCTTGCAGTGTTCATGGTCCTCACTATGTAATTATTAGTGATTTATGTCCTTGCAGTGTTCATGTTCCTCACTATGTTATTATTAGTGATTTATGTCCTTGTGTTCATGCTCCTCACTATGTTATTATTAGTGATTTATGTCCTTGCAGTGGTCATGTTCCTCACTATGTTATTATTAGTGATTTATGTCCTTGTGGTATTCATGTGGTTCATTGTTATTATTAGTGATTTATGTCCTTGCAGTGTTCATGTGTTTCATTGTTATTATTAGTGATTTTTGTCATTGCAGTGTTCATGTTCCTCACTATGTAATTATTAGTGATTTATGTCCTTGCAGTGTTCATGCTCCTCACTGTTATTATTAGTGATTTATGTCCTTGCAGTGTTCATGCTCCTTGATATGTTATTATAGTGTTTTATGTCCTGGCAGTGTTCATGCTCTTTGATATGTTATTATTAGTGATTTATGTCCTTGCAGTGTTCATACTCCTCACTGTTAGTATTAGTGATTTATGTCCTTGCAGTGTTCATGCTCCTCCTGTTATTATTAGTGATTTATGTCCTGGCAGTGTTCATGCTCCTTGATATGTTATTATTAGTGATTTATGTCCTTGCAGTGTTCATACTCCTCACTGTTAGTATTAGTGATTTATGTCCTTGCAGTGTTCATGCTCCTCCTGTTATTATTAGTGATTCATGTCCTTGCAGTGTTCATGGTCCTCACTATGTAATTATTAGTGATTTATGTCCTTGCAGTGTTCATGTGGTTCATTGTTATTATTAGTGATTTATGTCCTGGCAGTGTTCATGCTCCTTGATATGTTATTATTAGTGATTTATGTCCTTGCAGTGTTCATACTCCTCACTATGTTATTATTAGTGATTTATGTCCTTGCTGTGTTCATACTCCTCACTATGTTATTATTAGTGATTTATGTCCTTGCGGTGTTCATGCTCCTCACTATGTTAGTATTAGTGATTTATGTCCTTGCAGTGTTCATGCTCCTCACTATGTAATTATTAGTGATTTATGTCCTTGCAGTGTTCATGCTCCTCACTATGTAATTATTAGTGATTTATGTCCTTGCTGTGTTCATGCTCCTCACTGTGTAATTATTAGTGATTTATGTCCTTGCAGTGTTCATACTTCTCACTATGTTATTATTAGTGATTTATGTCCTGGCAGTGTTCATGCTCCTCACTATGTTAATATTAGTGATTTATGTCCTTGCAGTGTTCATACTTCTCACTATGTTATTATTAGTGATTTATGTCCTTGCAGTGTTCATACTCCTCACTATGTTATTATTAGTGATTTATGTCCTTGCAGTATTAATGGTCCTCACTATGTTATTATTAGTGATTTATGTCCTTGCAGTGTTCATACTCCTCACTATGTTATTATTAGTGATTTATGTCCTTGCTGTGTTCATACTCCTCACTATGTTATTATTAGTGATTTATGTCCTTGCAGTGTTCATACTCCTCACTATGTTATTATTAGTGATTTATGTCCTTGCGGTGTTCATGCTCCTCACTATGTTAGTATTAGTGATTTATGTCCTTGCAGTGTTCATGCTCCTCACTATGTAATTATTAGTGATTTATGTCCTTGCAGTGTTCATACTCCTCACTATGTTATTATTAGTGATTTATGTCCTTGCGGTGTTCATGCTCCTCACTATGTTATTATTAGTGATTTATGTCCTTGCAGTGTTCATACTCCTCACTATGTAATTATTAGTGATTTATGTCCTTGCAGTGTTCATGCTCCTCACTATGTTATTATTAGTGATTTATGTCCTTGCAGTGTTCATGCTCCTCACTATGTTAGTATTAGTGATTTATGTCCTTGCAGTGTTCATGCTCCTCACTATGTAATTATTAGTGATTTATGTCCTTGCAGTGTTCATGCTCCTCACTATGTAATTATTAGTGATTTATGTCCTTGCTGTGTTCATGCTCCTCACTGTGTAATTATTAGTGATTTATGTCCTGGCAGTGTTCATGCTCCTCACTATGTTATTATTAGTGATTTATGTCCTTGCAGTGTTCATACTCCTCACTATGTTATTATTAGTGATTTATGTCCTTGCGGTGTTCATGCTCCTCACTATGTTAGTATTAGTGATTTATGTCCTTGCAGTGTTCATGCTCCTCACTATGTAATTATTAGTGATTTATGTCCTTGCAGTGTTCATGCTCCTCACTATGTTATTATTAGTGATTTATGTCCTTGCAGTGTTCATGCTCCTCACTATGTTAGTATTAGTGATTTATGTCCTTGCAGTGTTCATGCTCCTCACTATGTAATTATTAGTGATTTATGTCCTTGCAGTGTTCATGCTCCTCACTATGTAATTATTAGTGATTTATGTCCTTGCTGTGTTCATGCTCCTCACTGTGTAATTATTAGTGATTTATGTCCTGGCAGTGTTCATGCTCCTTGATATGTTATTATTAGTGATTTATGTCCTTGCAGTGTTCATGCTCCTCACTATGTTATTATTAGTGATTTATGTCCTTGCAGTGTTCATACTCCTCACTATGTTATTATTAGTGATTTATGTCCTTGCGGTGTTCATGCTCCTCACTATGTTAGTATTAGTGATTTATGTCCTTGCAGTGTTCATGCTCCTCACTATGTAATTATTAGTGATTTATGTCCTTGCTGTGTTCATGCTCCTCACTGTGTAATTATTAGTGATTTATGTCCTGGCAGTGTTCATGCTCCTCACTATGTTATTATTAGTGATTTATGTCCTTGCATTGTTCATGTGGTTCATTGTTATTATTAGTGATTTATGTCCTGGCAGTGTTCATGCTCCTCACTATGTTAATATTAGTGATTTATGTCCTTGCAGTGATCATGCTCCTCACTATGTAATTATTAGTGATTTATGTCCTTGCTGTGTTCATGCTCCTCACTGTGTAATTATTAGTGATTTATGTCCTTGCAGTGTTCATGTTACTCACTATGTAATTATTAGTGATTTATGTCCTTGCATTGTTCATGCTCCTCACTATGTTATTATTAGTGATTTATGTCCTTGCAGTGGCCATACAATGAATTCATCAGTATTGTCCCAAACATCAAAGCCCCAGCCAACAATGAGTTCCTGATAACAATGAAGAAAGGGCCAAAAAAGACTGACCAGATGAAATTTTCCACAGACCACAGGGCAGATCTACTTACAGAGGCATTGGTATGGATTTTTTAATGTTGATCTTGTGTGTGTTGCACTCCTAACTTGTAGACTGTAGGCAAGGAGGAGGAGACAGTATAAGTCTACAGTGATAGCACTCCATGGCTACCTCCATATTAGTTTTTCAGCACAGACTTCTTCACCAGTAAAATATCCCAACAGCATCGGAAGTGAAATTAGCTGCACCTAAGATTTATTTGTACATAATCATGTTTAAAATGTTGCTGATTTTATCTTGATATTTTGTTCAAGACATATTCTTTCAAGAGGACTATAGTCTTTCAAGTGACCATCTATCAAATCCCATTTATCCACACATTGCAGATGTTATATCAACACATTAAGTTGGAATTTATTGATTGAAGCCAATCTGGGTATGAGCTCAGTTTTTATCTTTTTCTGCACTAATTTGACAATTGTAGCCCCATATTTACTAAGCAATTTCACCTTGCATGGTACAATTTGGTTATTCCTGATACTTATTGAAGGACTTAATTTGATAAAGCCATCGTGGATACGAGTCTTATGAGAAGACTAGATTGTTTTAATTTTCACTTTTTGAAAATTTGACAGCTATGATTTCAGATATAATTGTTTAGGACCTCAAATTCATATGGTTATGGCCACAAATTGACTTTTATCAATAAGTTTGCTTCCACTTTTTGACTTTTGAATATCTACTGTGAAACTGAATCAGATTGAAGATGGGCCTTACGAATATATATGTCAAGTTCATTAATTTCTCTTTTCTTTTAATTGAGTTTGTGCTTATCCAAATTTAATTGAGTTTGTGCCTGTTGCAAGTTTGCCCTTCATTATACCTTTTTGGCAGAGACAGTTGTTTTTTCTCTACTGGTGCTTGGTTTATTCATGTGCTGGTTTTGCCACCCAGTATAATTGTAGTTTTGTTTCATTCTCTCACACAAACAAAATGCACACATGGTGAACATAATATGCACGTTTAAAAATCTTTGTTTTCATGTAATTAGGTATAACATTATTAGTATAATTAAATAGAAGATGCCTTCATCTAAGACTGACAAGGTATTTTTTTTCACCAGTACATTGCAACTTGCAAAGTTAACCAATCATTAGCTTGGGCATGTGGCCAATAACTGGCTGTCAGTTTTCATAATTGGTCTTAAGTTCTTCAGGTGTAACTACTTTTAACTAAAGTTATTTGAGCAATTATACTTTGTTAACTGAAATCACTGAAAACGAAGCAAAGTTCCATAGATTTGTGTCTTTTTGGACATGTCTGTTGTAAAATTATGCCTCAAAATGGATATAGAAATTAATATTCATTTCTTTGCAGAGATTCCATAATCAATTTGCAGAAGGCAATAAGATAGCAAAGGTAGGTCAATTACAGTCTCAGTTTTATCCCATTACTCTAATGTTAAATCTGTGTATCATGATGCCCTCCATTTCTCTGACCATTAATCCAGTTGAGAAAAAAAATTATGAAAAATTAGAATTTCTGTAGGCCATTTGGAAGCACATTATGACTGACTGGATTTATCCAGGTCCATTTAGTAATAAAATTATTCATCTGTCCAATATTTAAGCCTAGACAGATATGAAAGGAGGACTTCTGCTATGGGAATAGTTAATACTTTTTAGCTGTAACCTATTTTTGGATATAAGTTTTATACAGTAACTGCTTTATGGAACAACTATAGTGAGGCAAAGTGAAATATTAAGTAATGTTTTTAAATATTTTTATAGTATTTTAACTGTTATTTGTTCATCTGACAAATATATGAAAGAAACAGGAGTATAAAATGTCTATTTTGAACATAATAGATTTCTACATTTATGTATCCAGATTTTTTTTCAACTTGTCCCTGTTCTGGCTGAAGAGAGGTCATTTTGATCAGATATAAGAGTCTGTCAGTGACCCTGTAATGTAATACTAATTTCCGGACAATCTATTTTATTGGTAGGAAACATCATCACTGCTTTTTCTGTAGGTTCTGAGCATGTCAAGACTTGTCTTGGTCAGTTATGATGTATATGAACAAAGCACTACACTACTACTGCATCAGTACATTGTAACCTTTTATGTCTTGATGTGCCATAAAACCCCAAACAAAACTGGACCAAAATCTCAGTAGCCACAGAAACATAAGCCTTAACTTGGCTTTAAAGCTATCCTAAAGAAAATGTTTTAGAAAGCACAAACTTTCAGCAACAATAGTCACAATATGTAGATCTGCTAGCCCTTTGATTTAAAACTAAATCTTGCTAAAATTACCCTTAAAATAAAGACATTTGCCACCAAAAAAATAAATATGGTCATTGTTGTCAGATCAAGGCATTGAGTTTTCTGGGTTTTGTCCAGATCCAGATTTTCATATTTGATTCAGCTGAATTAGTCAAGGAACCAGGCTCTTCACAGGAGTATCTCAATCACTTAAACCTGCCCACACATTTCATGGAGACCTCCTGCATAATCAAGCTTTTGTTTACAGCATAATTTAGAAATGTCATCCAACACACAAAATGCTGTGAAGGCAAAAGGGACAAAAAGCCGCTTAGAAAGTTCAAACAATCAGCACAGAAGTATAAATAGGGAATATTCATATTGGAAAAAGCAGGAAATGAAACTATTATCCCAGGTATGTTTACTGAACATTATTCCATGTCAATTTGATTAATATAGCATTTTGATCTCCATGGGGTTTGGAACTAAAGTTTCTGAAACTGAATTGCAGGTCACTATGGTCTAAGCATACTTTACAAACTTGTAGTTGAACACAGCATTGCTTTTCTGTATTAGAACATACTTATGAATTTTTGAGATGCATATTTTGTTATAAACTAACTGGAGATAGATCTAAATTCAAGAAAAAGTAGTGACTGCCATGTTGAGAAGATCTTGTTAGGATTGGCTGCTCAGTAAAGCAAAATTTGCAGCAACATTTTTCCCATTTTTTGCACAGATTTGGAGATAAGTTATTTGCAGAAAATTATGTTTTGGTTGCAACTTACTATGCAAAAGAAAACATAATGAATTGTTGTATTTGACCTTTTAACATACTTAGTTGTTTGATCTAATATAATGTTTGTGAAACAGCAGTGCAGCCTCATTTCTCAGGTATTTCTAATTTCACTGTATTGCATTGAGTATTAAGTACTTATTACAAATTTAATATCAGATTTGGGAAGTAAAGAATGTATAAACGATATGTAATTTTGCATTTATCAGCTGTGTTAGAGTTTACTTTGATATTCATCTTGGTTCATATTTATTGTTTTGATTTTAATTACCTATATAAAACATGAAAATTGGTATTCATGAATTATAATGAATTTGCAGTACTGTATAAAAATACAGATAAATAGATTTTCAGAAACATAAGATGCATTAACATTTAACCTTTGTTGATAATTGAATGTTCTGCATTTTGTGTTTTGGATTTGCTTTTCCCAGTTACTTCATGTTGCACAAATCATTTTGTTTGCACTGTTTAGGCTTCCATTTTTGTTTTATTGGTAAAGTAGCTTATTTCAGGATGTGTCAGCTTCATTTCCATTTAATATTTCTTTTACAGATTCAATCAAGTTTTTTTATTGATTATTGCAGAGATTCAATGCCTACAAACATCACTGGTCAGACAACAAGGTCCCGGTGATTTTAGAACTTAATGCCAGCTCACTGGATCAGTTAGATCCCTCTACAGGCAGACGATTGTGTTCCTATGACTACAAGGACCTGGAAGGACTTACTAGGGTCAGCATGTCTCCAGATTTTCATGACTTGTATGACAGCAGTTAATCAGTTGTTACCTTAAAGAAAGTCCAGTGGCTTGCTGATAAATCTAATCTCCCAGCTGGGTGTGAATATTTATCTAATCAGTTTTGGTTGCCCAGTATGGGTTGGTCAAGCAGTTCAATAGAACTCCAGCCAGTTTCAATAGAGGCTTCTAATGTGAAACATTAACATTTTCAAATCTTTATAACTTAACAGTTCCAGTGCAGTTTTCATGAAATTTTCTGAATATTCTTTGAAGTGCTATGTCAGTAACCAGGGATTTTTAAAAACTTGTGGTACTTATTAGATTGAATATCTCTTTATCATAGTGGTCAGTAAGGATGGTGCTTTCCTTGCTTCCAGAACTTTATGCATTTGTTTCTTGTTTCTCAAGTTTTATAATCTGGTCTGTGTAACCCCCCACTTGTTGTTTTCCAGCCGTTCAACCTAAAATCCATTTGTACTAAATTGAATGTTATTGCAATAAGAAAGTATTGGACTTGGAGCCATGACATTTTACACACCATTATGGTCATGAATAAAACTGATGGTGTGATTAGATTTGCAGGTCATTACAGCAGTTTTGCAACATTTTTTTCATGCAGGTTTGGGCTTAGACAAAAACCTTGCTCACACAGTTAAGCAAAAACCACTTGAGTTAGATAAATTAAATTCATTAACCATATTTGTATTCAGATATAAATAACCTGATTAGATTTTCAGTTCATTACAGCCAGTTATAGATTTTTACTTGAAGCATCAGACTCAGGTTGTCATATTTCTTTTGTGAGGTATTTTTTCATAATCTAAATATACTTGACTTTTGAATTGCCCTTTCATGATTTCTATATTCTATTCAATGATTGTAAATATAAATATATTTTGATTTTAATAATATTTGTGAATTCATTTTTTAAGGGTCTAGAGTTTGCAAAAGTTAAGCTTAAAAATATCTGATTACATCTGTAGGTGGGGGGATGAGGATCTGAACAGTCCCTGTACACACAACATCCATATACATGGAATGACATTTTTTTAAAATCAGGGTTATAAAGGTAGTATATTTCGTCCTCTAGTAACATAATTAGTTTTTGTTCTTGTCTTTGTTACAGCTGTCAGACTATCCAGGTGGATTAGCTGTAATACACGGAGGTTTTAATAGACTGGTATGGGTCTTATATCTGTTGATTTATCTTTTCAAATCTTTCAGAAATCTATTAAATAATTTAGGCAGCTTATCTATGTGCATTTAAATCAATTTCAGACATGAATATTGGCAGTATATTAACAGTTTTGTTTTCTAAGAATTTTCATAAGATTTATTATATGTAAGAACCAATATTTACTGATTTCCATTTTAAATATGTGCATATACAGCAGGAGGTCAAATTTTACAAAACACACCAAATAAAATGGAATATTGAAACACCATATGGGATTGGATACACTAAATATATAGAATAGTCATATTTTATTTCCCATATCGCTGAATATTTTTTTTCATGTTTATAACTCTTAAGTCATAAATTATATTTGAACAGGGTGCAAGTGTAAATAAATTGCTTTGCAACATACAGTTATGATATCAATGGAAATGTCTAAGCACTAATCATTAACTGACTAAGGATAGAAATATTACTGTTTCTTTGTTTAGAAACAATACTCATACCAACTATGTGGTGATAGTAGATATACATTGTAATTCTTAAGTTTTTATACAGTCTGTCAGTCAGTCAGTCCATCCAGCTGTGTCTGTAACTCTGTCTACTTCTAATATCCTGTAAAGAAATTCAAGAAACTTGGTACAACTAACTACTAGAGAGGCATAATTTTTTTTGGCTGTTCCTCTAAGGTCCTGGAATTTTCAGAAGCGTGTGTGTGCAAAGAACAGAATACAGAACTTATGAAATGACTGACATTTTTTAATATATTTATTACCAGTATTTAAATATGCCATTAATGCAGGACACACACACACACACATGCGTATGTGTGTGTATGTATGTATGTATGTATGTATGTATGTATGTATATATGTATGTATGTATCTAAGATTTGGGATTTTAACCCATGGGTCACAATCTGAAAGATGAGGGTAGAGAGAAATTTGTAATTAAGAATATGTCATTTAGTGGCTTTAGAAGTAACCAAAACTTAAAGAAAATTTTGATTGATGGAAACTTAGGTCATGTTATTCAGTGACATAATTACTATATCATTGTAAATCTCTGAGCACTAATTGTAATAAATATATTTTAAACCATTTTCAGCATTTATTTTCATCACCACAACTGGATGAGCTGGTAAAGGCTGTAATGGATATGGCTGCTAATTATGTAGGCATTGCTGTCAAGCAGAGAAAAGAACCAATCACTTTTGAACAATTTCAGAACCACAGACTTGGAAAGTTCAGGTATATTATACAGAGTTCTCTTCAGAAATATTTCATCATGTAGTAATAAAGATATACTGTGTAGTGATAAAGATATACTGTGTAGTGATAAATATATACAGTGTAGTAATAAAAATATACTGTGTAGTGATAAAGATATACAGTGTAGTATTAAAGATATACTGTGTAGTGATACAAATACACAGTGTAGTGATAAAGATATACTATGTAGTGATAACAAATATACAGTGTAGTGATAAAGATATACTGTGTAATGATAACAAATTTACAGTGTAGTGATAAAGATATACTGTGTAGTGATAACAAATATACAGTGCAGTTATAAAGATATACAGTATAGTGATACAAATATACAGTGCAATTATAAAGATATACTGTGTAGTGATAAAATATACAGTGTAGTGATAAAGATATACTGTGTAGTGATACAAATACAGTGTAGTGATAAAGATATACTGTGTAGTGATAACAAATATACAGTATAGTGATAAAGATATACTGTGTAGTGATTCAAATACACAGTGTAGTGATAAATATATACTGTGTAGTGATAACAAATATACAGTGTAGTGATAAAGATATACTGTGAAGTGATGCAAATACACAGTGTAGTGATAAACATATTGCATTAAGATAAATACTGTCTAGTGATAAATATATACTTTGTAATGATTGACATATACTGTGTAGTGATTAACATAATGTATAGTAGTAAATATACTATGTAGTGATAACAGTGTTTTGTTGTGATCAACATGTGTTGTGCAGTGATAAACTTAAACATAATGATGATAAATATATAATGTGTAGTGACAAACATAAACTGTGTAGTGATCAACATAATGTATAGTAGTAAATATACACTGCAGTGATAACAGTATGTGTTGTGATCAACATATGTTGTGTAGGGATAAACTTACACTTAATGGTGATAAATATATAATGTGTAGTAATAAACATATACTGTGTAGTAATAAACATAATATGGTAATAATGATGATGATGGTGATAATTATTATTATTATTATTATTATTATTATTATTATTATTATTATTATTATTATTATTATTATTATTGAAAAATAAATAAGACAGTAATGTTTGTTTATTCCAGGTGACATAAGTACCTGGAAGCTTCTCTAAAAAAAAAAAAACATTCAGTTAGTAAAAGTGTACAGTAGCAACATTGACTGCATGAAATAAAAATAATTTTATTGTAAAATGTTCATGGAAATTAAGCAAGGTTAACATGCTGTTATTTTATTGATATATAATATCAAACACATACATATGTCATAAAATCAGGATTGCTCATTAAAACATATGCATGGATATAATTTTTTAAAAGTGGAAACATTGAGTACTTACATGATGTTGTAAACTTTTCCATGAGACTGTACTCTTCTAAGCAAAAGAATTTTTAAAAATAGTCTGGGATGTATAAATCATTGTTTTTACTTGACTTTGAAAAATTGTCTACCCTTGTGAATATTATTATGAATACACCCCACATAACTGTAGCATCGTAAAAATGACAAATTTATTTTCTTTCAAAGTACTGATGAAGCTTTGACATCATATGCAGAATTCACTGTCCAGAAGGTGTCACCACGTCACCCTGACAATGTACGAAGGACTATCTGTCTCACAGAAACTTGCCTGGTTGAGAGAGACCCAGCTACATATAATGTAACCACTGTCAAGCCTCTCTGTGATGTAAGTTGCAGCAAGATTTTGTTGGAATCTTTTTTTAAAAAACCAGTAGGAAACTTGGAAGTGTAATACGCATTTAGAATGCAATGGTCAGAAATGCTTCTAGGTCACAGGTTTGCATGTTTCTCACAGAAATATGTTTGATTATGCAACTTCTCAAAACCAATGAGGGAAAGGTCACACAAATTGTTTGTGGTTTCTGCAATTTGTTGTGCCCAATGCATGCTGTTTTTTTGTTTAAGACAATTTAAAAATATTTTGTTAAATTAAGTCATGGTTTTCCATTTTTTGCTGGTTATATCGATCAACCTATACTAAAGTCAATTAAGTCTTTAAATACAGGTATCTGTATTATTGAGATCTGCTGTGGTTTTTGCAGAAACTATCCAGTGGTTCTGATGAAATTATCGCCTAGAGCGGTATAACAAACATATCCACTGATCAGCAATAACACATTTGTAGTGAGTGTAATAAGCAGCAAGTATTTTGAATGTCAATAATGAAAGACGACCAACCTCTGTTCTTCAGAGGCTGTGACCTTGGCATAAAGCCTTGCAACAAATGTGATCTTACAACTGAAATATCAAAGGGACAATGTGATCAAGTTGTGGAAAAATATGTTCAAATATCATGAAGACCAGTTCCCAAATTTGTTTAATTTGGCTGAAAATGCAGTGGCTCTCCCATTACACACAGCAATATGTGGGAAAGGATTTAGTTTACAAAACAAAGTCACACTGCTCTTAACGGAATAAACTGGTGACTATTCAGATACACTGGGATGAGACCATTTCCAGTTTTCATAGGCTTTGAAGAAACGGGGATGAGACCATTTCCAATATTCATAGGCTTTGAAGAAATGGGGATGAGACCATCTCCAATTTTAATAGGCTTTGAAGAAATGGGGATGAGACCATCTCCAATTTTTATAGGCTTTGAAGAAACGGTGATGAGACCATTTCCAATTTTCATAGACTTTGAAGAAATGAGGATGAGACCATTTCCAATTTTCATAGGCTTTGAAGAAATGGGGATGAGACCATTTCCAATTTTCATAGGCTTTGAAGAAACGGGGATGAGACCATCTCCAATTTTTATAGGCTTTGAAGAAACGGGGATGAGACCATTTTCAATTTTTATAGGTTTTGAAGAAACGGGGATGAGACCATTTCCAATTTTTATAGGCTTTGAAGAAACGGGGATGAGACCATTTCCAATTTTTATAGGCTTTGAAGACTGAGTAATAAGAAGCAGGAAAGAAAATTTAACAGCAAAGTAAATTGGGTATGCAGAGACTTTGTATATTTGTTGTCAAAGAAGTGATATAAAGTCATTAAATGCTCATCTTAAATTAGGTATACATATAATAATGTTGTCTGCCATCAGCTTGCATTTGGCATTGTCCCTCTATCCATCCACTCCTTCCTTTTTCTTCCCTTAAGAAAATTCCTAGAAGAAAATCTGAATATTCTTTATGTGACAGCTCCATGCAGTAATGTGGTAAAACACTCATTCAACACTTAAGCATTTAGAGGTGTGATTCCCATTGGTGATGTATGTATATGGTTGTCCAATGTCATTGGGGTTGTTTTTTTCTTCAGTTCTCTGATTCCTTCATATGAGATATTTGTGAGGTATCATATCAAGATTACAGAACAGTAATTGCTATAGCACTTGATACAAGGGACTTCAATAAAGATAGTTTATAAGCATATCGTACTCCATGCTGTTAATAATCCAATATCACACACACATACACACTCCATCTTCACTACCCAAGGTTCCGATATGATAACCCTATCTACACCTTGGCAGATCAAACAGATATATTTATGCTTTGTCCTAGCAACATCTATTGGATTTCATGAGTTGCCTTTCTTTGTATGTAATGCCAACTAACCAGTAGTGTGGTACATTGTACATCAGCCAAAAATTGAAAAGGCAATTGACCTATAAAGGATACTTTGTAAGTTTAACATCGAAAGTATGACTGTGTACCAGTGGGAAGCCATTACATGTCTATTTGAGTGAAAGGTATGTGTGCAAACAAGTACTGGCAGTGGAAAATTGCTTATTTATCAGTCCTTTCATGTAGTATGCTCCTTGTGTCTATATCATGTAGGAACTGTGTTCAAATTTGAACAACTTAATTTTGATTTGATACAGTGGCTTGCAATGCATCCAGTGAAATTTACATACCAGAAGCACTTAATTATCTGCTCGACATGTAAGGGTGTAGATGGAGCTATCATATTGGAACCTTGATCATGCCCTTATGGTGCTAATTATGCCAAGAAAATGTATGTGTGGGTGGAAATGAACACCTTGATTGAAAGATTTGCATATGATACATTCTTGCTCATTTTATGTTTATATATGTTTATATATAATTTTTAGAAATCTTATACCATCTCAAGGCCCATCACATAGGTGATTGAAAACAGAAAGGAGTTATTCAATTCAGAAGTTTTTCCTTTGGCCTTGAAGGTGTTAAGAAATTGAATCATTTTGCTTCATTTTCTCTTCCAGAATTTACAACCATTGAAAAACTTTGAAAAGGAGAAAAAGTGAAATATATGAAATATTTAACAATATTTTGTAGGTAATTTTTTTTTGCTGTAGGTTTTTGCCTTGGTCAGAGATCAAGAACATCCGCAACAGTTTTCAGTGGAATATGTCAAAGGCGCTGTAAGGACCTACCTTTCAACAGATAGGTGAGTTAAAGCTAAGATTTGATGAAATAGCAGTTATCTATCACATTGCAGATTTTAATATGTAACCATTGCATTATTCTTTAATATGAAAATTCTCTGTATCCATGACAATTTAATTTATAATAATAATTTAATTATTCTTTTGCTGGTATAATTAGAAGCATAAAAAGTAATTAGTCTGCTAAGGATATAAAATAAAACCAGGCTGATAGCCACATTCTTCAACATAGAATATAAAAATAAAACCAGGCTGGTAATCATGATCTTTGACAAGAATATAATGTAACATCAAGCTGATAATCAGGATGCTAAAACTAGCCTGATAATCTCAATCCCTAGCATAGAATATGAAAACAGAACCAGGCTGATAATCACAATCCCTAGCATAGAGTATGAAAACAGAACCAGGCTGATAATCACAATCCATAGCATAGAATATGAAAACAGAACCAGGCGGATAATCTCAATCCCTAGCATAGAATATGAAAACAGAACCAGGCTGATAATCACAATCCATAGCATAGAATATGAAAACAGAACCAGACTGATAATCTCAATCCATAGCATAGAATATGAAAACAGAACCAGGCTGATAATCACAATCCCTAGCATAGAATATGAAAACAGAACCAGGCGGATAATCTCAATCCCTAGCATAGAATATGAAAACAGAACCAGGCTGATAATAACAATCCATAGCATAGAATATGAAAACAGAACCAGGCTGATAATCTCAATCCCTAGCACAGAATATGAAAACAGAACCAGGCTGATAATCACAATCCATAGCATAGAATATGAAAACAGAACCAGGCTGATAATCTCAATCCCTAGCATAGAATATGAAAACAGAACCAGGCTGATAATCACAATCCCTAGCATAGAATATGAAAACAGAAACAGGCTGATAATCTCAATCCCTAGCATAGAATATGAAAACAGAATCAGGCTGATAATCACAATCCCTAGCATAGAATATGAAAACAGAACCAGGCTGATAATCACAATCCCTAGCATAGAATATGAAAACAGAACCAGGCTGATAATCACAATCCCTAGCATAGAATATGAAAACAGAACCAGGCTGATAATCTCAATCCCTAGCATAGAATATGAAAACAGAATCAGGCTGATAATCACAATCCCTAGCATAGAATATGAAAACAGAACCAGGCTGATAATCACAATCCCTAGCATAGAATATGAAAACAGAACCAGGCTGATAATCTCAATCCCTAGCATAGAATATGAAAACAGAACTAGCCTGATGATCACAATCCCTAGCATAGTTGGCGCTCTACAGTTTCATATTTAGCCTAGGATTAGAATTTTAAAGAAAAAGAGTTTTCCCGGGTTTCCTCACTAGTTATACTGGCTATTTAAAAGAGACTTTGTATATCTTAGGTTTTGTTCAAAGAACCTTTAATTCCCTTTATTTTGATGTATGATTGATGGGTGTAATATGGATTAGAGAGTATACAGCTTTGCCTTGCTCCAGATGTGCACCTTTCAAAAAAGGGATAGCTCTACTTGCTCATTTTCACTTCTCAAACTTCAGAGGTAAATTGTAAAAAATAGAGCCGATAATTTTTTTTACATTTTATGTATTTGATAATTCATTCATTGCACTTTTAGAAGCTGGTATTGTCTAGTTTGGCAAAATTCATTTTCCATATTTTAATAGCTGCCAAGAATAGTGTACTTTAGACAAATTCAGGTTGATTTTTGGAGCACAAGGGAGCAGTCATTTTAGTTAGCAGAGTCCTAAGATAATTTAAATTTTCCAAAAGTACAATATCCTAAGAAATTTCAGCCACGTTACATGAAAGTAGCATATAGGTATGCCAACATTCTCTCCACTATGCATGTTTAAAATGCAAATAACTTCACCTTACATACATCACTCTCTCAAAAGTACATAATAACTGGTGAGCGCCACCATAGAATAAGAAAAAAGAACCAGGCTGATAATAACAATCCATAGCATAGAATATGAAAACAGAACCAAGCTAATAATAACAATCCATAGCATAGAATATGAAAACAGAACCAGGCTAAAAATAACAATCCATAGCATAGAATATGAAAACAGAACCAGGCTAATAATAACAATCCATAGCATAGAATATGAAAACAGAACCAGGCTGATAATAACAATCCCTAGCATAGAATATGAAAACAGAACCAGGCTGATAATCACAATCCATAGCGTAGAATATGAAAACAGAACCAGGCTGATAATCACAATCCCTAGCATAGAATATGAAAACAGAACCAGGCTGATAATCACAATCCCTGGCATAGAATATGAAAACAGAACCAGGCTGATAATCACAATCCCTAGCATAGAATATGAAAACAGAACCAGGCTGATAAATACAATCCCTAGCATAGAATATGAAAACAGAACCAGGCTGATAATCACAATACCTAGCATAGAATATGAAAACAGAACCAGGCTGATAATCACAATCCCTAGCATAGAATATGAAAACAGAACCAGGCTGATAATCACAATCCCTAGCACAGAATATGAAAACAGAACCAGGCTGATAATCTCAATCCCTAGCATAGAATATGAAAACAGAACCAGGCTGATAATCACAATCCCTAGCATAGAATATGAAAACAGAACCAGGCTGATAATCACAATCCCTAGCATAGAATATGAAAACAGAACCAGGCTGATAATCACAATCTCTAGCATAGAATATGAAAACAGAACCAGGCTGATAATCTCAATCCCTAGCACAGAATATGAAAACAGAACTAGGCTGATAATCTCAATCCCTAGCATAGAATATGAAAACAGAACTAGCCTGATAATCACAATCCTTAGCATAGAATATGAAAACAGAACTAGCCTGATAATCTCAATCCCTAGCATAGAATATGAAAACAGAACCAGACTGATGATCACAATCCCTAGCATAGGTGGCGCTCTACAGTTTCATATTTAGCATAGGGTTAGAATTTTAAAGAAAAAGAGTTTCCCCGGGTTTCCTCACTAGTTATACTGGCTATTTAAAAGAGACTTTGTATATCTTAGGTATTGTTCAAAGAACCTTTAATTCCCTTTATTTTGATGTATGATTGATGGGTGTAATATGGATTAGAGAGTATACAGCTTGGCCTTGCTCCAGATGTGCACCTTTCAAAAAAGGGCTAGCTCTACTTGCTCATTTTCACTTCTCGAACTTCAGAGGTAAATTGTAAAAAATAGAGCCGATAATTTGTTTTACATTTTATGTATTTGATAATTCATTCATTGCACTTTTAGAAGCTGGTATTGTCTAGTTTGGCAAAATTCATTTTCCATATTTTAATAGCTGCCAAGAATAGTGTACTTTAGACAAATTCAGGTTGATTTTTGGAGCACAAGGGAGCAGTCATTTTAGTTAGCAGAGTCCTAAGATCATTTAAAATTTCCAAAAGTACAATATCCTAAGAAATTTCAGCCACATTACATGAAAGTAGCATATAGGTATGCCATTATTCTCTCCACTATGCATGTTTAAAATGCAAATAACTTCACCTTAACATACATCACTCTCTCAAAAGTACATAATAACTGGTGAGCGCCACCATAGAATAAGAAAAAAGAACCAGGCTGATAATAACAATCCCTAGCATAGAATATGAAAACCGAACCAGGTTGATGATCAGGGTCTTCAACACAGAATCTAAAATGAAATTAGCTGATAATTATGATCTTCAACATGGAATAAAACCAGATGATAATCAGGATCCTGAACATAGAAAATAAAATGAAACCTACCAAACAATCACAATTCTGAATACAGAATATAAAATGAAACCTGGCTGATAATCATGAAGCTGATTCACAATGACGCTATTTGTATGTGAAGCAACAATATATTTTTTATAAAGTTTTTATTTATTCAGTATTCAAGTTGTTATCTGTGTAATATGAGTATTAAATTTTGAATATCAATGACATGCCATTTCATATTCCCATACACTTTCAGGCTATGCCACCAGGTGCCTAAACCAAATGCAAATTGAGACTTTTGTGACAACCATAATTGTAATGGTTATATTGAGATCAGTCTCCAGATACTATGATACATTGGCAGGAGTTGCTTCCCTTTATACCAGGTGCAAGCAGTTTGGTTTCATTAGAAGAAAAAAAAAATGAATAAAACAAACATAAGATCAGTCTTGCAACAATGTGAAGAAAAATTGATATGTAAATATTTATATTAATTAAGCATGTAATTGATGATAATACCGTTCTGAATTAAGACTCTTCAAGTTTATAGTGACCTTTGACCTTTTGCAGTTTGCGGCAATATGGTTTTAATCTTATTAATATTATTTCAGAGATGCCTTGCTTGCGTCATTGTTGGATGGAGTGAGAGCCTCAGGAAATCGTGATATCTGTGTGAGAATGACACCTACATATAGAGGCTACCGACTGGGTAAAAGTCTCTTGTCAAAAACATTTATTGAGCCAACATTGGCAGAAGCTCAACATTGCACTTCATACATCTGTCTGTGCCCTTAATGTTAAAGTCTTTTCATTTCAATACCATTATATCTCACCTGGATTTGGAATGAATCCTCAGTATAAATGTCCACATCAATATTCAGGGGACATGCCTTTACCTTTCATTTAGTTTGCTTCATGACAGTTTGTGAAATTTACATTTTTTGTGTCATTATAATGGAAAATTCAGTAATGGGTAGGGAGTAGACTGCATGAGCGATAAGGATGCAGTATTGTAGCCATTAGTGATATGTGTGGAAATGATTGGATCAGAATGGGTAAGGGAGTAAACTTCATAAAGATGCATTAGTGTGGCCATTAGTGATACATGTGGAAATATTTGGACCAAAATTATGGCAAAGTACAAGATTTATGAAGGCAACATTTGTAGCAGGTCAAACACTCAGCATCTATCCCTGGGAGAAGGAAAAATGACCTTTCAAGTCAAACAGCTGCATAAAGAAGGCTTCACTTAAACACTTGATTTGAGGTATATTGGAAACAATTTGAAAACAATAATTATTAAAGGCATGTAATTTTGTTTCCTGGATGTGCTATATATTATATACTTTATATTAGACAAATGTTGTGTATAATCATATATGCATTTATGTATATGTCTAATGTAGCTAGCTGGGTTTTGGAAAATGTATTCTTTTTAGTTATTAGGGCAGTTAGGTTGATGCCACATTCTATTATTATTTTTCCTTGGCAAGTTAACTCAAATGTATATCCACATCTTTTTTCATATAAGCTTTCAGAATCATCTGTCACAGGATTACCATTTTGTCACAGGATTACCATTTTATCACAGGATTACCATTTTGTCACAGGATTACCATTTTGTCACAGTATTTTGTCATAGGATTACCTACCATTTTGTCACAGGATTACCATTTTGTCACAGGATTATCAATATAAATGTGATAAACTTTTTAAAAACTTGTTCAAGTGTGAAAGTAACAGCTGAGTTTAGATCCATCTATTCCCATTTAGTGTAAACATGGCACTAGCTTTGGAACATGTCTTTGTTTGAAACAGATTGTTATTACAGGTAGTCTTTTCACTCCCGGATTTTGATGTAAATAAGCATACTTTTTGAAAGAATTCCATCTGCAATATTCCTCTGTCTTTTTGCATAGGACTGAACTACTTTGTCTTTCCACTCATAAAATTGAATGACCAACTTACAGGCTTTTATGAGATAGTAGAAGTCCTGAGGCAGTTTCTGATATGTTGTTATGAAGAATTATTCAGAACCATTTAGACTTATGTTTATCATGAAAATTGCTTGCCAAATACATGTCTGTTAGTTACTACAACTATTATATAGTTTTTACGAATTTATTTTTATCAGATTGTTTATTTTTATCAGATTGCAATGTCTATTTGCATTTTAGTTTTAGCTGGTCAAAGAACAGCCCCTCTTGGCATATGTAAAAGTCCCTGGAGACTTCTGTTTATTGTAATTATTATTTATTAATTATTATTAATTATTTTTTTTGTTGCTTTATTCCTTCCTTAGGTCCATTCACAGTCCCTGTGGATGAAGAAGTAGAAAGTCAGCACCTTAAATTTATAATATCCCCTCCAGGTATGTAAAACATAATTGTAAACTAGATTAATGTGTTCAATAAAAAGTTGTGATCATACAATTTTCGAAAATTTTAGGTTTAAACTTCATTGTAATAATATTTCATTAGTATTCAGTATTTTCAGAGCTTTGCAGAACATAAATGTTTTAAAAATTCTTAGCTTATAAAAAGTGTTAAAAATTCCTAAAATATAATGATCTGTTTTTTTAAAAAACCCAAAGATTTGAGAAATATTATAAACAAGAAAGAATATGTTCCCAAAATCCCTTTAATTTTGCAAATATTGATGTAAGTATAAGAAACACCACTAGACAGATTTCAAACCATGATAACATTAAGCTTTCTTACATAACACTTGCCATAAAAAAAAAACAAATGATGACTGATACCTTTACTTGAAAGAATCTGACATATTCAGCATAATATCTGGATGGTGTGGTTAAAAAGTTAAAATTCGGTAAAATTTTGTGAGGTTAAAAGCTTATTACAATAAATTCACATCTGCAGTTTCTTAAAGAGTGTCTCTTTTTTTTGTCTGTATACATATTAAAAATTTGTTATATGAAATCACAATATGCTGATGGATGTTCTCTGGACTATATATTGATACTGCATTAAAAGAAAAATTTCAAGTATTTAATTATTTGTTTGTCATTTTTTTTGCAGAGGGAATGACGTTTGATGTGGCAGTATTTAGGTTCAACAGTAATGTCTCATACAGTGGATTGTTGCATGCTGTTACACAAGATGTAAGTAATCGAAGTGCAGTGGTATTATTCAATTAGACAGTTTGTATCCTTCTGCATGAAGTTAACCTTGGGGAAAATTTTATCCTTCCTAACCAAGCACTCATTGCCTGCATGTATTTTTGCAGTTGTACATCATTGTACTTAAGGGTGTCTGTGTGTTTGAAATTCATAACCTATTCCATGTTACTGTTCGGACAGTGAATTTTCCTAATATGGAGATATTTTTAAATTGAGTTTCTCCACTGAATATATCACCTGATCATATTAACATCAGATTAACATCAGCTTCTTTTCAAATCTAGCCCTTCTGAATATATACACACACACACACACACACACACACACATACACACACACAAAGGGAAGTAACTATTACATATATTACATCCCTTTGTTTCCTGCTAGATACATATGCCATGTTTACTAATTTTCACTTTCACTCAAGAATATGGACAACAGTTTGTACACACACACACACACACACACACACACACACACACACAAAGGGAAGTAACTATTACATATATTACATCCATTTGTTTCCTGCTAGATACATATGCCATATGTTTACTAATTTTCACTTTCACTCAAGAATATGGATAACAGTTTGTATACACACACACACACACACACACACACACACACACACACACACAAAGGGAAGTAACTATTACATATATTACATCCCTTTGTTTCCTGCTAGATACATATGCCATATGTTTACTAATTTTCACTTTCACTCAAGAATATGGATAACAGTTTGTATATATATATATACACACACACACACACACACAAAAAGAAGTAACTATTATATATATTACATCCCTTTGTTTCCTGCTAGATACATATGCCATATGTTTACTAATACTTTATGAATCCATTAAAGATTGTCAACTTTTCCATGTTTTGTGGTTAGATGGCTTAAATTTTGTTCCCTGGGGTAGGTGTGTTTTGGAATTTTAATGTAGCTTTAGCAATTTTCAGTCATAGTGCTATGATGTCTGCAGTGTGGCAGTTTATAGTGATGTCTAGCACTGGGGATCATGCTGCAGACATGTAGCATCATGTTCCACCCAGTTGCATTATCCTGACACCAGTCTGACCATTCGTAGCACTAACCTCTTAATGCTGAGTGCTAAGTGAGGCAGCTGCTAGTACCATTTTTATAAATCTTTGGCATGACTTCGCTGGGGTTCGAACCCGTGCCTCTTGCATCCGAGGTGAATGTTCTAACCACTAAGCCACTGGATACACAGGATGTTAATGGCTTTTTAGCAACTTTTTGGATGAATTTTTTTATATTTATTGAATCATGTTGGACTTGGTTGTTGACATTTATTGTCATCTGTGTTCACCTGTGCATTTGTTGAATTAAAAAGTAGACACTATGGTTCATATAGATCCATGAATCATTTAGGTTCTTTCTCTTAAAGAATTTTGCCTAATTGCAGTGTATCTAAGCCATCAAGTCAGCTGATGTGCAGGCTTATTGACCAGAGATAAAGATATTGTTTTGTTGAAGTGCCATCCTGTGACAAGGTCTATCTGCTATGGCCCATTAGAGTTTCCAATGATCAGTCCAAGCCAGCTGTCCTTCATGGCAAGCCTCATCTGTCTGTCTCCCAGATCATATAAATTGTCCTGATAGCTGGATTTTGCTGGCTATCAGTTTGTTTTGACACTCACTGTTTGGGTCACATTCTGTTTTATCACATTGGCAGGTACCACACTAAACACAAGGATGATAAGGCAGTATCACTTTCATGCAAATTGCTTTAGCCAAATATATGTATACAGGGTGAGGGTAACCACTCTTGTAGAATGGAACACCCTCAGTTTGTTGCTGTGCTCCATTCTGATGCAAGAGAAGACCTTTCAATTCAATCTGTTGTAGATAAAGGCCATTTTGACAATGTCAAACAACTGAATTATCTCCAGTAGGGAGTACCATATCATCAGAACTTTGTGTTATGGTATGTGAGTTTCTCTTCTGGAGCACTGGATACCTAATTTCATTGCAAGACCATCATACACTAGGCAACATGAATGTCCTGGCAAAGAGGCCAACTGTTACACATAGATTTGTCTCTCCATCCTTTGATCTTTAATTTAGTTTGCACCCAGCTAGTCTTGGATTACAGATTGAAAACTATTGATATCACCACCCTTTAACTTTAGCTGTACATGAAAAGACAAATACATCTTACTTTGGTCTGAGATTTTAATTCCTCAATGTCAGCTTCAGCCTGAATAGTACATAACCTACCAGTATCTAGTGACAGTGGAACATGTTCTTGTTGAGTGGATAGGCTTTCGTCCAGTGAGACATAAAATATGAGTTAACTTGACAGAAGAGTTCTTGAGAACTAATGGTATGGTATTTCAACTGTTGTGCATTGTCCAGCATCCCTTAGCAATTTTCTTTAACTTCTCAAAAACCAATTTGAAACAATTACTGTCATAAAAAATGCAGTCAAAAGTGTTGGAGAAAAGCATCCTGCTGACCTAGATTTATTAGCATCCTGCTGACCTAGATTTATTGGTCTTGCCTTTGGATGTTAAGCTGATGTTAGCCAGGAGAGTGCTCTCAAGCCCTTTTGGGCCTGTTGTTTTTCTGTGAACTTGATTGCAAAAACTTTTTTATAATTTATGACCAGGGAAAGTTTATCAACTTTTTGAAGAAATACTTCCTGTGTAACAAATTGTGACCTTTTCTTGGAAGGATTTTTCATTTTACCTTTATCATTCATTTCACTTGCCTTTGACAAAGTTAAGAAATCATTATATTTGACATTTTTTAAAAAAATTTTTTAACTAAATGTCTTCATTTATTTAGATAGGTTTATGTTACTAAAAGTTTTATTTTCAATTCCTTGTCATTTTAGAACAATTTGATAAACACCATATAGCCAATATCATGCTGATGTACAGTTATATATATGTGTCCTTCAGGCCAAGGAAGTGTTGTGATATACATATGTGTGTGATCACTTGTGCACAAAGCTTCCTCTATGACACATGTTGCTGATATTTTGAAGTATGTAGATACAGCAGTATTACTGTTTTTTAATACAGCTTTGGGATTCAATAATGTATTTGAAAATATCAGTGATGATGCTTATACTGAGGTTTAAGTCAATAATGATATGGAATCTTATTATAATTGGTTCTCATCAGTCGAAAACTAAAATTAGGTGAAATTACGTAGACAGTGATGGGGCAAAATTACAACAGTGAGATACATGCCAGCATCCATTTGGCAAAATGGGTAATGCTCTATGTACTGTCATTAGGTGCTAGAATAAATCATACAGTCAGGATAAACAGATTTTTAAAATGTTCTTAACAGAAACAAATTAGCAAAAAAAATATTATTCAACATATGTATCAAACAACTTTATTGATGACATCAGATTTGTTTTTCAATGAAAATATTGTAATGTAATTGTAATGTAAGTGGTGGGACAACTTCATTAGCTAATGTATGTCATATCTATTGCAGAAACTGTTTGCTGAGAACAAAGAAAAGCTGATCAATGGGGCATTGATGGGGCTGCTGGAGAGAGAGGGGGACCAAAGTGCAATTGCAGAAGAAGCCCTCGAGGCCCAATTTCATGCTCTCAGAAGACTGGTAGCATCCAAGGCAGGATTTGGTGCTTTCACACAATTACCCAAGTAAGTTGGTAGAGTCATCAAGTACGGTCCATTCACACTTTTCTTGTGGTTATCAGTTTGTTTGTGGATTTCACAGTTGTTAGAAACCATGAATCAAATCGAGCAATAAGCATTATAACTCCTTTCCTGGTTCCAAAATTGATTACCAGTGACAGTTTCATATTTTGCCAAAGTATAAAATTAATACCAGCAGACATTAAAGAATTAACATTTTGTCCATAATATTTAGATTTTGCCTGAAGCAGACTTGATTTTTATTTGTTTTAAAGCGGAATTCCACTTTACTCCTGAATTGAATCAGATTTTTATATCATCTCTGATCTGGTGTTTTAGAAAAGAATGGTGTGTCTGGTCCCATTCAGCAATGACCCTTGTAAAGTATCTGTTCCATATATTAGCACATGACTTTCATAAAGTTGTTGAGAAAGACCATTACACAAATAGTTTAGGTTTAGTAATGGTTTAAAAAAACGTATGGAAATGGGAATGCTTGGAGCAAAAAAAATTTACAGAACTTTAGTTGGTCAGTTTATAAGAAAACTGAATGCTAGAGGGCAGGTATTTTGTGACCTCAGTGACAAAGATCTAACTTAGAGTAATCATGGTTTGAAGAGTTTGGAACAGAACCTACGAAAGAAATTGCATATGGTCAGTATGAAAATTTAAAACAAAAATAATCTTGGTCAATGAAAATTTTGCATCATTGTCCAAGCATCTTTATGACTTAGTGCACACAGCACAAGCTTGCAAATAATACAGTTATTATTTGTACATCTGTTATTGGTGATAGTTATTCACACCTTTCAGAATTTATTGTGGTAAATGGTTGATGGGGATAGCCATGAGAAAACAAAACATTCATATTTTAGGGTCACATATTATTCATTAAAAACTTAGTACATTGTATTCCTAAATACCAGTGTTCATTTCTAATTTTTTTGTAATTTTTGTAAGTACAAAAAAAAACTTTTATGACATTAGTCACTGAAAGAAATTGTTTCTCCGTGACTTGTGATGTAATAATACAAAGTTGTTTTATTAAAGAGAGATAATCAGTAATTTAGATAGACAAAAAGTAAGTTTATCCCTCAGGTAAGTGTTTTTTACCACATGATAATCAATTACTGCATGCTTTGAATTACTGATATTTAATCAGTGGATACACAGCTTATTATGTTGATGTGACATGTTTGATTGGTGCAGTTCGTACTATGGAATTGTTTCTAACTTGTTTCCTGATACAGTAGCATAAAGTTGCTTAGTACAGTAGTGGCATATAATAGCTGAGTACAGTAGTGGCATATAATAGCTGAGTACAGTAGTGGCATATAATAGCTGAGTACAGTAGTGGCATATAATTGCTGAGTACAGTAGTGGCATATAATAGCTGAGTACAGTAGTGGCATATAATTGCTGAGTACAGTAGTGGCATATAATAGCTGAGTACAGTAGTGGCAAATAATAGCTGAGTACAGTAGTGGCCTGTAGTAGCTAAATAAAATATTGGCATAAAAAAACTAAAAATAGTGGCATATATTAAAAAAAAATATATAATAGTGGCCTAAAATAGCTAAATACAGTAATGGACTATAGTAGCTAAATACAGTAATGGACTATAGTAGCTAAATACTAATGTGGCTTATGGTACTTAAATGACTGACTAATTAGACACAGATGTAGTACATTTTGCCGACATCCAACTTGAATAAGACCATTTTCAATGAGTATTGAGTGAAAAAAATCATATCTTTTTGTTTATTTGGAAATTTTACACTGGGGTCAATGACAGCCTTTTTATATCCAGAATTGCATTATAATCAAGGGAACAATGATGGAGGAGAGCTGCATTCTGATTGCAGTTTGATGTCACCAACATAGTTTCATAAATCTGTATGTGTCTTTTGAGTTGTTTGTCAGCTTCTTTTTGGGGGGCAGAGTTATGGCCCTTGTATTTTGACATGGATGTTCTTTGCTGCAAACACCTCTTTTAAGAGTTGAATATCAAGTATTTCATCTCATCATTTAGAGGAGTAAAAGCCCCTGAATGCCCATCTCCTGATTTGGGTTTCCCCATACAAGTTCTACTATTTAAAGCTCAAAGGAGCAAATTGAAGCGAGTTGAGCCCTTTGTGATTCTCCTATTGCTAATACATCTAGCTGTAGTAGATGTAAATTTTATTTTGTTTGTCTTACCAATCTGCAGGATGAGAGAGAAAGTCGGACTGAAGGTGGTAAAGGCTTTGAAGAGGAATGATGATGGTGTGAAACATGCCGCTCTTGACATGCTGGCCACGCTTATGCAGGTAAACATTGCAGGTCCATACTTTATGCAGGTAAACATTGCAGGCCCATACTTTATGCAGGTAAACATTGCAGGCCCATGCTTTATGCAGGTAAACATTGCAGGCCCATACTTTATGCAGGTAGACATTGCAGGCCCATACTTTATGCAGGTAAACATTTCAGGCCCATGCTTTAATCTCTAACCATCAAGAGCTGTACATAATGTTTCTTCACCAACTTGTTAGAAAAAAATGGTTTGCACAATCTTGAAAAAAAAATCATTGAATTTAAGTTGCTGCCATAACTCAAACACATCTTAGATCATAATTTGGTAGCCATAATGTAAGTGAGTTGTATTATACAAGTTCATGTTGCAATGAACTATGTTATAGGAAGGAGCCTTTGTACTTACGCTATCTGTAACAGTAAGAAAAATTTTAAAAAATTGTGTTATCATTGCACTCAATAAAAAAGATGTTCTGCCTCATTTAAAGAGACAACATGAATGACTGCACAGCTTTACCATGTTATCTATCAAAATGCAGGTTTTTGCTTCACTGGGCATAAACTAAAAGTGCTAATGAGATTGCTTGTTGTCTGTCATCCACCATCTGTCTGTTGGTCATTATCTCTCTGTCCATTAGCACAAGCTTTTCTTTGTAACTCCTAAATTATTTAGAGGATTGTCATGAAACATTACACTCATACATTCATTACAAGGTCTAGTCATTATACACACACATTCATTACAAGGTCTAGTCATTATACACACATATTCATTACAACGTCTAGTCATTATACACACACATTCATTACAACGTCTAGTCATTATTCACTAACACATTCATTACAAGGTCTAGTCATTATACACACACATTCATTACAACGTCTAGTCATTATTCACTAACACATTCATTACAAGGTCTAGTCATTATACACTCACACATTCATTACAACGTCTAGTCATTATACACACACATTCATTACGTCTAGTCATTATACACACACATTCATTACAAGGTCTAGTCATTATACACACATTCATTGCAACGTCTAGTCATTATACACACACATTCATTACAAGGTCTAGTCATTACACACACACATTCATTACAAGGTCTAGTCATTATACACACATTCATTACAAGGTCTAGTCATTATACACACATTCATTACAAGGTCTAGTCATTATACACACATTCATTACAAGGTCTAGTCATTATTCACTAACACATTCATTACAAGGTCTAGTCATTATACACTCGCACATTCATTACAAGGTCTAGTCATTATACACTCACACATTCATTACAAGGTCTAGTCATTATACACTCACACTTTCATTACAAGGTCTAGTCATTATACACTCACATATTCAATGCAAGGTCTAGTCATTTTACACTCAGACATTCATTACAAGGTCTAGTCATTTTACACACACATTCATTACAAGGTCTAGTCATTTTACACTCATACATTCATTACAAGGTCTAGTCATTTTACACTCACACATTCATTACAAGGTCTAGTCATTCCTGAAAAAAAAATTGTGTTGCTTGGAAATCCAATATACCCACTAGTGTGACCATCTTAAAAATATTGTTATTGTTACCTGTAATTAATGGATGCTTATATCTACATGGGTTTTTCACTAAAAGACTTCTTTGTATTAGCATTGCTCAGAATTCATGACATACATGTTAGTAGAATAATAAAAATTGCTATCATTCAGTTATTTGATTCTTCAAAGACTATGCATTATGATTCACCACATTACAAGTTAATTTTCAGAGTAAAAATTGTGTGCAGGTTTGATGATAAAAGTATTTGTCCCTTTTTTTCAGCCAATGCATGATGAGTATGACCTCCGACAAGAACAGCTCAACAAATTGTCACTTCTGTCCTCCAAGAAATTTCTACAAACTTTGTTAGAGATTTTTAATCAACATGTGGTAAGTTAAATTTACATGTGTTCATCAGTCTTGGTGTCTTCATGCATGATTTGCTGCAGCCAGTTGGTGGAGCATTAGACTTGTACTTAAAGAGTACTAGATTCAGTACCTATTAAGGCGTGCCCAATCAAAAGTCTCAATGGAAGGGAACTTAGGTCCCATTTGCTTTGGATGATATATGTTCAAATAAAGTACTGAATATGCTGTTAAAAAACAAGAAAGCATAAAAAACTGCAGGGTTTAATGTTGCATCATTATATAATGTACTAAGATGAATTTTATAAACAGTTATTTATTATTAGTAGAATTTTATGCATAATTCTGCAAGTTTTTTTTACAGTGTTGTTTATGTTTAAACATGTACACGCCCCCATATTAGAACTTACGAATGAAAAAGTAGAAATTCAGAGGACTGCAGTGGAATGATTGTCTTTCTGTCTATGTTTTAAATTATTATTATGGATTATGCTTTTATGGTACATAAAAAGTTGAGTTTTTTGCTCTCGTGTCTTTAATACCAGACATTACATAAATTTTAGATCATTCTAGAAAAGCAGACTGTTTTGAAATTATAAACTAAGAGTAATTTTGTCTGATACACCTACATGTACATTCTTAAAATTATCATTATGTTTTTTTTTTATAGCAGCTTAAAATTATCATTATGTTTTATTTATAGCAGCTGTATGTCACATACTTCAGTATAAAAAAATTATCTTGCAGATTTGGATAGTAGGACAGTGGTACAAGATGTTAAGTGAAGGAGGCTTTTTCATTTTGACTTGTGGTGGGAAAGGACTAAAAAATGTTAGGTGTGAGATCTTTTTAAAGTTAAAAAATGAGATAAAGGATGATCAGTAGTGCTTTGCAATAAAAACTGATTTGGGGGGATTTAGTTTAACGGTCATGATTACTGAATGAAAGAATAAATGTTCTTGTTGACCCTGTGCCTTTACCAGATTTTGTGGAGATAAGATATGAAAGAGAGTTCTTGATTTTGAGTCGGGCTCAAAGAGAAATTAGTTTTACAGAATATCTTTTGTTCTCGAATAAGTTGCTTGACCAATCTTTGTGAATAGCTTGCACTTAGTGTTATATAGAACAATATAGCTTCTAAAATCTTAAGTTCAATGGTCACCGCTATGATAAGGCTAATAAAAAAATAGTTATTGCAAATAAAGTTGAGTTCAAGACCACATTTCTTACCCAGAGGTTAAGATCATTGAGACGTGTTGATAATCTGTGTAGTCAGTCATACTCTGTGTAGATGATTATTAAAAACGTGGCAGATATATACTCAAGTTAAATACTCATTCACCCATTCTTTTGTGGACAAAAATTGATGGTATATTTCCAATACTTTTCTGTGTTACATGGAGATGGATATTTAAGGAAGAGTAGTGAGGGAATATACACATCACCCAATACATTTTAGATAGCAATGTCAAAAATATCATGTTTTCAAATAGTTACATCCTCAGTTATTTAATAAGCAAACATTCTTAAGAGACAGCTTTAGTTATTACCAATTTTAGTTTCATGTTAAAATATACCAAACTGAAAACGACATATCCAGGCTTCATAGAACATTGCTAAACCGTTTGATTAATAGATGGTACTCGGTTTAGGGAATCTCTTGAAATGTGCAAATGTGACCTACTGATTGGTCAGAACATATTTGAATAAAGTTTCAAGACAGGAGTCAGGCATGTTGATCTTAAGACTGAACTTAGTTGCCACTATGAACCAATCAGAAATGAACTTTCAGAAGGTCAACATTTGTGATTAGTTTCAAGGTCTGAACTTTATGGTATAATGTTATGTAGAGCAAAGAGTTCAGTCTCTGATCTGCAAGTACACCATAGAGCAATAACGTACACTGAAATACAGTAAACATGATTTCAGCCTTCATGCTTATTCATTATATCTACCTCTTTATTTTACCCAAGGTGCGAGGTTCAGGAGCACTTGTGATATCCTCCCTGTTGGATTTCTTGACCTTTGCCCTGTGTGCCCCTTACAGTGAAACAACAGACAGCTCACACTTTGACTCTCTTCTAGAACTGGTGGCAGCCAATGGCAGAATTATCTTCAAGTTGTTCCAGGTATAAAAAAGCATTGCAGTCTCTATTCCCTATACATAAGCATTCTCTTGCATTCAGTATAGTGTCTGGAAAGTAAAACTGTAAAATTATATCGCATTTGCTTTACAAAAGTGAAGAGCAGTCATCCATGCCTTTTAAATAAATTTTAGTACCATTCATATTCACTTAGTAGTCGAGTCCACAGCTGTTTGTAGGACTGATAACTCCTAAGGAACTGAATAGATCCAGATCTGGTACATTATAGATCTGGGTCTGTGCAGTTTGCATTGGACTGAACTTATAAGTCAGTATATATGATAATCAGCAATTTGTAATCTAAACTATAATAGGAATTATAAGGATTCTCAAATTGTTGGTGGCAATTTTGCTGTGTCATGTAAATAGGTTCTTTAAATAAGATAATTATTAACAATGCTTAGGGCAAGCCATTTGTTCTTGTCATAGTTACAAACTTTAGCTGGCTGTTGTAGCCTTTGTCTTGCTTATCTTTTGTAGCATCCATCCATGACTATAGTAAAAGGAGCAGGCTTGGTGATGAAGGCCATTATAGAGGTAAGGTTTGTCAAGATTGGTTGTTGTTGTTGCTGTTGTTGTAGGGTTTAACACCATTTTTCAGTACAAGATAGGCTATACATGGTGGCCAATATAAATGGTGGAGGAAGAACCTGGGAAAACACCAGAAAGCACCACCAACCCACGATAAGCTACTGGCAAGTTTCTCACATACTTACATTGGCTAAATCCAAGATTTGAACAAAAACAGAGGTGAGATGGCAGTTTTGTGTAACAGTGAGTGCTTTAGACCACTTGTCTACTCAGGGGCCCCTGTCAAGATTGGTCTTTTTGTCTATATAGACTCTTGTATAAATTTTCATTAAATATGCAAAATGTACAAATTTTTGAAAATAAGGTAGAAATATGTTTTTCACAAGCTTACTTCAGAGGAATAGTCAACATGTTTGTATAACTTTATTTCAAAACAGTGTGCCTTTTTATCCTCATAATAGGGGCCCTGAGTGACCGAGTGGTCTAAAGCGCTGTCCGGTATGGATCACTGTCATCTCATCTCTGCGTGTGTTCGAGTCTAGAATTCAGCGAATGTGGATATGTGAGAAAGCTGGCCAGTAGCTTCTTGTGGGTCGGTGGTTCTTTCCGGTGATTTCCCAGTTTCTTCTTCCACCATTAATACTGGCCGCCATGAATAGCCTATCATGTGCTGAAAAATGGCGTTAAGCCCAACAACAACAACAACAACAACAATATCCTCACAATATGCAGTTTGGGGGTGATATTGCTGTCAATCAGTCCATTTTTCTGTCTGTTTTGTTTCTGCAATGTTTTCTTTTTCTGAAGCATAATTCTCAAACTGTCATAGTTATTTCAGCAAAACTTGATAATATGTCAATCTAGTTGCATAGAAGTACTTTTTGACAATTAAAATTTCCTGAATTCAATATTTGTAACATTTCCTGCATTCAATATTTGTAACGTTTACTGCATTCAAAATTTTTAACATTTCCTGCATTCAATACAATGTTTCTAACATTTCCTACATTCAATAATTTTAACATTTCCTGCATTCAATATTTTTACATTATAATGGAAACAACATGTAGCATTCTTAGTCTATAACTTGAATGGACTAGAAGTTGTCTACATATTGAAATTACGTGACATTAGGTGCATTCTGTAGGGGTCTTTACATCAGCAGGAAATGGGGGAATATGTCCTATCTTCATAACTCTTGTGGATGATGTTACCAAACTACATTCTGCTACAGGGGCCCAGAGTGGCCAAGTGGTCTAAAGCGTTCTATGTTACGGATCACTGCCATCTCACCTCTGTCTGTGTGGGTTCAAGTCTAAGATTCGGCAAATGTGGATATGTGAGAAAGCTTTCAGTAGCTTCTCGTGGGTTGTGGTTCTTTATGCGGATTTCCCAGTTTCTTCCTCCACATTTAGTACTGGCCGCCATATATATAGCCTATCATGTGCTGAAAAATGGCATTAAGCCGCACAACAACAACAACAACACAACAACAACATTGTGCCACAGGATCCAAGATCCATCCATCTGTTATCCATCACTTTTTATTGACTTTTCTTGGGAAGTTGATGATGATGACAGAGGTCATGACCAGTTTCTAGTATATTTAAAAATTAATACACACAAATATCAAGGGATATTACAGTATCCAGGCATAAAGGGCTTTCAGGTTTGCATAAATGATGCCCATCAGTCATTACGTATGGCTGCCATTACTATAAATGTACATTAAGTAACTCTTTTCACAAACAAAACAACAGAATTTGACCAAATTAGACAGAATGCATCATGGCATGAAGGTCTTCTAGATTTGACAAAATTAGACTGTATCATGGCATGAAGGTCTTGTAGATTCGACCAAATTAGTAATAATGTATCATGACATGAAGGTCTTGTAGATTTGACCAAATTAGAAATAATGTATCATGGTATGAAGGTCGTGTAGATTTGACCAAATTAGAAATGTATCATGGTATGAAGGTCGTGTAGATTTGACCAAATTAGAAATAATGTATCATGGTATGGTAGGTGTGGTAGATTTGTTTGTTTGTTTGTTTGTTGTTGGGCTTAACGCCATTTTTCAGCACACGATAGGCTATTCATGGCGGCCAGTATTAATGGTGGAGGAAGAAACCGTAAAATCACCGGAAAGAACCACCGACCCACGAGAAGCTACTGGCAAGCTTTAACTAAATTATACAGAATGTATCGTGGCATGAAGGTCTTGTAGATTTGACCAAATTAGACAATGAATCTTTGCATGAAGGTCTTGTAGATTTGAAAAAATTAGATTATCATGGCATGAAGGTCTTGTAGATTTTATCAAATTATACAGAATGCATCATTGCATGAAGGTCTTGTAGATTTTGACCAAATTAGACAGAATGCATCATGGTATGGAAGGTCTGGTAGATTTGACCAAATTAGACATAATGTATCATGGTATGGAAGGTCTTGTAGATTTTGACCAAATTAGACATAATGTATCATGGTATGACGGTCTTGTAGATTTGACCAAATTATACAGAATGCATCATGGCATGAAGGTCTTGTAGATTTGACCAAATTAGACAGAATGTATCATGGTATGGAAGGTCTGGTAGATTTGATCAAGTTAGACAGATTGTATCATGGTATGGAAGGTCTTTTAGATTTGACCAAGTTAGACAGAATGTATCATGGTATGGAAAGTCGGGTAGATTTGACCAAATTAGACATAAAGTATCATGGCATGAAGGTCTTGTAGATTTGACCAAATTAGATAGAATGTATCATGACATGAAGGTCTTGTAGATTTGACCAAATTATACAGAATGTATCATGGCATGAAGGTCTTGTAGATTTGTACAAGTGTAGCTCACCTGCCATCAGATATTGCCAACAGTTCTAAAAAATAAACTTTAAAATGATTTCTTTTCAAAATCCATGTAGTTGAATCTGACCAAATTGGGCAGAATGCATCCCAGCATAAATGACTTTTGTGATATGTAATAAAAACCTATTTAGAAGATTTTCTAAGAAGTGGTTGACAGAATTTTACCATCTTTGACATGATACTGGCATAAATACATTTACATATTGGGCAAATAATGCTAATGTGCCATAAGATAAAGACAAAGGTACAGAAAAGGGAAACATTTTTTAAAAAATTCATAACAGTCAGCATTATTGGTGGAAATGTGTATTGAAGGCATTCTGCTGATCCCATGTCCTTGGTCAACTCGGATTGCATTGGGTTATTTGGCAGAAGTCATCCTGGTGATGGACTTTCTCACATCAACTTGGGATTCTTGTAAGAAGACTCATTATTTGTGAGAGTTCCCATTGTTTGGTCGATGCATGGCCCCAGATGATAACAATGACAGCAGTAAAAAAAAATTCACACTACTTACCACATGTACTCAGTTATTGATCAAGTAGATCTACAAACATGATAGATCATGATTTGCTGGTGCATGTAGTGTACAGATTGGGGTTAATATTTGCTGCAGTTGGTTTTGACTTGTGTGAAACTATATATGGTAATGTTATTTGTTAGGAAGGGGATGCAGAGATTGCAGCTAAAATGCAGGATCTGGCTTTATCGGAGGGTGCACTGCCCAAACATCTCCATGCAGCCATGTTTACACAGAGCACTGACAATCGCATGCTGACCAACAGGTATGAATATATTTCATTTCAAAAATTATTTTTAACATACAACAGCTGCACATTTTAGTAATTTATATATTAGTCTGAATTCGAAAAAGCATTGTTTACCATACAGCATGAAATTGTACAATCTTTATGATGTAATCTACATGATATTATACCAGGTGTATTTATCATTATGAACTTGGAGAGACTAGACATAAAATATGCTTCCAATTTGTATCTATGCAGATTTAATAACTGCAGATACAATCCTGCTTAATTGAAATGAGACAGCAAAAAGTGTCTCAAAAGATTTGGAAATATTTAGTTGTTTAATTCTTGTCTTAAATCAACTGTGCAGGCTTTTGATTCCAAATATGAATGCAATCGCAAAAATTGGGTCATGCAAAAATTAATTTACCAGAATACTCTATTATTTATGTTTTTGATTCATGGAGTTGTAGTGGTTGTGTTCAGGCTTTCTTTTCCAGGATATTGGATGAGAAAAATGCATTTGTAATTACTAGTTGTTAATGACAGGGGATCATGTTTATGATTTTGTATCAGTATCACTGCCCAGAAAATAATGCTAAACAGGTGCTTCCTGTGTACACATGTTCTTTTTGTGTTCCAGGCAGCTGAGTCGACATCTTGTGGGCCTGTGGGTCACAGGTCATCCTACTGCCATGGGCTTGCTTAGGAGGATAATGGTAAACTCCATCCTTTGGTTTTCATTTTTAGTAGTCTAATTTTGGATCATTCAGTTTAAATTTTATTAATGTTATTTTATGGTACATCAGTTTTTAACAATGTATATGGAGTACTTTTGACAATTCATGTATGTTATTTTGAAAAATCACAAGCTTTGGTAGTAGACTATTTTACCTGTGCATGACCATAGCAGTGCAGATCAATTATTTCATGTTCCATTCACTTTTGAGCTGGCTTACATATAATCAACAGTTGTGAATGGTATTAGAATCACTGACAGATGCAGATCAGTCTTTATACTGTTACCGCTATGTTCTATAAAGGGTTCAATGCAAAAAGTTATTTTAAAATATTTGTCTTCTTATGATAATGGGATACTATCTGTAATACAGTATATGACTTCTATATTTCATTTTGTAAAACAGCCCAGTGGATTACTAGCATATCTAGATTCTACAGATGACGTGCCAGTTACTGAAGAAGATAAACTGAATGTGAGAGATAACCTGAAACTAGCACAGGTACAGTCAGCGATATACAGTTAAACCTTTGTTATCTGGCTTTAAGCGAGATCAGAAGTTTATATGGATTAAACAGTCAGTAGTAATTCTCAGTTTGAAATTAATTATAATAAATTGAATTTTGCAGCCACATTAGTTAGGAATGTAGTATATTCAGGGCCTCATTAGTCGGGTTGTAGGAAAATAATTGAATTTTATACAACTTTGAGTAACTGCTTATTTTGTGGATAGAGTTTGATTTAAATATTTTATCAAGTATCATGAAATTTACAATATGTGTTCTGTTTTATGTCTGAACTACTTCTTTCTTTGCTATATTTCAGCTGACATAGTTCTGTTATGTGTTTATGCAAATGTTATTGTAAACATGATCAAATTTTTGGGAGGTTATGTTTAATTCAAAGTAATAAATAATCAGGTATTATTCATAGTGCTAGATGGGAGACTCTTGACACCTCATATGTCTATTTTTGGTCACTACTCTCCAGAAAAAGTCAAATGCATAGTATATATCAGAAAATGATTTTGTTTGTCATATTTTCTCTATGCATGCAAAGTAAACTCCATCCATTTTGTCTGGTAGTGTTTATTTATATGGCATGAGTTATAGTCATTTTTTTATCCAGATCCTTAAAAATAAGATCTTTGAAAATATTTTTTTGAATCATTTTAATATGGCATTTAAATGGTGTCCATAGCAACATCTTCATTTAATTCCAACTAGACATCATAAGATGTTTTATGACAAAAAAAAACTCCATTTCAATATGACTTTGTTCAGTTAGAGTTGTGAAAACAACAAGATTTTCAAAAGGACTGCCATGGTGGCCATATTGGATGTCAGATCGGTACCATTTTCATTTAGGACCAGCTTGTCATCATTAGAAATCTTGCATTGAAAAGTTCATGATACCATTCTGGAGGATTAGCAACACGATTTTCAAGATGACTGCCATTGGACATCAGACTGGAACCATTTTCATTCATGAGCAGCTTAATATAAGAAAAAACGTTGCAAAATCTCAAGCTGATAAAATTATTCGTGTAGTAGAAGTAGTAATAACAAAATTTATAGATACTTTGTTGACTATATTAGATGTCTGCTTGGTACCATTTTCATTTATGACGAGCTAGACACGACAAGTCGTTGCTTGGTACCATTTTCATTTATGACGAGCTAGACACGACAAGTCGTTTAGTGATATAACTATCCTATACTTGGAGGAGTAGTCATGACAGGATCTTCAACATGGCTACTGTTTGCCATATTGGATGACCAAACAGCACCATTTTCATTTAATATCGACTAGATCCTGAGACAAATGTATGTGTAAGGTTTCACTGCAGTTATCTTAGTAGTTTACAAGGAATAATGATAACAAATTTCTACTAAAAGATGGACAGGTCACAGACATCCGACTATCCCATAAGGTCTGTTGGTCTATCACCCATAGATAATAATAATAATAATAATAATAATAATAATAATAATAATAATAATAATAATGTTGATAAGAATGTTTTTCATACAACAGGAACATCAGAACAGGAACAAGAAAAACCTCCAGCTGCAGATGATTGAGAAAAAGGTGGAAGAGTTTTTGCAGCATTGGCGAGCCAAAATTGGATTGGAAACAAAACAAGTGATAATTCTTTTCTACTTTATTTTTCTTTGACAATGGGGATGGTAATAATATGGATGATACTGATGATGATGATGATGATGATGATGGTTTTGATTGTGACAATGATATTGATGGTGAAGATTGAGATGGTAGTAATGATGATGCTGATAATGATAATAATGGAGATTCAAGTGATTTTGATGGTTGTAAATGTGATGGGTTGAGATTAATATACAAATCTCTTTAATTTAATACACAACAGCTAAAGAAATTTATACATTTGGCATTTTGAAGAATTCCTCTATTTAATATGCCTTGGCTACTACCTGTTCCGAGGTACTGGAGAGCCTATCAAATGATAGTCTTATACGTGACCTGCAAAATTCGTCATTTGTGAGAGTAATGGCAGATGAAAGTACTGACATAGACGCCAACAACAAATGCCTTGTTTTATTTGCTCAGATTATTTCTGATGATATAAAACCATAAACAAGATTTTTAACAAATACAGAATGTTCAGATGCTTCTAGTCACCTTATATAACTAATATTGTATTGTGTATTTAAAAAATATAATAATTTTTTAAAAATTTACTGAAGACTGATCGTCGGCTTGAATAGGAATCATAGGTTTGGATTTTGACTCGCTGTTTTTTGCCTTGATGAGTCAAATGACTTACATGAAGCAATTTGTAGATAAAACACTGAGTAGATATGGTAATGCCAATGATGAGTATATATAGCTGTGCCTCTGTGAAATATACATAGCTGTGCTTCAGTTGGGTGTATATGGCTGTGTTGAATATACATAGCTGTACTTCAGTGGGGATATATGGCTGTGTTGAATATACATATATGTGATTCAGTTGGGGGTATATGGCTGTGTTGAATATACATAGCTGTACTTCAGTGGGGGTATATGGCTGTGTTGAATATACATATATGTGATTCAGTTGGGGGTATATGGCTGTGTTGAATATACATAGCTGTACTTCAGTGGGGGTATATGGCTGTGTTGAATATACATAGCTGTGCTTCAGTTGGGGTATATGGCTGTATTGAATATACATAGCTATGCTTCATTTGGGGTATATGACTGTCGAATATACATAGATGTGATTCAGTTGGGGTATATGGCTGTGTTGAATATACATATATGTGATTCAGTTGGGGGTATATGGCTGTGTTGAATATACATAGCTGTGATTCAGTTGGGGGTATATGGCTGTGTTGAATATACATAGCTGTGCTTCAGTTGGGGTATATGACTGTTGAATATACATATATGTGATTCAGTTGGGGGTATATGGCTGTGTTGAATATACATAGCTGTACTTCAGTGGGGGTATATGGCTGTGTTGAATATACATAGCTGTGCTTCAGTTGGGGTATATGGCTGTGTTGAATATACATAGCTATGCTTCAGTTGGGGTATATGACTGTCGAATATACATAGATGTGATTCAGTTGGGGTATATGGCTGTATTGAATATACATATATGTGATTCAGTTGGGGGTATATGGCTGTGTTGAATATACATAGCTGTGATTTAGTTGGGGTATATGGCTGTGTTGAATATACATAGCTGTGCTTCAGTTGGGGGTATATGACTGTTGAATATACATAGCTGTGCTTCAGTTGGAGTCTATGGCTGTGTTGAGTATACATAGCTGTGCTTCAGTTGGGGGTATATGGCTGTGTTGAATTTACATAGCTGTGCTTCGATTGGGGTTATATGGCTGTGTTGAGTATACATAGCTGTGCTTCGATTGGGGTTATATGACTGTGTTGAATATACATAGCTGTGCTTCGATTGGGGTTATATGGCTGTGTTGAATATACATGGCTGTGCTTCAGTTGGGGTATATGGCTGTGTTGAATATATATAGCTGTGATTCAGTTGTGGTATATGGCTGTGTTGAATTTACATAGCTGTGCTTCAGTTGGGGTATATGGCTGTGTTGAATATACATAGCTGTGTTTCAGTTGGGGGTATATAGCTGTGTTGAATATACATAGCTGTGCTTCAGTTGGGGGTATATGAATGTTGAATATACATAGCTGTGATTCAGTTGGGGGTATATGGCTGTGTTTAATATACATAGATGTGATTCAGTTGGGGATATATGACTGTTGAATATACATAGCTATGCTTCAGTTGGGGTATATGACTGTGTTGAATATACATAGATGTGATTCAGTTGGGGTATATGACTGTTGAATATACATAGCTGTGCTTCAGTTGGGGTATATGGCTGTGTTGAATATACATAGATGTGATTCAGTTGGGGTATATGACTGTGTTGAATATACATAGATGTGATTCAGTGGGGGTATATGGCTGTGTTGAATATACATATATGTGATTCAGTTGGGGGTATATGGCTGTGTTGTTGAATATACATAGCTATGCTTCAGTTGGGGTATATGGCTGTGTTGAATATACATAGCTATGCTTCAGTTGGGGTATATGACTGTCGAATATACATAGATGTGATTCAGTTGGGGTATATGGCTGTGTTGAATATACATAGCTGTGCTTCAGTTGGGGTATATGGCTGTGTTGAATATACATAGCTATGCTTCAGTTGGGGTATATGGCTGTGTTGAATATACATAGCTATGCTTCAGTTGGGGTATATGACTGTCGAATATACATAGATGTGATTCAGTTGGGGTATATGACCGTGTTGAATATATATAGATGTGATTCAGTTGGGGGTATATGGCTGTGTTGAATATACATAGATGTGATTCAGTTGGGGGTATATGGCTGTGTTGAATATACATAGCTGTACTTCAGTGGGGGTATATGGCTGTGTTAAATATACATATATGTGATTCAGTTGGGGTATATGACTGTGTTGAATATACATAGATGTGATTCAGTTGGGGTATATGACTGTGTTGAATATACATAGATGTGATTCAGTTGGGGTATATGACTGTGTTGAATATACATAGATGTGATTCAGTTGGGGTATATGACCGTGTTGAATATACATAGCTGTACTTCAGTGGGGGTATATGGCTGTGTTGAATATACATAGATGTGATTCAGTTGGGGGTATATGACTGTTGAATATACATAGATGTGATTCAGTTGGGGGTATATGACTGTGTTTAATATACATAGATGTGATTCAGTTGGGGATATATGACTGGGTTGAATATACATAGATGTGATTCAGTTGGGGATATATGACTGTGTTTAATATACATAGATGTGATTCAGTTGGGGGTATATGGCTGTGCTGAATAGACATAGCTGTGATTCAGTTGGGGGTATATGACTTCTGCTGATGAACGTTCCTTTCAAGTTGAGTTTTTTATGGTAGGTCTTTAAATTCAATGTAACAACCATGAAGATCCTTGGTGATATATATATATATATATATATATATATATATATATATATATATATATATATTCACACGTTTATGTATTTGAGTGATTTGTTTAAGGTCATTAACAATTTAGTTTGTTGATAAGACAATATTGTGTACAATATTTATAAGGTAATCCAAAATTTAATGTGTTTTATGATGGCCATGAATTTTGGGGCAACTGTTATGGCACTGCTTTTTGATTTAAAGACTTGTCAGAATAATATTTTACATTATTTTGAAAATTTTGTCCATTTTCTCTACAGAACAACGAACAAAAGCCAATTGTTTTGCGGAAGAGAAGACAGCGCATCAAAAGTGAAGCAAACTGGCCATTATTTTACTACCATTTTAATAAGGACCATGCCAAGCCAAACCTTATTTGGAACTACAAGGTAAAAAGTATGCAACTTCATTAATATTGTCTTGAAAGCTTATTGCTACATTTTTTAAAAACATTTTGTGTTATCCATCTTATAATCTGAAAAGAGTGTTTAGTTTCACTTAAATTCATATTGTTTACTTTATTTTTATGCACACCATAACAGTGATAGTGGCATATAGTGTTATTTTCAACTATCTGTTAATAGTTCCGAATGTCACATTTTAAGTTTTGCATTTGGTTATTAGGTGTTTAATGTAATCAAATAAGGTTTCCACAAAGAACGGATTCCCAGTCAAAGCCTTTTGTGGGTCAGTTCAAGGTCAGTTCAGCAGACACATTAGATAGTTTGGCTAGCAACCAATCAGAGACATGGGTCTGCTGTGCTGAGACAACTGAAAGCAGTCATTCACTTTACAAGTGACCAGCACTGAGAGTGGACAGTTTTTGTTGTGTATTCTGGCACTGTAGTGTGGTTGGGTATCCATGTTCCATGACTGCATTAAATTCTTTAGAAATGAGAGCCCGGTAATGTGGTCAGTAATATGTAGTCTTGAATCTATTATGACATTTTTTCTATGTTTGAAAGAAAAAAGTTAACAGGCCCAATTTAACTTGGCTTTTAACTGATTTTGACCACCTTTATTCCTTCTCTCTTTCTTTCCTTCATTTATTTATTGTTTCTTTCATTAGATTTATTTTTTACTGATCATTGTCCTCTGCACTTGAGCCATTCTTTATAACAGCTTTCTTTATGTAATTTTTATTGTTTCCAGACAAGGGAAGAACTGAGAGAAGCTTTAGAGAATGAAATGAGAGCCTTTAATGTAGACAAGGAGCTCAGTTCCCAGTTTATAATCGGTTGGAATCATCAAGAATTTGAAGTTCCTTATGTTTGTCTCTCTGATGAGATTAAAATAGGTAAAGTAGACTTAGCATATGTGAAATATATATATATATATATATATATAAATTTACAGAATAAGTTGAATTATCATCATTATGCCTATCATGAATTTGCATCTCATGCTACCACTTGTCAGGCAGCCTAAATCTAACAATTTTCAGACCAACATTTTAAAGGATTTTGCTGTGTTTTAATAGTTCCTGGCCCAAGTCCAGTTTAAGCCTGGAAGAGTTGCCTTTGAGAATAATTTTACATTTTGTGAAAACTCTGTAATGCAAATGACATTAAAGAAATTCTAGCAAAAATATTTTTATTGGATAAAAAGTAGTTTTTGAGAAAGGTTCTTAAATAACAGTATAATAGAGTGAAACATGGAATGTAGTTTCTTTATGCAAAAACAATGTAAAGAACAAGAAACCAGAGTATTAGACTTTGAAAAGGTAAAAACAGGGGCAGTAGTAGAGAGAGATGCCAATAATTTATAAAGAACATGAATGTATGTGGTTATTGGTTTGGTAAGAATTGTTATCAATAATATTGTATTAAGTTTGTTACTTTTATCAAATCGGCTTTTTATGAATGGACAAGGTGCCTAGAATCTGAGAAACTGCTCTAGGATTCCTGTTAAGCATATTTGTGGATTGATATCTCTGTACTAGACATAAGTATTATCATCAATATCATCATCAGTATTTACAATGTTTGACTCTTCAACCTTGGAGTCAATGTCACTTGAAAAGAAAATTTGTGTTACGGTTTTTAGTTAAAGTCTTTTAATTTGTTTCTAACTCCTGTGATCAATATTTTGCATACTCATGATGAATCATTATGAAGATAATACAATTCATTCTGTGACATGCTCCTCAAATTTATTTTAACATGGTGTGAATGTCATTGCTTTTATCAAGGACATGTCTTTGTTTTTGCAAATGACAGTAAACTCCAAAATTGATATTGAAAATGGGTGACAGATATCAAAGGATATGTCTTCTCTTCCTTCTTTTACAGAATAAAAAAAACTTGTTACCTTTACTACACTTGGCACACAGTAATAATTTACTTTTGATAGGGTTCCAAGACTGATTTCAATGAGATTTGTGTGTGAATTTTTGGCAATTAACCCACAAATTGAATTGCAAATTGCAGACCTAAATAATCATTCAATTAGAACAGAGGTAGATAAAAATAATGAAAATACTAAAAGTATGTTTAGATTGTTTTACATTGTGTTGTGAAAAAAAGACCCTGGAGTTGACACGTAGTTAAAATATGAAAGATGTTGATTTGAGAAAAGCAAAGTCAGCATTTCTTTCTCTGTTTACTTGTGCAAAATGACATGATTTGCCTAGATAGTCTCCAGGTGTGTACCATGACTAAAACTAATAAGGATGTTTGTTGTACTTGTTCTGGCACACTAATAAATTAAACTGAATGAATACCTAAAGATGTAAGGACTGGTTTTTTTGTACAAACTCTAGTCAAGTTGAACTTAGGTTTGGTCACAAGGTCCAAAATGATGAAGAATCTTATCCACAGAGGTGTAATTGATCTATTCCATAACTAAAATTAAACATGTTCATAATGGTATATTTTATCTAAACCAAAACTACAAATATATTCATAAAGGTAGAGTCGACCTATTCCAAAGCTTCACAAATATTTTCATAAAGGTATAGTCAGTCTGTTCCAAAATTAAAAACAATCATATTGATCCAAGAGTAACAATATATTCATAAAAGTAGTCAAGCTATTCCAAAACTAATGTAAACATTTTCACAGAGGTGTGGCTGATCTATTCCAAAACTAATGTAAACATTTTCACAGAGGTGTGGCTGATCTATTCCAAAACTAATGTAAACATTTTCACAGAGGTGTGGCTGATCTATTCCAAAACTAATGTAAACATTTTCACAGAGGTGTGGCTGATCTATTCCAAAACTAATGTAAACATTTTCACAGAGGTGTGGCTGATCTATTCCAAAACTAATGTAAACATTTTCACAGAGGTGTGGCTGATCTATTCCAAAACTAATGTAAACATTTTCACAGAGGTGTGGCTGATCTATTCCAAAACTAATGTAAACATTTTCACAGAGGTGTGGCTGATCTATTCCAAAACTAATGTAAACATTTTCACAGAGGTGTGGCTGATCTATTCCAAAACTAATGTAAACATTTTCACAGAGGTGTGGCTGATCTATTCCAAAACTAATGTAAACATTTTCACAGAGGTGTGGCTGATCTATTCCAAAACTACAAATAAACATTTTCATAAAGGTGTAGTCAGCCTATTCCTAAACGATAAATGTATTCATAGAGTTATAGACAACCTATGCCAAAACTACAGTAAACTATTCAGAGGTGTAGCTGATCTATTCTTAAGCTAGAAATAAACATTCATAGAGGTATAGTGAACCTATTCTAAAACTGCAGATATATTCATAGAGATATAAACCTGTTTCAAAACAATAAATTATTCATAAAGGTGTAGTTGATCTATTCCAAATCTACAAATATATTCATAGAAGTATAGTTGACCTGTTCCAAAACTAACAATAAACATATTCATAAAGGTGTGGTTGGCCTATTCTAAAACTACAAACAAGCATAAGCATGAGCTGGAATTAAACCATGCATTTTTTTCCACAGGGGATTACTACCTCAGACTGCTGCTTGAGGAGGATGAAAATGAATCTGATGAAACAAGTGCTATCAAAAGATCGTAAGTTAATCCACCCACCCCCATTACAATGTAGTGGACTTGTCTGCAGAGAATGACTGGGTACATTGAAATGTCTTAATTAACACAGAATTTTATTAAACACAAGAGTATTAAAACAGGTACTATTTAAATATGGACTTGAATCAGAATGCTGTTCATTAAGTCTAGGTTTGTTGTAAATAAGAATAAACTTAATTTTAAACAATTTATGTTTTTTGATGAAAATGTTTCTGATATTGTGCCCTTGAAAAGAGGGTTATTGATTCATTATAGGAAATTGTAAAAGCATTTTTTGATGAATAAAACAAGTCTCAGTTTTTATGCCTCCAGTTCCTGTCTTTCTGTACATTTGATGATTGGTGCATATATTGGTGTGTCCTGGGACATATATTCTTTTTGGTCAACAATAGGAAAATACATTTTACAAAGACAAGTCTGGGTCAAGATTTCCAAGTGATTACTTGGCATCAAAAGGTTTTCTAAGTAACTATTTGGCTTCAAAAGTATTTCTGAGCACTCAAAAACTTTAGGCTTAACTGTTTGTAGAAAATAGGGTTCACAGGTATGTGTGAAATGAATGCTGTTGGTCCATTTTCACTAAACTGTGTGAATGCCAATTTCATGTGATGATTTTTTTAATTTTTTGTTTCAGGTATGAATTTTTCAATGACCTTTACCATCGGTTTCTGTTGAATCAAAAGATCAACATGAAATGCATGTGTCTTCAAGCCATGACAGTTGTGTATGGAAGATGTTATGAGGAGATAGGTGCTTTCAATGACACAAAATATATTGTGGGCATGTTAGAAAGGGTAAGGTCCAAGTATATTCTGGCTTAATAAATTGCATGGAAAAATTGTTTTCCCAGGTCATGGGCTTGAGTATGGGGAAAATAAGCAGATTTAAAATTGTAATGAGCTACAGTTTCCATTCAATATGTCATTGTTGTAGGGTTTTGTGCCATTTTTTCAGCACAAAATAGGCTATACATGACAGTATAAATGGTGGATGAAGAACCCAGGAAAATCCTGGAAAGAACCACTGACCCACAAGAAGCTACTGGCAAACTTTCTCGCATACCCACATTGATTGAACCCGAGACTCAAACCCCTTCACTCATTATGTCAGAGAGACTTGAGACATATACTTGAACTCTGTCTCATCCAAATAGATCTTTGTTTTAATCCGTATACTTGACTATGATATCGAGACATACACAAAGAATTGATCATTTCATAAACTGGTACAGCATCAGTGGCAGTGAAGTATATTTACTGTTGTTTAATTTCTTGTAGCTATCAATTTTCATGATTTTGTAAAATGAAAAAAATGTTCATGGGTACTTTAATTTTGGGTCTTCCTTTTCAGAGTTTGCACATTTGTAGGTATTTGATTTCATTGATTAACCACAACAAAAACCCAAAATGACACAAAAGAAATAAAAATATGCTAACAACAAACAGTAGTAACTTTAATGGTTTAAACAATATTATTGCTAGTATGGGGAAAAATCAAACATCTGTTAAGGTTAGTTCCTAGTACTCTGGTTTTGTCCGAGTGCTTAGCATTAACAGAGTCGCTATGGCCAAACACCACCAAGCCTAGCAGTAATTTTTGTGATCATGTACCTAAACTACTCCCCATAAAGTTCCATCATCATATATTCCATGAATCATGTGTGGATAATGTTATATATCCTTATGTGATCCAAATGAATAAGCGACTGCCTCTCACTCATTCAAATCAGTGTTGATGTAAACTTGATATGCAGTGAACAAAAGCTACGGAAGATAAAAGGTGTGAAAGATCGTTTCTGACTATCCTTGGTTTTTGAGAAAGCTGGATTTGCAGTGTAATTTTGCAATGTTGGTGTTACTGAAGTCATTAAAAGGTGAGCTTTAGCACTGTTCTGTGATTAACATCACATCACATGTGTTCATTTTTCATTGGGACTTTCCTTTGAAGCAACAATGAAATCTGCAAAGGCTCGTACTTTCAAAATTAGTGTAACCACAGATTGGTATATATGTATCTAGATATGTATGTATGACATCAGCATAATGAAGTTCAATGGTGCCATTGAAAAGATAAGTTCTAAAACCATAGAGATAAACAGGTGCAATAAATAAAACTGTTGAATATAAACCCTTGCAAAATAAACACTGAAAAATATAACATTGGTTACAAATTTATTGAGAAGTCTGCAAAATGTCACTTCATATCTGCAAGAGTTCAGTTGAAGCCATTTAGTCCAGATATAAAATTGTCAATGGTTGGAGAATGTAATGGACAATTTTTTCAATATTTAAATTTCAGTTATAATGTCATGAGAGAAAAATATACAAGTCAGACTAGGCTTGAACCCAGGACCTCCCTAATTCCAGATTGGTGCTCTGCCATCTGATTTTATGACCTGATGCTCTGACAACTTTACAACATTTTCTCCTTTCTTTTGATAGACTCGTCACTCTGTCTCACCTACATCACATCATTTACCTCTAGCCAGTCTAACTCATTGGTTTCTGTTGGTTAGAACAATTGGTGCTTGGTGTCAACGGTCACCAGAAAAAATGTGCAGCTAGTAAGTTTTTGAAATTAGATGGGCACTTAACCAATAAAGGCTTCCACGTCTTTTAGATTTTATGAAATAGATATTAGAAAATTAATGGTAAATATTAATATACTAACACTCTGTAATTTGGGTAAAAAAATAGCAGTTTTGAATTAGTGAATACACTGGAACAATTTCATAGCAGTCATAAAAGAGACAGTTTGTTTAGACTAGATTGTAGTGTTGGGGAAATGAGTGTAGGGTATGGGATATATTGAAAATTAAAATTATTTAGCTGTTATAAAATTGTTGTATAATTATTGGATGATATGGTGTATATTTTTGTACGCATGTCAATTATGACTATAAAATACTGTGGCGCAATATTTTTTCATTATTATCCCATCATAATTATTTAGGATTTATAAAGTGGCATATATTCTTAGCTATTATCCCAGTGTAGTTATTTTGGATTTTGTGGTGGCATGATTTTTTTAGTTATTATTCGATTGCAATTATTTTGAATTCTTTGGTGGCATATTTGTTTGTTGTTATCCCATTATAGTTATTTTACATTTTGTGGAGGCATATTTTCTTCAGTTATTATCCCATTACATTTATTTTGGATTCTGTGGTGGCGTATTTTTTGTTATTATCCCATTGTAATTGTTTTAGATTATAATACTGTATATATTTGTAGCTATTCTTCCATTGTAATTATTTTGGATTTCATGAGATCTTTTTCTGGTCATTATTCCTTTTCAGTTGTAATAGGTTGTGTTTTTTTTTTAGTTATTATCCAGTTATAATTTTATCAGATTGTAATATGGGGTAGATTTCTTGCTACTATCCCATTTTGATTATTTTGGATTCTTTTGTGGCATATTTTTCTCACTAATAGCAAATATTTGTATTATTTCAGTGTACAGATAAACTGGAGAGAGATAGATTGCTTCTCTTCATGAACAAACTAATTTCACACTCTGTAAGTATTTCCTTGCTAGTATTAGTAAATGTATTAGCAAAGTTTCCCAACAGCATGTGTTTTTTTTTTTAAAAATCTCTTACAAAATGTAATGCCTAACAGTAGTGTACTTGCTTGTGTCTTTTAAAATTGTGTTATATATTGAAGATCTCAAATGGGTACGATTTAATATTTATGAAATGAGTTGAATAATGTTCAGCTTTTGCAAGCCTTGGCTCTCAAAAGCTGGACATTATTTAACAAATTTCATAAATTTAATATTAAATCATTACCCATTTGAGATTCTTTTTATGAGTTTTATTTCAGTAGAAATTATTTAGATAGAAGAATTAATAATTTTTTTCATTCAGACAGATGATGTACCTTTCTTTTGTTGTGCTTGAAAAAAAACAGTCCCAAACAAAGATAAATAAAGTATATTATACATTTTTGCTAGCTATAAATAAAAGAATAAGCATACATCCAAATAAACAACATTTTACAAAAGACAAAACATTTGTCAACACAAAATGTTCAGTGTGTGTAATGTTGTATTGTTTGACATGGTGCACAGTACTGGCCTGAGTTGGCCTACACAACACAGTGCCAGTGTTTACATTTGAAATTCCACATCCCAACTAAACATTATATTGTTGCGATATTGTTGTGAAAAGAAGATTACTGGATGTAGAAATACATGTATTTACTGTAATGTAATTTTGAATGGATATTTGCAATATTTGATTTGGAACATTAAATTTTACAGAAGATATAAACAAATTTCATTTTGAGTTGGACTTGCATCACATATTTACCCCATAAATATGCTGTGGTTGGATAAAGTTTTGTCAGTTGGGGAGAGTGAACAAAGGTGAGTTTATCTACTTCAGTGAGTTCACATTTAAACCAAGCTTGTATATAGGGTGGATTCCATGCTACAGATAACTGCCCCTCCATCCCCTACCCCCACCATCTTTATCATCTGAGCAGTACCAGTAGATTCACATGTTATTGTTCTTGTCTTGGGTAAATTGACAATATTGAAACAGATAGGACCATTTTCCCTCAATTCCCTTTTGTGAGTCAAATAAAAAAATGGCGACCACAAATGTTTAGTGAAAACAAAAAATTCCAGCTTATGGGGTTAGAAAAGTTTTCCCACAATCACATCCAATCAGTAAAGAGAATACTGCACAACAATTTCATGGGCCTATTTGCACGAATCAGAATCAAATAAATTGATATATTCACATTATAATATCAATAATTTGAAACTGCACACACTGTAGGTAAAGTGTACTATGTGATAATTATACATTTTAACTTATAAGATCACATTATTAGATCGGCATTGGACAAATTAACATGGGAAATGAATCCTAAAAGTTCTATTTGAAATTTCATTGGAGTACTAGCTATGTGTGCATCATTAATTCATACTGTTGGAGATACAAATGTAAACAGATCTCTGCCTAGAACAGCCATTGTCTGTCAGTTAATATCTTATGACAGGATGTGTGAATCATTACCTTGTACAGTTGGTGATACTTTTTTTTAGCCAGTTTTATGACGAGCTGTATGTGAATCATTAAATTGTACTGTTGGTGATACAGTTATGAACTTTCATCTCAGCCTATTATAGTGACTGTCGATCAATTAGCACATTAAAATAATTCCATTAGCCTGCTGACCAGTGTCATTACCCTGCTTATTTACCAAATCAGTACTTTATAATTTAGGTGATGTAGTTGCTGAGATCTCAGCCTAGCACAGCAACATTCAGTCATCTAGTGCATAAAAAATTCCATTTGCTTGCTAACCAGTTTAATTATCTGCTTGGTGTTTTCCTAATGTTTTGTGCTCCATGTATGGTAGGTCATCTATGCAGGTTGTACTTAATAAAATATACAGTTTCAGATTTTTATAACTTAAATAAATCTCATTGATTTTCCATGAAATTATGGCAAACAATATCTTCACCATGTTTTCAGCTGAAGGAAAAACCTATTTCCTTGACTGAAAAAATACATAAAATATTTTAATTAACTGTCCAAAAAGAAACAAAATATGCAAGCAACCAATTCCATATGTTATGAACCTTTGCCTTAAATCACACAGCTAGATGATCGATATAAATTTATTGATAAAACTGGCCTGAAAATAGATGTGATAGGGAAAATATTGATTGTAATTTGTCCAGATACTTAAAGCAGTAGTGTGTTTCGGTAAAGGTTTGGAGAGTAAAAGCATGGTCTTATATATTATTAAACAGTACCAATGATCATGGCTTGTGCTTTCTGATACCAAAACTTGTACAAGACTAATGAACAGTACCGATAAACGGATGACGGTTTGTATTATGCAATACCAAAACATGTATAAGACTAAGCACAAGCTATGTTACAGTACCTATAAAATTACAAAAGGTATTAGAATCACAATAAATAAGGATTGTTTTGTGCTAGGTTAATATTTTAAAAAAGTTAATACCCACTGAAACTAATTTTGATTTGTTCAACATTGCATGACATGATGCAGGTTTCAGTTTATCCTCAGTGGAAATGGTAAATAAAAATAAATTTGCTAAATCAATAGTTTTCTTTACAATGAAAGGTGACACTTCTGATGGGTTTTTTGGGGATGGAAATTTTTTTCTTTGGATGCAAGTAATTTGGTTTTTAACAAATGTTATTTGTTATGTCAATGTCGACAATTTAATATCAGTTATGTCAGTGTCAGCAGTGTAATGTTATGTATATCAGTATCTGCAATTGAATGTTATTTGTTATATCAGTGTCAGCAATGAATGTTATTTGTTATGTCAGTGTCAGCAATGAATGTTATTTAATATGTCAGTGTCTGCAATTGAATGTTATTTGTTATGTCAGTGTCTGCAATTGAATGTTATTTGTTATGTCAGTGTCAGCAATTGAATGTTATTTGTTATGTCAGTGTCAGCAATGAATGTTATTTGTTATGTCAATGTCTGCAATTGAATGTTATTTGTTATGTCAGTGACTGCAATTGAATGTTATTTGTTATGTCAGTGTCTGCAATTGAATGTTATTTGTTATGTCAGTGTCAGCAATTGAATGTTATTTGTTATGTCAGTGTCAGCAATGAATGTTATTTGTTATGTCAGTGTCTGCAATTGAATGTTATTTGTTATGTCATTGTATGCAATTGAATGTTATTTCTTATGTTAGTGTCAGTAGTCTAATGATATTTATGTCAGTGTCAGAAGTCTAATGGTATGTGTTATGTCAGTGTCAGGAGTCTAATGGCATTTGTTATGTCTGTGTCAGGAGTCTAATGGTATTTGTTATGTCAGTGTCAGGAGTCTAATGGTATTTGTTATGTAAGTGTCAGGAGTCTAATGGTATTTGTTATGTTAGTGTCAGTAGTCTAATGGTGTTTGTTATGTCAGTGTCTGCAATTGAATGTTATTTCTTATGTTAGTGTCAGTAGTCTAATGATATTTGTTTTTGTTAGTGTCAGTAGTCTAATGGTATTTGTTATGTCAGTGTCAGGAGTCTAATGGTATTTGTTATGTAAGTGTCAGGAGTCTAATGGTATTTGTTATGTTAGTGTCAGTAGTCTAATGGTATTTATGTCAGTGTCAGAAGTCTAATGGTATGTGTTATGTCAGTGTCAGGGGTCTAATGGCATTTGTTATGTCAGTGTCAAGAGTCTAATGGTATTTGTTATGTTAGTGTCAGTAGTCTAATGGTATTTGTTATGTCAGTGTCTGCAATTGAATGTTATTTCTTATGTTAGTGTCAGTAGTCTAATGATATTTGTTATGTTAGTGTCAGTAGTCTAATAGTATTTGTTATGTCAGTGTCAGGAGTCTAATGGTATTTGTTATGTAAGTGTCAGAAGTCTAATGGTATTTGTTATGTTAGTGTCAGTAGTCTAATGGTATTTATGTCAGTGTCAGAAGTCTAATGGTATGTGTTATGTCAGTGTCAGGAGTCTAATGGCATTTGTTATGTCAGTGTCAGGAGTCTAATGGTATTTGTTATGTTAGTGTCAGTAGTCTAATTGTATTTGTTATGTCAGTGTCTGCAATTGAATGTTATTTCTTATGTGAGTGTCAGTAGTCTAATAATATTTGTTATGTTAGTGTCTGTAGTCTAATGGTATTTGTTATGTCAGTGTCAGGAGTCTAATGGTATTTGTTATGTCATTATCAGCAATCTAATGGTATTTGTTATGTTAGTTTCAGCAATCTAATGGTATTTGTTATGTCAGTATCAGCAATCTAATGGTATTTGTTAGTGTCAGCAATCTAATTGTATTTGTTATGTCAGTATCAGCATTCTAATGGTATTTGTTATGTCAGTGTCAGCAATCTAATGGTATTTGTTATGTTAGTGTCAGCAGTCTAATGGTATTTGTTATGTCAGTATCAGCAGTCTAATGGTATTTATGTTAGTGTCATCAATTAAGTAGTAAAACATGGTTCTCCCAATTTCTAAGAATGTAATATGTAACTTCTTGTGCCCATCACCAGTGAAAATCAAGCTTTAACTCCACTTACAGATAATGGTATTAGCTTGTCTACTGGTTAGCATGCTGGATTTGCAACTAAGATATGTGAATCTGAATCCTACCATTGGATGTACTTGGGTTGGTTATCTTGGTGCATTCTTGGACAGATTTTACTCATGTTGCCTCAGCACTGACTAAAACACAAAACCAAACCAAACCATCACATACAGTTGAAAGACCATCACTTATAGATGAACTTTTTTTTTCAAAACAAATATAGATATGTATTGTATTTTTACATATTTATGGTCATTTCTCATTGGCATACCAATCATAGATAAATGTCTTGCTGGTCATTTATGAAATGTAAGAGTGATTTTTGTTCATCAAAAAAGATTTTGATTTAATGACTTTTTATTTGATCCTATTTTCCATGACTCATTAGTATGTTAAATAGAGACCACTAATTGAATATTACCCCTTTATGACATGTACTCATTATTTGACTTGCTTTCAATTTTCTCTTTCAGAGGAATGTGAAGGAGATACTGGATGCCAATGGAATTAAAATTCTGGTGGATCTTCTCACACTTGCTCATTTACACACCACACGGGCAACTGTACCACTTCAGGTCAGATATGTGAAGACTATGTTACAATAGATTTACATCTTCCTGTATTACAAGAAAGTTAATTTACTGCTAAAATTTCTGTACTTTCTGTAGAAATTTCAACAAAATAAGGACCACAGATAATTTTACTGTTACAGTCTTTATCTGCAGTGATTGATTATTCATACCATTGTATATCCATTACAAAATATCCCTTCTGATAACTTTAAGATCTTTGAGATGCCTGATATTACTCTGTTGGGTCAAACCAAAGCCTCCATATGACTTAGACATGATGGGTGATGCAGGAAAGCTTACTAACTCAGAGATTAGAAGTAACAGCATTTGAGATTACATTAGATAAAGTAATGATGTAAGTTTCAGTACAAAGTAATTTGCTAATATTAATGTGATTGAGTATTTTCAGAGAAACAATATTTACCCAAAAATATTCTTTTCTGCTGGTTCCTAGTTTTTCCCATTTTCTGATACTTTCCATAGGGAACAGTCCTAACAAAAAGTACCAGAACTCTTAACTGTACAGTGACAAAACAGAAAGCACTATTTACATAATCCATTTCACATGAAACAGGATTGCAGGATATGTATGTGTGTGTAGGATTTAATGGATAATCAATACAATCTTGGCAGAATAATGCCAGTTAAGTTTTCACATCACCAGAAGGGAGTGCAAAATGAAGATAAAAACAACAAAGGGTATAATTCCTAAAATACAAGCTTAGATTTTTTGTGAATAAACTTCATTCTTAAAAGTCAAAGACCTTCTCCCATGGAACATCATCACAGGACACATAATTAGTAGAAAGTTACCTTACTACATGCTGGAAGGCATATAAGGCCTATTGTACATTCCCAATCCCTCCATGTTGGTTGGGTGGGGAGCAGGCAGTATAATAAATGACTTTATTTCAGTTTACTGCATTGAATTTATTTCCACCTATGTCATCAAGTAAATGACTTAACTGTACTAGAATTCATTAATAGCATTAATTAATGTGCCTTCATCATAGTATTGATTTGAGTGTTTTGTTTTAACACAGACCAATGTTATAGAAGCCTCACCTGACATGAAACGGGAGAGTGAAAAGGAATGGTACTATGGCAACAAGGATAAGGAGAGATTGGGGCCCTACAGTTTTGAAGAGGTAATGTTTATTACTAATTGTGCAGATTTTTTATTAGATCATGTGACCCTCTAGCATGGCCTTGTTTTCAGAAAGGTTCTCATTGATGCAAAAATATTTGTGAATCAAACATTAACTGCATTTGACAGAACATGAACCTGATACATGGAGTTAACATAAAGGCATAACAACTGATACATACACTAATTTAAGTCTGAAAACTTTATTTATAGTTGAGTATCAATGTTACTCAATTGCTATCAGTTTCTCAATATTAGCAAAGAAAACCTGATTAGAATATGCAAATTATTATTATTGGCACACAGGAATAGTAACTCTTTTACAGTCACCATATTAGAAATGAAGGATACATTGGCTTCTTGTTTTGACTGCACAGATATGCTGTCAGTGCACAGCACAGATCATGAAAGCAACAGGGATAAATTCGGAAGTGGCTTTTGAAGTTCCTGGCTCACAGATTAATGGCGGCTGTGATATCTATATTTTTGTTGAAGAAAAATAAGACTAGCTTTATTCTAAGGAGAAAAGAACAGGAAGCTTTCACGGGAGTTAAATAACTTACTGCTAAACCTGTATGTGCCTTAGCATTACCTTTCAGAAGTACTAAATGCAAATAGAAACACTAAATGCAAATAGAAACACTAAATGCAAATAGAAGTACTAAATGCAAATAGAAGTATTAAATGCAAATAGAAGTACTAAATGCAAATAGAAGTACTAAATGCAAACTAAATGCAAGAGATTCATTAGCCACTGTGCAATGATACTATTGTAGTTTCTTCATCCACAATATTTGTGTTGTACCTTGGGGTACTGAAAGTCTCAGCACAAGAAAGTAGTGGACATTGGTCAGTTGTGTGAATCATGCATGCTGCAACAATTGTAATTTCTTTTATCATGGAACAGTTTTTACCAAATTTGGCATGAGCATCTTGGCTTAAAGATCTTTCAGATTTTTATTAATGATGTCAGTCCAGTATTAATTATGGCTGCCTTTAATAAAAATAGTAAAAGCCCTTAAAGGATTTAATATTCTCAAAATCCACCAGAGAGATTTTGATCAAATTTGAAAAAAAAAGCATTCATGCAGGAAGACCTTTTAGTTTATACCAGCTGTATAGATCCATATGAACACTATTACTAAAGGTAAAAAGCAACATGTAGAAAAACTTTTAATCGACCTTTATTTCAAATCACAGACTTGAATTTGACCAAACTTGACAGTAAGATCATGGCATGAAGACTGGAAACATAGATATTTTTTTATTTGTTTTACCTAATTAAAAAATATGATAACTAAATGTTCCAAACTTTTCTTTCCACTCCACAGTTTAAGTACATGTATAAATTTGCTTCTACAACTCGACGTATTTCATTTACTCAGTATCAGGTCCACAAGGACCACATGTTATCTTTTGTTTGCAGTTTTTTTTTTCTTAATGATTTATTCTCCCATCATTTAAACTTTTGGGATATTGTGGTACACACCTTTCTTCCATCATCTAGCTATATATTTGTTCATAACTGTATACTTTTATTCCACTTATGAAAACATTTGTGTCTACTGCATGCTGCCCATATTGTACCCATCTGCAGGAATGCCTATTACTATTGCATTTATAGATATGTTTTTACCAAAATTATTACAAGTAGTCTTTACTGGATGAGACCTACAATATGTATTGGATTTCTGTTTTTTTCTGCATTTTGTTTTGGGCTGTGGTTGGATATATAACAAATTAAGCGAGACATACTTCATTTGTATCTGTGTCATGCTAGATGTTCACCTGTCTCTCCATTGCTCATTTTATTTCTGCACCATATCTATAGTTCTTCACCATTTGCTCTTACCAAAAATTTTAAGTAGCTTGCATTTGGTGCTTTGAAGAAACCTGTCAATATTGGGCTCAAAAGGTCAGAGATCAAGTCACGGATTGAAGGAAGGAAATCTATTTTTACACAATAACTTTATTTGTATACAAGATATCTTGACTAAACGTTGTAAATATGTTGCATTTGAGCATTAAAAAAAGACACCTGTTAATTTTGGAGTCCATAGATCAGAGGCCAAGGTTGCTGATTAAAAGAAGAATTGTTGATTCTGCATAGTATCATATACTTGGACCAAATTTGTGTTTGCATTTAAGATGGGAAATGCACAAATTCAGTCTGTAGTCAAAGGTCATGGTCACAGGGACTCCAATAAGGAAGCACAATTTTGTAAAACTACTTACTCATTAATAGGTTAGTGTTAGGACTGGTCAGCCAGGTGTTAGGGTACTGTGACTGGATGGGACATGATATTACATGTGTGTGGCACAATGCCTCAGTACTAGACATCACTATAAACTGCCACACCATAGACATCATAATGTCAGTGTGACTAAAATTGTTAAGGCTTTATTAAAATATAATAATACTTTACTGCAAGATAAGTGTATCATATTTGGTTTACAGTACTGTTGTTGTGAAAAAATTTGATTCTATTTATACGAACAAAATGTTTTTCTTGCATTAATTCAGATGAAGAGGTTCTGGGATGAAGGAATTATCCATGCCAAAACCCGATGCTGGTCACAAGGCATGGATGGGTGGCGCCCACTACAGACCGTACCACAGCTGAAGTGGACACTAATGGCCACGGGTCAAGCTGTAATGAATGAAAGTGACCTGGCCTGTCTGATCCTCAATATGCTAATCAAAATGACAGAGTATTATCCTAGTCGGTAAGTTTTCTTCATCTAACATGAGAAAATTAGTTCATCTAAACAGAAAAATAACACGATTTCCTTTATCCAAAATAAGAAAATTTAGATGCTCAGTGATTAGTGTATTGTACTTACAACCAAAAAGGTCCAGTGGCCTAGTGGTTAGAGTGTCCACCTCAGATGTGGGTGGTCTCTGGTTCAAACCGTGGCTGAGTTATACCAAAGACTTTAAAATATGGTACTAACAGCTGCCTTGTTTAGCACTCAGCAATAAGAGACTAGTGTTAGGACTGGTTGGCCTGTTGTCAGGAAAATGACTGGGTCGGACATCATGCCACATCTGGACATCACTATAAACTGCCACACTGCAGGCATTGGAGCGATATGACTGAAAAAATGTTAAAGCTATATTAACAATCTAAATTGCATTCACACTGGCCTCCATGACTACCATCTTTAAAATCTTGCTTTTGTTACGTTAGCTGAATGGATGGTCATATTAAAGTAGCATTCACCCTATAACTTGTATCCATTAGTCACTGAAAAGTGTCTAAATCTTGCATCTCAAAAATCTTGAGACATCAGAAATAGCATTGATTGTAGTTAAGAAAGGAAGAAATGGTCTTATCTTGAATTCCAGAAGTTCTTTGTAGCCATTTTTATGTATCAGTCTGTTCACAGATTCTCATTCATTTGTTTCCATAATGTTAGTGTTTGAGAATTGAATAAGCAATATTTCCTTATCCAATTAAAGGACCCATATGCAGTCTATGTTGTGCAAGTAAATAACACTGGGATCTGCCATTAAATGAAAACGTGTCATTTGTTTTTTTTTAATCTCAATATCTTTATTTCAGACTATAGAGGTAAATTGAAAGCAAAATATTTTGGTTGGCTTATTTAAAAATGGGGGGATAGCAAAAAACTTTATTTTGATATGAACAACATGATTTTAATGTAGGCTGTCTTTAAAATTGAGGTTTATTGCAGATTGTACATTTAACACAGTTAAGATAGCATTTCCAGAATTGTGGATATAACTGGACTTGACTGCACCACCGTAATATTTCTATTGTACAAAAGTTCAGTTTGTAATTACAAGAAAGACATCACTTGAGTTCATTTACTGTAGTAGACCAACAAGACACCATAAGAAGACTTAACTTAATATGGCTGAAAAAAATGTGAGTTTTGTATTTGCCCCCAAAAAATCAATTTATACATGTATTTTGTGCAAGAAATATTACAACTTTAATGTTCTGCAGGCAGCTAAACAACCAATTTATTTCAACTCTGAGATGGGAATAATAAAAAATAAACATTAAAAAAATTATTTTCTGATTGAAAACCTCATTTCAAATCATTATTTCTAGTTGATATCATTTGCCAATCACATTAACATTAGAAAGATAATCCTGCTAATCCCAAATCTAGCCCTGCTGAAATAAGAATCTTCGTCTTTCTATCTGTCGTAAAACAAATGGCTTTTGCTTTTACCCATTATCTTTCCTTGTCAGCATTAGGTTTTGCCAGTTTTTAAGCTTTGCCTTCATACATCAACATGGTATGAGACACTTTCTGTCAATTTTAGTCAGTTTTATGTTGCAGCTGAACCATCCATACAGGTGTTGGATTTATTTGGATAGTATTCATTCCTTAGTATGTGGTAGATAATTTTTTTTTTTTTATTTTGTGAAAATCACTTTCTCAGACTACCTTTTACACTACATGCTATAACAAGTTTTTGCACATGCTGCCTTTGGTTTGCTCACTGTCTTTTCTTTTATTTGTTAATTTCAGTGAAATATATGTACTAAATGCAAAATAATGCCAAAATTCAAAGCAAGATAATATATACACAAGGCATGCCTTGTGTGTACCAAATGCACTTATCCCCTTGCAGCAGGTGTAATTTGAAGTATGGGACACCTGTTCTACACTAATTCAAAAATATAGAAAAGGCAAAGAGAAAGGGGGAATATGATGCAAGACCATTATTGATGAATAAATGCTGATCCTAATACAGAACCTATTGCATGCCCTGTGGGGATTCCCCACCACCACCACTAACAAAAATTAGATGCAGCCTTCTGCCACTATCAAATTTTGTCAAGATAAATACAGACATTTTGCCATCATGATTAGACATGTATGCCTTTGAACAATGCAATAGGCAGTGGAGAGAACCACAAATCACAACTGTTCCTTATCCAAAAGGCCAAAGACAATTTGAGGCTGTGGACCCGAGCTTCCTCAGTAAATTTGTTATTCCACCAAGGCTCAAGATGAAGACAGCAACATCTATGCAACTCTCCATTCAAGGGGAAAATATGCCACCAGTCTTGATCTCATAGAAGCTTGCTTTTATGTCCTTACTCACCTGGCAATGTGAAGCTTCGTTAGGTTGATTACTGTGATAAAGTTTGTGTAGTTTATCAATTTTAAGTTACTCTGTGCTAAATATCAGCACCTGGCTCTTTACCAAAATTGTTCCATCTGACATCCTTTACAGTAGTGGTGGTATATCTGTCACTCTCCAACAAAGATATATGATATGTTCTGTTATATTCATTGGCAGAAACAATCTCCTAGCCATTAGAATCATCTCATATTTCTTGTGAATGAGGATGAATCTGATCTTTACTGATCTCTTTATGACCAATCTCAATATTGTATGTCTCCTGCATGCCTGATCATTGAACTCGTAGTTTGTTTCCAACAGTATGCGGATTTGAGAGAAAGAGCTCTTGCAGCTCCTTGAGTTATTAAATACAGAAATGGATTTGATCCCACTAGGTCACCTTTGTATATGCCTGTTACAGGTGATTTTGCTGGTTTGATGGCACCCTTTTCCTAGTCCACTGAACCAAAAAGTATATATATTGAATTAGGTATGGTCATTCCACAATCAACGATGCTACTAGGTTTAGATAACATTAGAAATTTATCTGGAGAAGCCCCAACCAGAAGTGATTATAGCATATATGATTGGGGAGCCCACTTGTTGCTGGACTTGGATAGAGTCGGTGATAACAGTCAGTGGCAAATAGGGAAGAAACAGGAGGTTCACATCAAACCTCCTCAGAATCAAGGCTATCAATAATGAATTACAGTTTTGGGAAGACTGACTGCAAGAAGTCAGTCCTGATTATGTTGAACTATTCCATAGTGGTTACTACTCAAGCTGGATGGCACCAAATTTTTTGATCTGTCCATGCTGGTTTGGCGGTTTCTCCATCAGTGCTACCAACTTCTGAATGCTGCCAACTAAAGAACGCTGCCAACTTCTCAATGTTGCCAACTTCAGAACAACATACCAGTCAAGCAGACTCAATGTCCTGGATGATGTTCTATCCAAAAACTGTCAGATTAACTATACATGATGTTACTTCATTCATTGAATTTTGTACTTTGGCGATGTGTGATGATTGACCACAGATTGCCCACCTGTATATCATCAGTTCCAAAATATAGAAAATGATATGAGCCTTAGCCTTCTTAGTACCAAAATTAATACAGAAAATAAGGGTTGGAATTGCAAGATAATTGGATATCCCCTTTCAGATGGGACAAGTACAGGGTCAATGATCTATTCAGAATATCTGTAGACCTATCCAGGAAAATTATAGCCAAACTGAATCTTTTCAAACAACCATGTTCATAGGTGTTCCACCACTGCTCAGATTGTCCTCTCCTTCATGCCTCTTTTCAGATCAGGCAAAGAATTCAGTCCTATAATTATGGAGAGAATCACCATACCAAAATGGCCCTCCACTCTGAAGGATGTGTTTTCTGGGATTGGTCTCAATAACATCATCTCTTCAAGTGCTTTGATCCCTAATCTCACTGAAGCTGTTATAATACAAAAGCTGTTTCCTGATAGCTCTGGCTTCAGGATGCAGAGTGAGTGACTTTGCATTGTTCCGCAGTTCAGATTAGATGGTTTGGTGATCTCATGACACAATCACACTTTGTAGGCAAGAACTGGTTATTATCATATTCTCCCTCTTGTTTATAGATAACAGCCATGCAAGATCCTATCCATGTCATCAAGTATGACTTGAAGCACACAGATTCAAGTTGTGGTAACTACAAATGACACTGTGAAGATGGGAAACCAGGATATCACTGCAGAAGCCCTATCTTTGTGAGTTATATGCACACAGTGAAGATGGGAAACCAGGATATCACTGCAAAAGCCCTATCTTTGTGAGTTATATGCACGGTTTACTTTGTAGTACCCAAAGATAAAATGTTGCCTGATGAGGATTTCAGCTCATGAAATTAGATTAATCTGTTAAGTCTTGTTTTGGAATTCAATGTTTTGGTCCAAGACATCATATGAACTTTTGGCTGGCTTGCACAATCAGCCTTTTAAAGTTTTATTGTGTGGTTTAGCACTGCAAAGACCAAACTTGAATCTGCTGGAGCTTGTGTTTGTAACCAAGACAACCAGTTGAACCAATTTAATCAACACAGCCTCTTAACTTAGCTGTACTTGCCAGTGAATTTTGATGGTAATAATATTCAGTAATGATTTTCTTAACTTGAGAGAACAGTAATGAATCATATGACAGTGTGCTGTGTTGCTTTAATGAGAGATTAAATTATTGTTCACACAAAGTATCCAATGTTTCTCCCCTAGATGGATACCCAAGGTTAACATTCCTTCCTATTCCGTTTTCTCCTAACATTGAGATCAGGGAATGTATTCAATTGTCAGGTAAATTATGTTTCTACAAGAATATTTACCTGATCACAAGTACCATTCCAACCACCTAACTGTCGGAGGAACCTCAGTGGTCGTTCGCTCACTTAAAATCTGATCACACCTAGGAATACTTATTGTCCTTTATGTTATACAGATAGAAAGAAAATGTTTGACTTTTATAGGGCTGGATTTGGGAGTAGGCAGGCTTATATTCCTATTGTTAATGTGATTGGGTGGTAAGTATTCTTGAAGAAAAATGATTTACTTAAAAATTTGCTTTCTATGAAAAGTATTAAGACAAACAATTTTTTCAGTGACATAGATGGTGCTGTTGTGCGTCCTCTTCCAAAAATAAAAAGAATGTTGTCTGATGCTGTTTGTCTTCCACATATAGTTCAGGTGAGTACATACATGTATAAATCCAAATCTGCCTGGATATTGCAGCGATATTAGTTGTTTTGCACCTCCACACAAGAGCAAGTGCTGGACCATTTAAGTTTGATGATATTTAACTCTACTGGACCAGAAGAGTTTATGGGATGGTCTGTTGTGTGTCATTCTTTGTCCATCCATTAGCATTAAGTTTATTACTCCTCATGAACTACTAATTGTAATTTACCGTAAGATTCATCCCCTAGTTGGTTCTAAATTTCAATTCTAGGACATCTAATTGGACTACCACCGCAGTAGTAGCCATCTTGAAAATTATCATCACTATTCCTCCAGATGTGATGGTCTGATCATTGTGGGGTTTCCACTAAAACACTTGATAGGATGTTTAGTTGGGATGTGGGGGTTTCCACTAAAAGACTTGATAGGATGTCTAGTTGAAATGTGGGGTTTCCACTAAAAGACTTGATAGGATGTCTAGTTGGAATGTGGGGTTTCCACTAAAAGACTTGATAGGATGTTTAGTTGAAATGTGGGGTTTCCACTAAAAGACTAGATAGGATGTCTAGTTGGGATGTGGGGGTTTCCACTAAAAGACTTGATAGGATGTCTAGTTGGAATGTGGGGTTTTCCATTAAAAGACTTGATAGGATGTCTAATTGGATTGTGG